>JACVTC010000133.1:255000-509157 GCA_016946835.1 Neocallimastix lanati (nom. inval.)
CTTTTTTAATAATTTTTCTAAATTTTTTGCACTTGGAGCAATGAGAACAACATCATCAGCATAGAGTCCACCACAACACTTTTTTCTTCCAATATTAACACCATATTTTTCACAGTCATTTAATATATCATTGATGAATAAATTGAATAAGATCGGAGATAATGGACAACCTTGACGAACACCTCTTTTAATAGGAAATTCATTTGATAACATTGAAGCAAATCGAGCACGAGCTTTAGATGAAGTATATAAATTACATAGAAAATCAAAACATTTACCACGTACTCCATAACGATATAATTTAGTAAGAATGTTAAAAATAGGAACTGAATCATAAGCTTTTTTAAGATCTAAAAAGGCTAAATATGTGAATTTTCCTTGAAATTTTCTTCTTTGTCAAATTTCTCTAACTGAAATGAATAAACTAATGCATTCTTCACGGTTGCGAAAACCAAATTGTTCAGGTCTAATGAAATTGTGTGAGAGTGCGTAAGTAGATATTCTATCTGTTATAATTTTTGAAATGATTTTCAGTCCAACATTAATGAGAGAAATACCTCGATAATTACTACAATCTGATAGGTCACCTTTCTTAGGGATTGATACAATAGAAGCCTAGTTCCATATTTTATTAAAAATCAATTTAAGACCCTTTCCAGTAGCAGGATGTGTTTCTAGTAATTCTTCATTGCAAAACAGAGCTTTGTAGAATTCAATCGGGATACCATCGGGGCCGGGTGCTTTGTTGTTTTTCATAGATGAAATAGTTTTTTTAATATCGTCAATCGTAATGGGATCGTTGATATTCCAAGTAGAGGATCTAAGACTAATATTCCTTAAAGCATGAATCCAGAAGTTACGATTAAGGCTGTGACCTGAGGGATCAGAAGCTAGATCTTTATAATATTCAGCCCATCTATCTAATTGTTTAGTAGGAGAAATAATATCTTGACCAAATTTAGATTTTATGCAAGTAGGGGAGGTAGATGAATACGATGGTTTAGCCATTTTTTTTAAACATCTCCAACCATTTTTGAAATCTTTATTCAAAAAATAATAACCAATTTTTACTATATTAGCTTTAAATCTAGCAGAACGAAATTTGCTCTTTGTTTTCTTGATTAATTTGCAAAGTTTTTCATATTTATTAAATTGTTCAAGGTAATTATCAACATTTTCACAGTTAAAGTAAGGCTTAATATTTCGAAATGCTGGTGTACATTAAATTCTTCTCCGAACCACAAAAAATATCATTAAATAAAAATTGCAATAACAATAATAATGACAATAACAATGCCATGTTGGTCCAGTCGGTTAGGACGATACAGGTCACTGTAGAGGGCGGGGTTCGAATCCTCGGCATGGCACCAAATAATCGGATGAGGTTTCTATCCTGGGATATCATGAGACCACACGTGATGTCCATAAGGCTTTCCCTCAGATGATTATTTCACCCAACCCTGATACTACGCTTTGAATTGAAGCATAGACCTTGATGATTGTAAAATTTCCAATCGCCAATGATTACACCCACTAGGGAGGAGTTAATGGTTTCGTTCTGATGCTCGTGGTCATTAGAGATATATGTAGGAACGTTAGGAATGCATCTCCGGGCAGTGTGTAACGACGATTGAGAGCGGCGAAGCTGATACAGTATGCCAATAACTCATCACCTTACAGTTAATTAATAACTGTATGGCCATATGGGAGATGGGTACCCATATGTGCAAGTCTATGTTTTTGTTTTATGACAATAACAATACCAATAATCAAAAATATCTATCTTTTTTTTTTTTTTTTTTTTTTAAAAAAAAAAATTAATATATATATTTTATACTTTAAAATAACCTTTTTTATCTTAAATTTTACAAAAATTAAAAAAATGAAAATAATATTAATAATAAAAAACACATTCATAATCTTTAATTTTACAACATTACATGTATTTTTTTTGTTGTTTAAACTTTCTTAAAATTTATTTATATTTACAGTATATAATATATTAATTATATACCTATATTTTTTTTTATTTTTTTTTTTAATAATAATAAAGCTATATTATAATAATAAAAAAAATTTTTTTTTATATTTTGTATTAATATAACTTTATTTTTTTATTTTTTTATACATTTTGTATATTTAATATAATTATAATTATAAATAATAATTATGTTTGTTATTAATATATTGTTATTATTTTTGATAATTTATGTTATATAATTATTTTATTTTATTATTCTTTTTAAAATTTTATTTATTATTAATATATATTTCATTTTTTTTTTTTTTATTATATTATCATTTATATTATATTACAAATGTTTTTTTTTTATATAAATATAAAAAAAATTCACATTATTAAAATTATAACAATATTTCAATTTTTTATTTATATAAAAAATTAATATTAATAAAATAAAATTTCAAAAAAAATATATATATATTTATATTTGCTATAAAAAAATTTTAAAAATAATAAATAAATAAAAAAATAAATAAACAAATACTTATAAATTTATTTATTTTAAATTTTTAAAAATCTTCTTAAAATATTTAATGAATATAATAAATTATATTAATAAAACTTATATATAAATTAAATAATATATTTATTTTTATTTTATTTTTTTTTTCTTTTGGAAAATTCAAAAAAAAAAAAAAGTTAAATATTTACTTAATTTAATATAGTTTATTTAACTTTTTATTTTTTTATCTTATTCTTTAATTTATATTAAAAATTATTTATATATTTAAAATAAAAAGTAGAAAACTAAACCAATAGTACTAAGAAGAATACTTCCGCTAATTTGTTTTATACTACCTGAGTTAACAATTTCACCATTAACATTTGGAGTAGCAGAAGCTACTGGAGCAGTAGCAGCTCCTACAGTGGTATTGGCAACACCAGCTGGTAAGACACTGCTAACAGTTTCAGTAGCAGTAGCAGAAACAGTAGAAGTGGAAGTGGCGGTACCAGTGGCAGTACCAGTAGTAGTACTAGTTACAGTGGTGGTTGTAGTACTCTTAGCATCATTTTTATTAGTTGGAACTGCAGCTTTAGCTGAAGTTTTTGCAGCTGCTTGCTTAGTAGTAGTTTTTTTTGCTTGAGTAGTTTTACTACCATTTCCTTTACAGAGCTCATCAATTCTCTTAATTGAAGCTTGAATCTTGTCTTCGTATTTATGGATTAAACTTTCATCAACATTACCACAACCTGGAAGGTTGTGAACACCCTTCTTATAAATTCTTTGACAAGTATTATTATTGTAAATTTTACACATAGTTTTAACATTACGATTGTCTTCATCTACATATATAGAGAATGGACAACCAGCACTGTCAATAGCCTTAATACAACTTTGTACACCATTAATATCATATTGTCTCTTGCTTGGAATACTACGAGCTAAAGCTGAAGTAGCAGCAAATAAAGCAATTACAGTATTAGTGAATTTCATTTTGATTTAATTTAATTCTTAAATATGTTTTAATTTTATTTTAAATTATGAATTTCTTTTTTTTTTTAAATAAATATATATTTTACTATTGAAATAATTATTCAATGTTTTATATTTATTTAATTTACTACTTTTTATTTTTTTAAATAATTATATAAATTTACAAAATTATATAATTTTTTTTAATTTAATTTTTATTTATTTATTTATTTATTTTACTTTTTTTTTGTAAAAAATTAAATTAGACTACTTCATCCGCTTTATATATGAAAATTTTTGGAAGTTTTTTTTTTTTTTTTTTTTTCTTTGTAATTATCATTAATAGTTAAAATTATGCATTTTATATATTATTAATTACTATTCATATATTTAATTAAAAAAATAAATATATAAATATATATATATATTTATTTAATTTTAAATATAATAGAATAAGAAAAATATATGGATTAAACTTATTCTTATATAGTATATAATCATATAATTTATTTATTTTACTATTATCTACACTATAAAGAAAACATAAACTATAGAGAATTAAATATATATATATTATTTATATTTAAATAAATTGAATTCATATATATTGTATATATAATAAAAAAAAAAAAAAAAAAAAAAAGAATAATAGTAAAATCTTAATCAATTCTATTAATCTTAAACTTTATTATTATATTTAAAAAAAAAATTTATTCTTTAATTAAAAGAAAAATTTAATATAAATGAAATTATTATAAAATTATAATAATTAAAATTTAACTTTTAATTAATCAATAATAGCATTTAAATTGTATATTAAAATTCATGTTACACGAATATTTCATAATTTTGGTATTATAAAAAATAATAATAAAACATAAAACATTTGAACATAAAAAATAAAAAAAATAAAAAATGTTTTTTATCTTCAATGTCTTTATTTATACAAAAAAATTAAAGTAGTGAAGAAGGGATAAATAAATATAACTATCCTTATTAATAAGTAGAGATAATATATATGGAATTCAATATGATAGTATAACCCAATATAATACAATATATAACAATAAATACTACTTTTAATAATTTATGTATCATAATGCCAAAAGAAATACATGATCATTAATAAATAATACTAGGAAAGATATACTATTTAGGTAATCATTACAGTTGTACATATTAATTTTTTTTAATAAAAAATTTGTTAATATAAAATAATACTATGAAAGAATTTCGTATTTGGTTAGAAAAAATAATACATACTATTTTTATTAATCATAAAATTTATTAATATATCTATGCATACAAATTATATTAATTCATTGTATATTGTTTATTTTATTTTTATTTTGTATTAAAACGAACAAGAAAAAAAGTAAAAAAAAATAAAAAAATAATAAGATTTATACAAAAATAAATAAATAAATAAATAATAGAATGATCTATTCAATAATAATTAAATAATTAAATAATTATAAATAATTAAATAATTATACAATAAATAATTAAATAATTATAAATAATTAAATAAAAAATAATAAATAGCCATCAAAAGTATTTTTATTACTATTCACCTTGTTATTAATATATTTTAATATATATTAAATAGTAGATTAAATTGATTTGATTATTTTGATTATACATAATTTTTCTATTAACAGAAAAGTATTTATTTATTTTTATTCATTTATTAATCCTATCACATGTTATTTCATTTGTATATATATATTTTTTTTCTGCCTTTTTTTTTTCCAGTAAAACTCATATTATTTATAATATAATAAAATGAAAAAAAAAAATTTAAACAAAAAAATTAAAAATTATAAATTTAAAAAAAAAATAAATAAATAAATAATAAATAATAAATAATAAATAATAAATAATAAATAATAAAATAAATAAATAATAATTAATAATTAATAAATAAATAATAAATAATAAATAATAATTAATAAATAATAAATAATAAATATAAATAATAATTGAATAATAAATGATAAATAATTGAATAATAAATGATAAATAATTGAATAATAAATAATAAATGATAAATAATAAATAATAAATAATTAAATAATAACTAATATATAATAATATATATATATAATTAGTACATTTTCTATCACATTTTCTTGAAATACATTTTATTTTTGTTTTTATATATATAATTTTTTCTATTACACAACCATTGTTTAAATATGATTAATACATAAAGTATATTTTCACTATTTAAAATTTATAATATAATATATATTTATGTGTATTTTTATGGAATAAAAAAAAAAACAAACGTTAATGGGACATATTAGTTTATAATAACTTATTCATTATTGTAACAAAGTTTATTTAATAATAAAAAATATTCAATTTCACAGCTTCTTTCATGATTACTACTGCATTTCCTTCCTTTTGATATATATTAAGGATTTTATATGATGATATCAATAACATTTTTGAAATAATTTAATTGTTATAATTTTCATTACACTAAAAAAAAATAATTTTCACTAAACGTTTTTTTTTTATTATTATATCATATATTAAAATTCATAACTCTTTAATAATTTTAAATGTTTTATAAAACATTTTAGCATAATAATCAGATATATAATATACTAACTCTTTTTACATAAAAATTTTCCATATGTTTATTTTTTTCTATCTAAATTTTAATTTTAATTTTATATTTATTATTATTATTATTATTATTATTATTATTAATTTTAATATATATAATAAAAAATATTTTTTTTGTTTATATATTTTACGCATATAAATGAATTTTACTATTTTATCATTAAAAATTAGGCAATTTTATTTGAAAATATAAAATATATATATAAATATTATTATATATAACTCCTTATCATACATATTCCATAGTCATTATAACTTTAAAATAAAAGTTGTTATACACATTAAACTTTGTTTTAATAATTATTTACATTATAATTTTATTAATTATTATTTTATTAATTATTATTATTATTGATTCAATTAAATATCTTTAGGTTATTTAATAACAATAAAGAAAGTAAAAAATTTTTGTTATTGTTTAATGCAAGATTTTAAACAAATTTTAAACTAATATATTCTTTGTATTTTTTATTTACTACTATTTCATATTTTTGAATTAATTATATATATAAATTAAAAAAGAATTAATTCATAATATATTTAATTAAATAATTTATTTAATTTTTTTTCTTTTTTCCTTTTTTTTTTAAAAAAAAAAAATTGATTAATAATTTCATTTGATAATAAAATCAATTAGCATCAGTTAAAAGACAAACTAAATAGTTAGATAATCCAATGGTATTAATAACTCATAATAATAATAAAAGTAATAATAGTATTATTATTATTGAAGAAAGACTTTATTTTATGTTTATTAGTCTTCAATATTTTATATTACTTTTCTATTTATTTTCTATTTTCTATTTTTTTTTTTATTATTATTATTATCAGTATTTTATAATTTATTTTATTATATTATTATTAATACTGGAATATTTTATTTTATTTAAACCACATATTTTAATTTATTTGAATAATTAACAAAATAAAATACAAATATTCAATACAAATATTCAATGCAAATATTCCAATATAGATTGAATAATAAATAATATATGCTTTTTTTCTTTTTCTTTTTCTTTTTTTTTTTTTTTTCTTTTTATTGAATAAGAGTTTTCTTTTTTTTTTATTTTTCTCTTTCTTTTTCTTATTTAAGAAATGTTATAAAAAAAAAAAATATTAATAATTTTATATTACTAAATTAAAATCGAAAAAATGATTTGATACAAAAAAAAATCATCAAGGTTGATATACAAATATATAAATAAATTAAATATTTAATATAAATAAAAAATAGTCAATGAATTGAATAATTAATTAATTAATTAATTAAATGATAATAAATAATAAATTCATAAAAACCTATTAAGTAAATAAATAATAAATAAATAATAAATAAATAATAAGTGAATAGATGAATAGATTAATAGATAAATAAACAATGAATAAATAATGAATATGAATTAATTAATTATTAATAACCAATTTTTCAATAATAATTTTTATAAAAAAAAAAAAAAAAATATATATATATATACTTTATATTATAATATTCCTATGATTGGTTATTTTTTTTTGTATCATTATACCAATTCATTTGACACTCAGAATTATGAAATATAAAAAGTGCATTAGTATTATAATTAAAAAAGAAAGGAGTATTATTTTTTTTTATATTTTTTCAATTTTTTTTCTATTCTTTTTTATTTTTTTCAACATAATTATTTTTTTTCTTTTTGAAATAAAAATTTGTTTTTTCTTTTTATTTTTATATTCATATATAAATTGGTCTTATTATATGAAATATTAAGTAAATAATGATAACGTAGAGTAAATTATTTATATATATAAATATATAAGTATTTATTATGTTAATAAATAATAAAATTAAAAAAATATATATATATTCATTTTTATATAAATATATTATATAAAAAATTTCATAATAATAAAAATAAAATATAAAAATATAATATGAATAATAATTGTTGACTGCACTCATAATATAACTATATATTTAATTTATTTATTTATAGTATTTATTTATATTTATGTGTATTTATTTATTTATATTTAATGATTACTTAAATGTATTATGATCTATCGTCTTGTATAAATCTATGTTAATTATCTTTTAATATTTATTTAATTAATTTTTAATTTATTCTATGTTATGGAAAACGCATGCAGTAACATGTGACTTTATTACTTATTTAAAGCTGAAAGATAGATCATACACTTATTTCCCTTGTATACCATATTCCATAAGGAATATTATTATAGATCTAAATTTAATAAAGCTAACAATAATAATATAAATAATAAAATATTTCAATTATACGATTTAATTTAAATAAAAAAATAGTTTTTTTTTTTTTTTTAATAATTTAATTAAAAAATCCTCCACTTTTTTTATTTTATTTTATTTTATTTTATTTTATTTTATTTTATTTTATTTTATTTTATTTTATTTTATTTTATTTTATTTTATTTTATTTAATTTTATTTTATTTTATTTTATTTTATTTTATTTTATTTTATTTTATTTTATTTTATTTTATTTTATTTTATTTTATTTTATTTTATTTTATTTTATTTTATTTTATTTTATTTTATTTTTTATTTTAAATTGGTGAAGTAATCAAACTAATTATGGCTAGATTATTAAATTTTAATTTATTTGTAAAAAATAATTAATTAATTAATTTATAGAATTTTAAATAAATTAACAGATTTTTTTTTTTGCATGATATTAAAAACTTTTGGTTAAAGATTTATATAATTGAGACTTTTTTTTTTTTGTAAATATATATATATATAATAAATAAAAAGTAATAAAAGAATGCTTTTTATTTATTTAAAATTAAAAATATATTTTTTTTAAAAAAAAAAAAAAAAAGAATTAATAATAACAGTACCTAATATGATAATAATAGTAATAATGTTAATTGATGATCAAGCATTATAATAAAATAATATTTTAATTAAAATCATCACAGTAACAATAGTTAAAAAAAATTTAATAATAATTTAAAAAATTTTATTTTTTTTGTCTTTTATAAATATATATGTATTTGTGTGCGTGTTTAAATTTATGAAATAAATATATTATTAAATTTATACTAAATAAATAATTAATAACATTTCTAAAACATAAATAAGACTTTATTTTGGGTTACTGACTTAAAAAAATATATATATATATATATTTTTTATATATATAATATATATACATTTAATATTTAGATATTGATATAGAATAGATTTCTACATTAAAAACCATAAATTAATACCTCAAAAAAAAAAAAAAAAAAAAAAAAATGAAAATTTTAAGAAAGTAGTATTAAAATAAATTAAAATTCTATATTAATTGTATTATTAATTAATTAAATATTTATTATCTAGTATTATTAATATTATTAATTAAATATTTATTATTTATTATTATTATAATTATAATTATTATCATTTATTTATTATTATTTAATTATATTTTTTACTATTATATTATTATATATAATGTTTTACTATATATAATGATTAATGAAAATTTTATGGAATATTTTATATATAATAGTTTAGAATAATTAAATAATATCGAAGTTGATAAAAACTAATTTATATACATAAATTGAAATATCAAGAATTTTAAATAAAAGATTAAAATAATTACAAAATCTTAAAAATAAATCTATATATAAATGGATATTAAATCAGTAAAATTAGTAGGAGAGGATGTAAATGATCTTTTTTTTTTATTTAAATAAAAAAAATAAAAATAAAAAAAAAAGATTTCATTCTTTATTAAATTTCAAATATTGTATAAATAAATGAAAATATGTTCATATTAAAAAATAAAAAAAGAAAAAGTTTTTTTTTTTTTTTTTTTTTTTTTTTAACAAATGCATTATCATAATTTATATTAACAAAAAAATTTTATTTATTTTATGCTTGAAAAATATTAGTAGAATGGATGTTACATTATTAAATATATTAATGTACATAATAATGTAGTATAATATAAATATATAATGTATATATATTATATTTTTAGAATGACTTGACATTTCTCCCCTACATTTGTTTCTTATATATTCCTATGATAAAGCCAGTAAGACATTTAATTTTTAGTTAAGTACGCTTTTCGTATTTGATGTAATAAGGATTAACTATGTTTCTTTTCTTATAATTCTTTTTTGATCATATTTATGTTTTATATGCTTGTTTCTAAAACAATCTCTATTCTGTGGTTTTTATTTTAAGCTATTGTTATACATGTTTGATTGTTAACTTTTATTATTTTCAATTGAATATATTTATTAAATATATATATATATATATTTATTTATATATAGATATTTATAGTTTATTAGCTCTTTAATCCAGATTGAAAATCTAATACCTTTTATTAAACTTATATATTTGGCTTCTGTTGTTGATAATGTAACAATTTTTCATGAGTTTTTACTGATCTCATTTAATTTAAAGTTATTTCCTCTATTTGAATATTTATTCTAAAATTGATCTTCTTGTAAATTTGTTATCAATATAATCAACATCACTGAATACCTGTAATATTTTTTTTTCCATTTTGTCCTTTATAAATATTAAAAAGATCATTTATACTCTTATTTTTATTTCATTATCATTCTTTTTTAATAATATATTAATAATAATAATAATGATCTTAGAAAATTTTGAAGAATCTATTCTATTAATTTTTTTTAAATATGATTTTTTTATCCAACTAAATTAAAATAGAATAAACTATTATTAAAATTTAAGTATATGTATAAACTTTTTTTTTTTTTTTGTTTTTATTTCCGGTGTGTACCACCCTTTACGGGAATATTAAGGCAGTCACAATACTTCCATATAGATAGAAATATCCCTGTTGGACAGGCTTTACTGAGTAATCAGCATTGGCGCTCTGACATGCATATTATTGCTGAAATTTTTTTTCATAAGCTTTTTCTTGAAGTATTTCTCTAGTTCCTAACTTCCCTTTGAATCTAGGTCAGTATAACCTAACCCACGGAAATATATTCTACTCCCTTGGTAAATGTATAAAAGTCAGAAAGATCGTAATTCAGTAGAATATAGAATATATTTACATCACTAAGTAGACTATATTTACATGGATACATGAAATCATGCACACAAGTGATAATAATTCCCTCTTAAATATATTAAATGACAGTACTTGTATAACCCTCTCAGACCAACAGTTAAGATATTATTATAAACGTTGAGTAGTTTATTATATAAAAATATATTATATTCTTTACTATTAATAATTTTCTTATTCCAAACAATAATTTTTACATTAATTATATAATTTTAAATATTAAATTTAAATATTAACTTTATATAATTAATATGATTGGTTTTTAATAAAATAATATAAAGGAAATGTATAATCCATATTTTATATGAAGAGCCTTTTCATGAGAAAATAAATGTCAGAAATAGTTTTAAAAATGAAATAGGAATAGTAAATAATAGAAAAGTTCTACCATTGTTATCAAAATAAATATTAATATTAATAAGGTTATATTTTTAATAATAAAATAATTATATAAAATATAAATAATGAATATATCTAATAATAATAATTATTTATGTAAAATAGTAATATATATAATAAATTATTTAGTGTTATTTTATTTATTCATTTATTTATTAATGCTTTCCATTTATTATTCCATAAAGTTCAACAATACTCTAAATATTTATTAAAATAATTTTCTTTCTATATTTTTAATAAGAATATTGAATTTTTTTTTTCCAAAAAAAAAAAAAAAATAAATTATAATCCATAAAATTTCTAATTAAATAAATAACTACTAGCAATTGAAAATTTAAAGATTCACAAAAAAATAATAGTATTAATAATAATGATAATAATATTAATAAACATTTAAAAGATAATATTCAAATTTATAATAATTTTTTTTTTTAAAATTATATAATAAAATAATTGTTGGTAAAATAAATTAATATTTTAATTATTATTTTAAATAATAATTTATTATTTGTATTACTAATAATAATAGATAGATAATAAATAGTAATAGTGAGAATAAGAAATGTAGATTGTTCAGTTGTGAATGATACATAATATCATATAAAAATATATTATAATTAAATAAAATATATATATATATATATTATAATTCTAAGACTTATTTTTCCTTAAAAGTTTAAAAAATAGTGAAAATAATATTATTAAATCTTATTAAATTTTATTATAATATTTTTCATAATATATATGTAAATATATATATATTATATATATATATTTTTTTTATGATTATAAAAATTTTATAATTTAGATTATTAGGAAATGAAAATGCAGATTATGATTACAATAAGACTTTAAAAAAAAAAAAAAAAATAACAATAAATATATTTTCATAAAAAATTGTATTTAATAAAAATGAATACATAATATATAATATACTTTTAGATTGATTAAAATATTGGTATTATGGTTAAATATATATTAAAAAAAATATAAAGTTATTTAAAACAAAGCTTTAAATTTTTTCATACTTAACCTTTTTCTTTGTTTCAGTATTTATTTATTTATTTATTTATTTATTTATCTATCTTTTTTCATTTATTTATTTATTTGTAAAAAAAATTAATTAAAAAAAAAAAAAAAAAAGCTTATCATAATTAAATACCAATAGTTTTATTAATTATATTTTATTTAAAATAAAGCTTGAAAATTTTTTAAAATTTTCTTTTTTTTCTTTGTTTCTTTATTTATTTTATTTATAAAAAATTAATAAAAAAAAAAAAGCTTGTCATAATTAAATATCCAAAGATTTATCAAATATATTTATTAAAAAAAAAATAAAGTAAAATAAAATAAAATAAAATAAAAAATTCTTATTTAAAATTTATAATACAATTTTATTAATTTATATTTAACGTATAAAATATTTTATAAAATAAATAAAATTATTAAATTTCTGAAATTAAGAGAAAAAAAAAAAAAAAAAGAAGAAATAAAAAATAATTTGAATTTTATTTAATTTTAAAATATTTTTAATTATTTATTTTTATATAAAATGGTTCATAAATTGGGTGTTAATAATATATAATAATTATAATAGAAAAAAGAATAAAAAAAAAAAAAATTGTAAATTTTTTAATTAAAACTTTAAAATAATTAAAATTGAATTGAAAATTAAAATTGTCTACCATTTTTGTATTATAGTAAGAATAATTTATGAACTTTAATATTATTATTATTTTTTTTTTTTTAAAAAAAAAATTGTGATTTTATAGGTTTTTTTTTTTTTTTTTCTTGTATTGCGATTAAATTTTTAAGAGAAAATTATATATACATAACTTTACGAATAGAATAATAAAATTATTCATTATTCTTATTATTTAAAATAATAATCATATCACATATATATAAATATGTATTTATTTCATAGTTATTCATATGCTTGAATTTTAAATTTTAACTATGATTTATCTGAAATGGGATACATAAATGTTTAAATCTCTAAGAATATATAAAAACTTTTAACCTTCGAAACAATTTTAAATATATGGTTATTTTATTTAGTATTTGCAAATTTTTTATATATATTTAAAAAAATCTTTGATTTTGTAATAAATTCCAAAATAATTAATAATATATATATTGATTTTGTAAAATAATTAAATACATATATATATATATTATTTGATATATATATTTGGTAAAAATTCAAAAAAAAAAAAAAAAAAAAAATTATATACAAATAGTAATTATAGTTTACAGTTCTAAATATACTATGAAGAATTCATATTTTATTTCAGTGTTGCTTTTAGCAACACATGCATTACTCGTTTATGCAAAAGGTAAGTTATATATCAAAAAAAAAAAAAAAAAAAAAAATTAAAAATAAAAATATTAATAAATTTTTTTTTTTTCAAAAAAGTAAAATAATATAAA
Organism: Neocallimastix lanati (nom. inval.); assembly: GCA_016946835.1. Classification (NCBI taxonomy): domain Eukaryota; kingdom Fungi; phylum Neocallimastigomycota; class Neocallimastigomycetes; order Neocallimastigales; family Neocallimastigaceae; genus Neocallimastix; species Neocallimastix lanati (nom. inval.). Next base: position 268,975 of record JACVTC010000133.1, read on the forward strand.
TATTACATAATACTATTACATTACAATATATATATATATATATATATATTTTTTTTAAATAAATTATTAAATTATTTTATTTAATTTTTTTTTTCATTTTATTTTTATTTTATATAATTAATAGTAACTTTCAAGGTTATTGCTATTTCTGATACTCCTTATGTTGTAGTAAATAATAAAAAGTATAAAATGAATGTTGAAGAATATCCAGTTTATAATGTTACCGTTAATGATGTTGATGTTGGAGTAACATATCATTATGCTTTAGGTAAGGAAGAAGAAAAATTTACTCGTACTGCTGATAGTGATACTACTTTGAATGAATTCTTTAATAGACAAATTACTGTTAAGAAACATCCACTTTTACCAATGGCTTATGAACCATTACCAACTCTTAAAAAATCTAAACTTTTTGATGGTAAATAAACTAAAAAAAAAAAAAAAAAAAATATTGTATATATATGCATATATTATATTAATAAAATATTTTATATATATACATATATATCAATAATAATTTAAAAATAAATTACATATAACACAAACACAAAAATTATATTTATTATAAAAAAAAATTAATTTTTAAATAAATATATATATATTATATATATTTCAAAAATATATATTTGGATAAATAATAATAATAATAATAATAATAATAATAATAATAATAATAATAATAACAGATACAAATATTGGTACTTTTGTTGTTGAAGCATCCAGTAGTGAAATTGAAAAACTTCATAGTAATCCAGATGAAGAAATAAAAGTTAGTGCAAAAATTATTTATGTCAGGTATATTTAGATATTATATATTTGTTCTTAAAAATATTTTTAAAAAAAAGAATGAATTTCTTTATAATTTTAACTAATATATATATATATATATATTTAAATTTTATTCATTATAGCCCTTATAACATTAAAGTATTTGAAAATGGTGCTATTAAAATTAGTGGTCAATCGGTATATAATTATATAATATAATAATTATTAACAATTTTTTTTTTTTTTTTTTTATTGTCCAATAATATTAATAATATTAATAAATAAACATTTATATATTAAAATAAAATAAAATAAAAATAAAAATAAAATAAAAAGTCTTTAAAAAATAAAAAACTTAGCTATAAACTTTCAGGTCTTAAATTAGATAATGATAAAGAATTATTTGGACGTACTGGGGTTAAATTAAGAAGTGAATATATTGATCCTTCTTTCATGAGAGAAAAAACTTATTTTGATATGTTAAACGCTCTCGGTGTTCCAACATCTCAAGGTAAATTTGTTCGTCTTTTCATTAATAAGCAGCCAGTAGGTTTCTATCTTATGACCGATGATTTCAATAATAAACATTTTCTTAAAAGCGTTTTCCATAATGGTAAAAAATTTGAAATAGATAATGCTATTTTCAAAGTTAATTCAGGAGGTGATTTGAGTTATAAGAGTTCCGGTAGTAATACCAGTCCTTATTCCTATAAAGGTGATGAGGAAAATGTTAGTAGTAGTAAAAAAATTAAAGAAATATTACATCCATTCATGAAAGATGTCGATGCCTATCCAACTACTAAATCCTTAAACTTAGATATCGAGAGTTTCTTGAGAGCCATGGCTCTTGAATACCTTGCCTATGGTACTGATAATTATTGGATGGTTCAAGGTAACTATTTCATTTTCAAAAATATGGAAACTAATGTATGGCATTTTATTGATAGTGATTTTGATCAAACTTTTGGTCATGGTAGTCCTGATAAATGTGTCAAAACTTCTTTGGATGAATATGTCAAGGTTAAAAATAATGGTTCCTCAAGACCACTTCTTGATAACCTCAGAAAAGTTAAAGAAAATGATCAATATTTAAAGAGTGCTGTCGAAAAATTACTTCAAACTTGTTTCAATATTAACGCTGCTGGCCCACGTATCGATTCTTTTGCGGAATTGATAAAAGAAGATGTTTTATGGGATTTCAACGTACCTGACTTAAATTCTTCTAGTGGTTCAGTTAAAAGTAGAGATCATACTAAATCGGAATTCGAAAAAGAAATTGGTAGTACCACCAGCACCAGCTATCCATATCCAATTAAGTCATGGATTATCAAAAGAAGTACTAATGTTGCTAATATTTATGAATATTCTATTCCAAGTAATCCTTCTTCATCTTTTGGTGAATTCGAACCAGAATATGAAGCTAAATCTAAAGATAAGGATAAGGATAAGGATAAGGATAAGGATAAGGATAAGGAAACAGAAACAGAAACAAAAACTGCTACCACTCCACAAGAACCTTCTTCTACTGAAACTACAACTACCACTACCACTACATCAAATAGTCTCCCAACATCTAAAGGAAAATGTGGTTCTGGTGTTGCTATTTGTGCAGATAATATGTGCTGTAGTAAATATGGTTATTGTGGTACTAGTTCAGTTTATTGTGGTAAAGGATGTCAAAGTGAATTTGGTAGATGTGATGATGATGTACCTTCAACTACTACTAATAATCCTACCTCAACGGATAAAAATAATCTTCCAACTTCCACCTCAAAATGTGGAGCAAACGTTGCTGTTTGTGGAAATGATATGTGTTGTAGTAGATATGGTTATTGTGGTACCAGTTCAGCATATTGTGGAAATGGATGTCAAAGTGAATTTGGTAGATGTGATGGAGTTAATAATTCTACTAATACTCCTACTTCAAAGGCAACAGCTACCACTAACAATGCCGCCTCAACAGTTAAAAATAATCTTCCAACTTCTACCCAAAAATGTGGAGCAAATGTTGCTGTTTGTGGAAATGATATGTGTTGTAGTAAATATGGTTATTGTGGTACCACTTCAGCATATTGTGGAAATGGATGCCAAAGTGAATTTGGTAGATGCGATAGTAGTAGTGGTGGTGACTCGGCTGTCAATATCACAACAAAAAAGAGTTCTACTACAAAAAAGAGTAGTTCCACTACCACCTTAAAGGCTACCAATATCAGTTCTAGTGGTAAATGTGGTCCTGTCTATGGTTTGTGTCCTGATGAGTACTGTTGTAGTAAATACGGCTATTGTGGTAAGACAGCGGCTTATTGTAGTACTGGTTGTCAACAAGATTATGGTGTATGTTGGTATGTGTAAAGCTGAAATCCACTTTGAAATGATTTAAAAATTAAAATTTTAAAATATATATATATATATATATCAGTTTATAATTTATTTTATAAATTTTTTATTATTATTAATTTTTTTTTTTTTTTTTAAATTTAAAAAAAAAAAAAAAACTTTACTACAAATAGAAAAAATTATATATATATTATTATTTAATTTTTTTTTTAAATATTTAAAAATATATATATATATATATATATTCATTTATATATAAATAATTAGTTATTTAATAAATTAGAAGGATTAATTATTATAATTGATATTTATTTTAATAAATAATATGAAGTATTTAGTTTTATTAAATAGAATTAATTATATATATAAATAAAAATAATTTAAATAGAACTCTATATTAAAAAAAAATAAAAATAAAAATAAAAAATAAAAAATAATTTTATTATAAATTTATAATTTTTTTTTGTTATATATTATATATATATATATATATATTTTATTACTTTTATTATTATTACATATATTATGATATGATATAATTATAAATTTAAAATTTTTATTTTGATTTTGATTATAATTATTATTAAACTTATTTTAATAAAATTAAATATTTTATATTTTCTTTTTATATATAAAAGTAATAAAATCATTAAAGTGAGTTATTTATAAAAAAAAAAAAAAAAAAAAAAAAAAAAGAAATAATTTTTATACAGACAGAATAAAGAAATTATTTTAGGATATATTGATCTTAAAGAAAAAAAAAAATTTTTGAATAATGATAATAGTCCAAAATTCAAAAAAGTTTTTTTTTTTTTTTTTTTTTTTTTTTTTTGTTCTTACTTATTTTTCAATAATATTAATTTAACTAAAAATAAAAACAGTAGTAAAATGACTATTTTATTACTATTGCTTCTCAAGTTTCTTTCATTAATATTGCTTCTACTGTTAACATTTGTGCTGTTGGTACTAGTAGTATTGTCAAAGTAATACTGTTAAAAATAAAAATAATAACTAATTTAATATTATCTGATATTTACAATAAAATTAAAAAATGAAATAAAATAAAATAATCATTATTTCATTATATCTATAATTTTAAAAAGTTTACTTTATAATTTTTTTCTATAAATGTAGTTAAAATTATATATGAAAAAATTATCATATATAAATTTAATTACATTTATATCATAATATCCTTTTATTTCTTTTTTCTTTTTTTTTTTTATTATTATTTTATTTTTATTTTTTAATATCTAAAAAAATTTTGAGATAAATTAATTATTTTGTTATTTTGTTTAATTTTATTAAAAATATATCATTATATATGTATATATATAATTAAAGCATAAAGTAATTATTATTTCACTATTTTGAAATAAAATAAATTAAATATATCAATATTGATAAAAATTTAAGGGTCTTATTTAAACGTGATTAATATTAAATATAATAGAGACTCTATTTTTTTTTTTTTTTTTTTTTTCAATTATTTCCTTTTTATCTATTTAAAATATATACATATAATATTAATTATTTTGGTTTCTTTTTTTTTTTTACTATCAATATTTTATTTATTCACTTAAAAATTAAACTTATTTAATCTTTATTTAACATAAAATCATTTATAATTTATAAAAAAAAAGGATGAAATAGGAAAGAGAATATTCTAACACAGTTTGTTAAATTAGTTTGATGTAATAAAAATATTAATATAAATTAAAATAATACTTTTGTAGTAAAAATTTTAATTAATATAATTTAAATTTTATAAAGATAAACAAACTTTAAATCATAGGTATTTTTTAATTTAGAATTTTCTTACATAATATTTTTTTTTTATTAATTTAATTTTTATTAAAAAATATTTATATGTATGTATAAATGTATGATACTTCTTTTTAAAAAAAAAAAAAAAAAAAAAAAAATAGAAATTCGAAATTAAAAAATAAAAAATTAAATATAATAAATATAAAAAAGTATTGACAAATAAAATTAAATAATAAATGAAATTAAATAACAAAATTCTAAATAATAAATAAATTTATTTTTATTCTAAAATATATTAATGAGCTTAATTTCTTACTGTTAAACAACAAAATTATGCAATTATCGAAAGTTTCGGATAATATCATCAATTGCTAAATCAGGATTACATTTTAAAATTCCTATTGTAGATGGAATATCTACTAAACTTTCTCTAAAAATAAAACATTTGAATGTTTCGGTGGAAACTAAAACAAAAGATAACGTCTTTGTAAATTTAGTAGTTGTAGTTCAGTATAGAGTTCTTCCAGATAAAGTATACGAGGCATTCTATATGTTACATGACCCAGAACAACAAATTAAGGCTTTTATCTTTGATTTGGTTAGAGCACAAGTTCCTTTGTTAAATTTAGATGATGTATACGAGGCATTCTATATGTTACATGACCCAGAACAACAAATTAAGGCTTTTATCTTTGATTTGGTTAGAGCACAAGTTCCTTTGTTAAATTTAGATGATGTATTTTCTAAAAAAGATGACATTGCAATTGCTGTAAAAAAGTGAGCTTGAAGAACAAATGGCAGAATTTGGTTATGGAATTATCAAAGCTCTAGTTACAGATGTCAATCCAGATGCAAATATTAAGCTGCAATGAATGAAATTAACACAGCTCAAAGATTAAGAATTGCAGCTACTGAAAATGGTGAAACCCAAAAAAATCATAAAAGTTAAGCAAGCTGAAGCTGAAGTGGACGCTGCTATTTTACAAGGTTAAAGGTATTGCAGGACAACGTCAAGCTATCATCGAAGGATTATCAGATTCAGTAGAAGAATTTGTTAAACAAATTCCAGGAATTGATCCATCTCGTGTTATGGATATGGTTATGATGATTCAATACATTGATACCTTAAAAGAAATTGGTGGAAATTCGAAGTCTAATGTTGTTTTCGTTCCTCATTCTCCAGGAAATGTAAATGATTTATCCAATCAAATTCGTGAAACAATTTTTTCAGCACAAAAATTAAATTAAAATGTTTAAATTAATTTATTAATTTAGTGGAATAAATATGAAAGATTGGCATGTAAATAATAAACTAATATGAAAAGTCGTGATTTAATAACAGCTGAATTCTTCCATATATGTCCCAACCATTATATAATAGTACTAAAATGTTATGTTTTATATATAAGGTTTAATTTTTAATTTAAATATATATATATTTTATCTTATATACTTTTAAAACTATCAGTAATTTTAATTTTAAAATTATATAAAGTTTTTTTTTTATATATTTTATGATCAAGAGTTAATTAATATTTAATTACTATTACAAATAACTTTTTAATTTTTTTTTTTTTTTAGTTTATTTTTAAAATATGATTTATATATTATTACTATATCTTATAAAAAGTTAACATAATAAAAAAATTTTTTTTTTTTTAAATGAAACAAATATATGAAAAAATATAAACCTTTTTATTACAAGTATATACATGTAATTAAAGAACATAGCATTTACTATTTTAATATATAAATATAAAATGAATTAAATATTTCCAAATTAATAAAATTTTAGAGATTTTATTTAAATGTGAGTATTATTAAATATAACAAAGATAATTCTTTTTTATTATTATTATTTCTTATTCTTATTCTTTTTTTTTTTTTTTTTTTTTTTGAATATAATATATAATTAAAATGAATATTGGTTTATTTGTTTTTTTTTTTTTTTACTTTATTTTTTATTTTTTTTTTATTAAAACTTTATTTATTTTTTTTTTTTTATTAAAACTTTATTTATTAACTTTTAAATTAAATATTTAATATTTTTTATATTTAATTATTCTAATATTATTTATTCTTTTCAATTGATTTCAAATATTAATGACTTTTATTAAAAATTTCTAATGGAAAATATAAAATAATAGATAGAGAATATTTTAATATAGCTTATCAAATAATTTAATATCCAATAATATGTTTTATTTTTAATTTTTTTTTTTAAATTTTTATTAAAAAAATTTACTGCCTAAATTTTAAAAGCAAAAAAAAAAAAAAAAAAAAAAAAAAATTTTTTTATTAAAAATTTTGAATATAAATACCTTTACTTTTTCCTAAACTTAAAAAATTTGAAAAAAAAACTAAAACATACATTAATATAAATAAAAATCAAAAAATTATATAATAAATAAAATTATTTAAAAAAAAAAAAAATTAAATATATATCTAATAAAAAAAAATTAAATAAAATAAAATAAAATAAAATAATTCAAAATAAAAAAAAAAAAAATTTATATCTCGAAAAAAAATAAAAAATTAAATAAGAATTAAATAAAATTAAATAATAAATAAAATTATTCAAAGAAAAAAAAATAATTAAATATATATCAAGTAATAAAAAAAATTATATATAAAATTATATAACAAATAAAATTAAGTATTAAACAAAATAATTTTTATTATAAATTAAAATTAAAAATGAGTTTAAATGTTTCAGTAGAAACTAAAACCAAAGACAATGTCTTTGTAAATTTAGTAGTCGAAGTTCAATATAGAGTTCTTGCAAATAAGGTATACGAAGAATGCTATATATTACAAGATCCAGAACAAAAAATTAAGGCTTTCGTCTTTGATTTGGTTAGAATACAAGTTCCATTACTAGATTTAGATGACGTATTTTCTAAAAAAGATGACATTGCGATTGCCATAAAAAATGAGCTTGATGAAAAAATGCCAGAATTTGGTTATGAAATTATTAAAGCTCAAGTTACGGATGTCAATCCTGATGCAAATGTTAAAGCTGTAATGAATGAGATTAACACCGCTCAACCATTAAGAATTACAGCTACTGAAAAGGATAAAGCCATAAAGGCCATGAAAGCCAAACTAATAGAAGATGCAGTTGACGAAGATATATTAGAAGTTATTGCAAAACTACGTCAACCCATTATTAGATTATTTTCATATACAGTAATAAGTAATTATTGTCCTAAAGGCAATTTATGTACAATGATTAAGGGCTCAATAAGAAGAAAACACTTTAGCCTTGCATTGACAAATTTAAGACATTATAAAGAATTTAATAAATATAATAAATGGAATAGATTAAATAATCGTCATGAACTTGAATTTCTTAATGTTATAAGAAATTATAATAAAGAAAAAAGTAATGAAGATAAATTTATTTTTGTAACTGAACGAGGAAATTCTAAATTTAATATAGATGTAACTGATGACCCAGTTGAAAATTATAAAAAGAAAAAGCAATATATAGAAGATTTAAAATTGATTTATAAAAAAGTATCTGTAAAGAGACAAGTTGATGATCCTGATGGAGGAAAAAAATGGAAAAAAGAGCATCCTCTAGATGCATTTATTGTAGATCTTATTATATCATCTGAAAATGAATATTGTTATTCCAATACTAATATACATGAGAAATCTATGGAAGATTTGAATGATATTCCGTATGATCTATTTAGTAAACCAAGTATACATGTAGGCTATGGAAATTTCATTAATCATATATATGAACGATATATTGCTAATTCTAATAATCAAGCAAGTGATTTAGAAAAGAAAAAAGCTGCAGAATGTCTTCTTAGAGCAGTTAAAAATATAAATAAATTTGACTACACTACAAAACCTTTTAGTTTAACCAAACTTTTATTACAGAATAGTTCTTATGGTAAATGTGAATTAATTGAAATATTGAGAAATGAAGAAGATAAACTTGATAAAATTTCCGAATTTATTAAAAATAATGCAGTTAGTAAAACTGAGAAAAGTAAGAAGCAGATCAAAAAAATAGATTTAGCTATGAGAAAATTAGGTTATGACTACATGAGAGCTCCAGGTTTTGATTATATTTTTTCTAATAACCGTAATAATAATGGTGAAAATAATGAAGGAAATAATGGTGAAAATAATGAAGGAAATAATGGTGAAAATAATGAAGGAAATAATAGTGGAAATAACGATGGAAATAATGGTGGAAATAATGATAGAAATAATGATGGAAATGATAGGGAATGATGATGGAAACATTGGAAATGATAACTCCAGTGATAGATATGAAGGGAGTCGTACCTCAAAACACACTGGTAAAGGAAAACGTTCTTATCCAAAAACTATGTTTAAAAGAAAATTTTAAAACTAAAAGTCATTGACATAATGTCATATTTAAAAGATCAATTAAAAAAATAATTATTAATTATATATATTAAAACATTACATAAATATTAGATACAATAAATTTAAAATAAAAAATAAATTATAAATAATAGCTACTAAATATATATTTTAAAATATTTTAAAATTGGAATAAAGAAAGGGGAAAATAATGTAATAATAAATAAATAAATAAAGATGATGAATTGAAAATCAAAAAAAAATATATACATATATATAAATCATATAGCACAAATAAAAATTTAATATATTTTTTATTTTCATTTTAAATTATGGATAATTTTTTAAAAAATTTTTTTATAGAATGAAGACATATGTCTCCCAAGTTAAATTTTTTTAAAAATATTTTTTTTTTCTGTAGTACTAATTATGTTTCATTAAAAAACAATATGAATAGAATTAAGTAACACAAAAGTTTATATTGGTAATAAATTTAATATATTATCAATTTTTGAAAAATTTTTTTTATAAAAATTTAGTTAATTTTATTTATTTATTTTTTTTGTTGTTGTTGTTGTTGTTGTTACTTAAAAAAATATTTAAGTTATATTCTATAACATATAAAAATCAAATAAATTATTATTTTTATTTTTATATATATAATTATTTCATTTTATTTATTTAATATTTATTATCGTTCTTTATATATTAAAATTAAATAAGATTAAATTTTTTTTCTATTTAAAAAATTATATAATATTTCGTAATAATAAATTTTATTGATAGAAATAATATTCTATAGAAAATTAAATGTATATATTATATCATATATTATATAATTTTTTTTTTGTTAACTGATAAAGTATTCAATTTCGATATCTCTTATTAGGAGATATTATATTTATTCATTTATTTATTTATGTATTTTATTAATATAATTTTATTTATACATTATTTATTTTATAATTTAAATATATTTATTTAATTAAATTCAAAATTTTATAAATTCATATTTTAATATATTAAACTACTTTTATTAATAAAAATATATTTGATTATGGCAGTTTTACTATTTTAATTTTAATTTTATTGAAAAGAGTATAATGAAAAAGTATTCTTGATATAATACTAATAATACTATTTAATTATAAACTATTTAAAATAATAAGAATTAATTATTTAAATATTATAGAAAGTATAATATAAATAATAAAATATTTATAATAATTATAACATGTAAAAATATAATAAAAATATAATAAAATGAAAAAATTAAAATAAAATAAAATAAAACTTCATTATTTTATAAATTAATTACATATTTACATAAAATTTATGCATTTTAAAGAATGTATGTAATATGATTAAATAATAATACAATTGAATATATTATAGTATAATATAAAACGAATGAAACAGTATTTATAAAAATATGTATTATGAGGTTAGTAATATACTTGTTTATTTAAATGGTTATAAATTTAATTTTTTTAATTTTTAAAATATTGCTTTATTTATTTAAGTATAAAAACTTTATATGATATATATATCAAAAAGGAATGCAGGACCAATGCTTCTGAAGGAGAAGACAGTAATTTCTTTCGGATAGTCTATTCAGACCCAAATTCTTAAGGAAGAAAGGTTCGTTGCATAGGTATTTTTTTTCTGAATTTATTTATACACTTTATTTTTGATTATTACTTTTTATTTCATGTTACTATTTTAAATATTATTATGTTCTTATTGGATAAATAATATTTATTCTTTTATTAATTCTGTGTTTTTTTTTTTTTTTTTTTTTTTTTTTTTTTTTTTTTTGTAATATAAAAAATATTCATGTAATTAATAAATGAATAAATAAGTAAAGATTAAAGTTTTATATAATTGCGATAATTGAGACAATAAAAAAAAATAACAACATATAAAAAGTATAAAAAGTTTACATAATAAAAAAAATTTTTTTAATTATAGCTAATATTATATATGTAAAAAAAAAAAAAAAAAAAAAAAAAAAAAAAAAAAAAAACTACTTTTTTTTAATATGAAAAACTTTACTAATAAATTATTTTGTTATTTAATCTAATTTTATTATAAATATATATAATTAAAGAACATATCATTTACTATTTTAATATATAAATATAAAATAAATTAAATATTTACATATTAATATGAAATTTTAGGGGTTTTATTTAAACATGAGTATTATTAAATATAACAAAGATGATTCTTTTTTATTATTATTATTATTTCTTTTTTTTCTTTTTTGAATATTTGTTTATATATTTATTTTTTTTTTTTTTTTTTGAATATAATATATAATTAAAATGAATATTGGTTTATTTGTTTTTTTTTTTTTTTTACTTTATTTTTTATTTTTTTTTTTATTAAAACTTTATTTATTAACTTTTAAATTAAATATTTAATATTTTTTATATTTAATTATTCTAATATTATTTATTCTTTTCAATTGATTTCAAATATTAATGACTTTTATTAAAAATTTCTAATGGAAAATATAAAATAATAGATAGAGAATATTTTAATATAGCTTATCAAATAATTTAATATCCAATAATATGTTTTATTTTTAATTTTTTTTTTAAATTTTTATTAAAAAAATTTACTGCCTAAATTTTAAAAGCAAAAAAAAAAAAAAAAAAAAAAAAATTTTTTTATTAAAAATTTTGAATATAAATACCTTTACTTTTTCCTAAACTTAAAAAATTTGAAAAAAAAACTAAAACATACATTAATATAAATAAAAATCAAAAAAATTATATAATAAATAAAATTATTTAAAAAAATATAATCAAATATATATCTAATAAAATAAAATAAAATTAAATAAAATAAAACAAAATAAAATAAAAAATTTAAATCAAAATAAAAAAAAAAATATATCTCGAAAAAAATAAAAATTAAATAAAAATTAAATAAAATTAAATAATAAATAAAATTATTCCAAAAAAAAAAATAGTTAAATATATATCAAATAATAAAAAAATTATATATAAAATAATATAACAAATAAAATTAAGTATTAAACAAAATAATTTTTATTATAAATTAAAATTAAAAATGAGTTTAAATGTTTCAGTAGAAACTAAAACCAAAGACAATGTCTTTGTAAATTTAGTAGTCGAAGTTCAATATAGAGTTCTTGCAGATAAGGTCGAAACATGCTATATGTTACAAGATCCAGAACAAAAAATTAAGGCTTTTGTCTTTGATTTGGTTAGAACACAAGTTCAATTACTAGATTTAGATGACGTATTTTCTAAAAAAGATGACATTGCGATTGCCATAAAAAATGAGCTTGATGAAAAAATGCCAGAATTTGGTTATGAAATTATTAAAGCTCAAGTTACGGATGTCAATCCTGATGCAAATGTTAAAGCTGTAATGAATGAGATTAACACCGCTCAACCATTAAGAATTACAGCTACTGAAAAGGATAAAGCCATAAAGGCCATGAAAGCCAAACTAATAGAAGATACAGTTGACAAAGATATATTAGAAGGTATTGCAAAACTACGTCAACCCATTATCAGATTATTTTCATATACAGTAATAGATTATTTTTGTCCTAAAGGCAATTTATATACAATGATTAAGGGCTCAATAAGAAGAAAACACTTTAGCCTTGCATTGACAAATTTAAGACATTATATAGAATTTAATAAATATAATAAATGGAATAGATTAAATAATCGTCATGAACTTGAATTTCTTAATGTTATAAGAAATTATAATAAAGAAAAAAGTAATGAAGATAAATTTACTTTTGTATATGAACGAGGAGAATCTAAAATTAATATAGATGTAACTGATGATCCAGTTGAAAATTATAAAAAGAAAAAGCAATATATAGAAGATTTAAAGGTGATTTATAAAAAAGTATCTGTAAAGAGACAACTTAATGATCCTGATGGAGGAAAAGAATGGAAAAAAGAGCATCCTCTAGATGCATTTATTGTAGATCTTATTATATCATCTGAAAATGAATATTGTTATTCCAATACTAATATACATGAGAAATCTATGGAAGATTTGAATGATATTCCGTATGATCTATTTAGTAAACCAAGTATACATGTAGGCTATGGAAATTTCATTAATCATATATATGAACGATATATTGCTAATTCTAATAATCAAGCAAGTGATTTAGAAAAGAAAAAAGCTGCAGAATGTCTTCTTAGAGCAGTTAAAAATATAAATAAATTTGACTACACTACAAAATCTTTTAGTTTAACCAAACTTTTAAAAGAGAATAGTGCTTATGGTAAATGTGAATTAATTAGAGTATTGAGAAATGAAGAAGATAAACTTGATAAAATTTCCAATTTTATTAAAAATAATGCAATTAGTAAAACTGAGAAAAGTAAGAAGCAGATCAAAAAAATAGATTTAGCTATGAGAAAATTAGGTTATGAATACAGGAATCCTCCACGTTTTGATCATTTTATTTCTAATAACCGTAGTAATAATGGTGAAAATAATGAAGGAAATAATGGTGAAAATAATGAAGGAAATAATAGTGGAAATAACGATGGAAATAATGGTGGAAATAATGATAGAAATAATGATGGAAATGATAGGGAATGATGATGGAAACATTGGAAATGATAACTCCAGTGATAGATATGAAGGGAGTCGTACCTCAAAACACACTGGTAAAGGAAAACGTTCTTATCCAAAAACTATGTTTAAAAGAAATTTTTAAAACTAAAAGTCATTGACATAATGTCATATTTAAAAGATCAATTAAAAAATAATTATTAATTATATATATTAAAACATTACATAAATATTTTAGTAGATACAATAAATTTAAAATAAAAAATAAATTATAAATAATAGCTACTAAATATATATATTTTGAAATATTTTAAAATTGAAATAAAGAAAGGGGAAAATAATGTGATAATAAATAATAAATAAATAAATAAATAAATAAATAAAGATGATGAATTGAAAATCAAAAAAAAAAAAATATATATATATGAATCAAATAGTACAAATAAAAATTTAATATATTTTTTATTGTCATTTTTAATTATGGTAAAATTTTTAAAAAAATTTTTTTATAGAATGAAGACATATGTCTCCCAAGTTAAATTTTTTTAAAAATTTTTTTTTTCTGTAGTACTAATTATGTTACATTAAAAAACAATATGAATAGAATTAAGAATTAAGTAACACAAAAGTTTATATTGGTAATAAATTTAATATATTATCAATTTTTGAAAAATTTTTTTTATAAAAATTTAGTTAATTTTATTTATTTATTTTTTTTTTTTTTTGTTGTTGTTGTTGTTACTTAAAAAAATATTTAAGTTATATTCTATAACATATAAAAATCAAATAAATTATTATTTTTATTTTTATATGTATAATTATTTCATTTTATTTATTTAATATTTATTATCGTTCTTAATATATTAAAATTAAATAAGATTAAATTTTTTTTCTATTTAAAAAATTATATAATATTTCGTAATAATAAATTTTATTGATAGAAATAATATTCTATAGAAAATTAAATGTATATATTATATCATATATTATATAATTTTTTTTTTGTTAACTGATAAAGTATTCAATTTCGATATCTCTTATTAGGAGATATTATATTTATTCATTTATTTATTTATGTATTTTATTAATGTAAATTTTATTTATTCATTTATTTTATAATTTAAATTTATTTATTTAAGTTCAAAATTTTATAAATTCATATTTTAATATATTAAACTACTACTTTTATTAATAAAAATATATTTGATTATGGCAGTTATACTCTTTTCAATAAAATTAAAATTAAAATAGTAAAAAGAAAAAGTATTCTTGATATAATACTATTTAATTATAAACTATTTTAAAATAATAAGAATTAATTATTTAAAAATATAATAAAATAAATAACACAAGTTAATTAAAATAAAATAAAAATATAATTTAAATATAATTAAAAATTTTATTTATATATTTATATATTTATTTAAGTACAAAAAATTTATATGATATATAATTAATATATCAAGAAAGAATACATGAGCGTCAACGCTGAAAATGCAATATGACAGACAAGCAGGACCGATGCCTCTGAAGAAGAAGACCGTAATTTCTTTCTGATAGTCTATTCAGACCCAAATTCTTAAGGAAGAAAGGTTCGTTGCATAGGTATTTTTTTTCTGAATTTATTTATACACTTTATTTTTGATTATTACTTTTTATTTCATGTTACTATTTTAAATATTATTATGTTCTTATTGGATAAATAATATTTATTCTTTTATTAATTCTGTGTTTTTTTTTTTTTTTTTTTTTTTTTTTTTTTTTTTTTTGTAATATAAAAAATATTCATGTAATTAATAAATGAATAAATAAGTAAAGATTAAAGTTTTATATAATTGCGATAATTGAGACAATAAAAAAAAATAACAACATATAAAAAGTATAAAAAGTTTACATAATAAAAAAAATTTTTTTAATTATAGCTAATATTATATATGTAAAAAAAAAAAAAAAAAAAAAAAAAAAAAAAAAAAAAAAACTACTTTTTTTTAATATGAAAAACTTTACTAATAAATTATTTTGTTATTTAATCTAATTTTATTATAAATATATATAATTAAAGAACATATCATTTACTATTTTAATATATAAATATAAAATAAATTAAATATTTACATATTAATATGAAATTTTAGGGGTTTTATTTAAACATGAGTATTATTAAATATAACAAAGATGATTCTTTTTTATTATTATTATTATTTCTTTTTTTCTTTTTTGAATATTGGTTTATATATTTATTTTTTTTTTTTTTTTATTTTTTATTTTTTTTTTTTTTTATTAAAATTTTATTTATTAACTTCTAAATTAAATTTTATATTTAATTATTCTAATATTATTAATTCTTTTCAATGGAATTCAAATATTAATGACTTTTATTAAAAATTTCTAATGGAAAATATAAAATAATAGATAGAGAATATTTTAATATTATCAAATAATTTTATATCCAATAATATGTTTCATTTTTAATATTTTTTTTTTAAATTTTTATTAAAAAAATTTACTGCCTAAATTTTAAAAGCAAAAAAAAAAAAAAAAAAAAAAAAAAAAAAAATTTTTTTATTAAAAATTTTGAATATAAATACCTTTACTTTTTCCTAAACTTAAAAAATTTGAAAATCGAAAAAAAACGAAAACATACATTAATATAAATAAAAATCAAAAAAAAAATTAAATAATAAATAAAATTATTTAAAAAAATATAATCAAATATATATCTAATAAAAAAAATTAAATAAAATAAAATAATATAAAATAAAAAATTTAAATCAAAATAAAAGAAAAAAAATTTATATCTCGAAAAAAATAAAATATTAAATAAAAATTAAATAAAATTAAATAAAATTAAATAATAAATAAAATTATTCAAAAAAAAAAAAAATAATTAAATATATATCAAATAATAAAAAATATTATATATAAAATTATATAACAAATAAAATTAAATATTAAACAAAGTAATTTTTATTATAAATTAAAATTAAAAATGAGTTTAAATGTTTCAGTAGAAACTAAAACCAAAGACAATGTCTTTGTAAATTTAGTAGTCGAAGTTCAATATAGAGTTCTTGCAGATAAGGTAGAAGCATGCTATATATTACAAGATCCAGAACAAAAAATTAAGGCTTTCGTCTTTGATATGGTTAGAACACAAGTTCCATTACTAGATTTAGATGACGTATTTTCTAAAAAAGATGACATTGCGATTGCCATAAAAAATGAGCTTGATGAAAAAATGCCAGAATTTGGTTATGAAATTATTAAAGCTCAAGTTACGGATGTCAATCCTGATGCAAATGTTAAAGCTGTAATGAATGAGATTAACACCGCTCAACCATTAAGAATTGCAACTACTGAAAAGGATGAAACCATAAAGGCCATGAAAGCCAAACTAATAGAAGATGCAGTTGACAAAGATATATTAGAAAGTATTGCAAAACTACGTCAACCCATTATCAGATTATTGTCATATACAATAATAGATTATTATTGTCCTATAGGTAATTTATGTTCAATAATTAAGGGCTCAATAAGAAGAAAACACTTTAGCCTTGCATTGACAAATTTTAGACATTATAAAGAATTTAATAAATATAATAAATGGAATAGATTAAATAATCGTCATGAACTTGAATTTCTTAATGTTATAAGAAATTATAATAAAGAAAAAAGTAATGAAGATAAATTTATTTTTGTATCTGAACGAGGAGAATCTAAATTTAATATAGATGTAACTGATGATCCAGTTGAAAATTATAAAAAGAAAAAGCAATATATAGAAGATTTAAAATTGATTTATAAAAAAGTATCTGTAAAGAGACAACTTAATGATCCTGATAGAGGAGAAAAATGGAAAAAAGAGCATCCTCTAGATGCATTTATTGTAAATCTTATTATATCATCTGAAAATGAATATTGTTATTCCAATACTAATATACATGAGAAATCTATGGAAGATTTGAATGATATTCCGGAAGATCTATTTAGAAAACCAAATATACATATAGGCTATGGAAATTTCATTAATCATATATATGAACGATACATTACTAATTCTAATAATCAAGCAAGTGATTTAGAAAAGAAAAAAGCTGCAGAATGTCTTCTTAGAGCAGTTAAAAATATAAATAAATTTGACTACACTATAAAACCTTTTAGTTTAACCAAACTTTTTTTACAGAATACTGTTGATGGTCAATGTGAATTAACTAAAGTATTGAGAAATGAAGAAGATAAACTTGATAAAATTTCCGAATTTATTAAAAATAATGCAATTAGTAAAACTGAGAAAAGTAAGAAACAGATCAAAAAAATAGATTTAGCTATGAGAAAATTAGGTTATGACTACATGAGAGCTCCAGGTTATGATCGTTTTATTTCTAAAAACCGTAGTAATAATGGTGAAAATAATGAAGGAAATAATGGTGGAAGTAATGATAGAAATAATGATGGAAATGATAGGGAATGATGATGGAAACATTGGAAATGTTAACTCCAATGATAGATATGAAGGGAGTCGTACCTCAAAACACACTGGTAAAGGAAAACGTTCTTATCCAAAAACTATATTTAAAAGAAATTTTTAAAACTAAAAGTCATTGACATAATGTCATATTTAAAAGATCAATTAAAAAAATAATTATTAATTATATATATTAAAACATTACATAAATATTTTAGTAGATACAATAAATTTAAAATAAAATAAATTATAAATAATAAAAACTAACTATATATATTTTAAAATATTTTAAAATTGAAATAAAGAAAGGGGAAAATAATGTAATAATAAATAAATAAATAAAGATGATGAATTGAAAATCAAAAAAATATATGTATATACATATATACATATATATGAATCAAATAACACCAATAATAATTTAATATATTTTTTATTTTCATTTTTAATTAAGGTAAAATTATTAAAAATAATTTTTTTTTTGTAGTACTAATTATGTTACATTAAAAAACAATATGAATAGAATTAAGAATTAAGTAACACAAAAGTTTATATTGGTATCATTTATATAAAAATATATATTATATTTATAATAATTTAATTAATAAATATAATCAATTTTTGAAAAATTTTTTATATAAAAATTTAGTTAATTTTATTTTTTTATTTATTTTTTTTTTTGTTTTTGTTGTTGTTGCTTAAAAAAATATTTAAGTTATTTTCTATAACATATAAAAATCAAATAAATTATTATTTTTATTTTTATATATATAATTATTTCATTTTATTTATTTAATATTTATTATCGTTCTTAATATATTAAAATTAAATAAGATTAAATTTTTTTTCTATTTAAAAAATTATATAATATTTCGTAATAATAAATTTTATTGATAGAAATAATAT
Organism: Neocallimastix lanati (nom. inval.); assembly: GCA_016946835.1. Lineage (NCBI taxonomy): Eukaryota > Fungi > Neocallimastigomycota > Neocallimastigomycetes > Neocallimastigales > Neocallimastigaceae > Neocallimastix > Neocallimastix lanati (nom. inval.). The sequence goes on from JACVTC010000133.1 coordinate 288,152, forward strand.
TCTATAGAAATTTAAATGTATATATTATATAAATTTTTTTTTTTGTTAACTGATAAAGTATTCAATTTCGATATCTAAATTTTATAAATTCATATTAAATATTAAAAATCTAATTTTACTAATAAAAATATATTTAATTTGGCAATTTTTATTATTAATTACTTGAATTGTAAAGAATTAACATAAAAAAAAAAGTATTTTTTATATAATTTTCTTTAATTTTGAACTATTTTAAAATAATAAGAATTAAATTTTTAGTTAAATATTATAAAAAGTATAGTATAAATAATAAAATATTTATAAAAATATAAGAATATTATAAAAATATAATAAAATAAAATAATTAAAATAAAATAAAATAAAACTTAATTAATTTATACATTATTTACATATTTACATAACATAAAATTTATGTTATAAATTTTATGTATTTTAGAGAATTTATGATATTACATAAATTTATATTTTATCACGTTATTTTTAGATCATTATATAAATCATATGATAATTAATCAAGTGATTAATTGATTTATTTTTATGTAATTATTAATAAAATAATTTATTAATAATTAAAGTTTTTATTTTTATTTTATATCAAATAAGTAAAGATTAAAGTTTGCAATAGTTGCAATAATTGCAATTAAAAAAAAAAATAAAAAAAAAAATAAAAAAAAATAACATTTAAAAAGTTTACATAATAAAAAATTTTTTTTTAACTATAGCTAATATTATATGTGTAAAAAAAAAAAAACAAATATAAACTACTTTTTTTTAATATGAAAAACTTAACTAATAAATTATTTTGTTATTTTTTCTAATTTTATTATAAATATATATATATATGTAATTAAAGAACATAGCATTTACTATTTTAATATATAAATATAAAAAAATTAAATATTAATTAATATGAAATTTTAGGGGTTTTATTTAAACGTGAGTATTATTAAATATAACGAAGATGATTTTTTTTTATTATTATTATTATTTCTTTTTTTCTTTTTTGAATAAAATTTATAATTAAAATGAATATTGGTTTATTCTTTTTTTTTTTTTTTTTTTTTTTTTTTTTTTCAATTGATTTAAAATATTAAAACTTTTATTAAAAACTTCTAAAGGAAAATATAAAATAATAGATAGAGAATATTCTAATACAATTTGTTAAATAATTTAATATCCAATGATTTTTTTTATTTTTAATATTTTTTTTAAATTTTTATTAAAAAAATTTACTGCCTAAATTTTAAAAATAAAAAATTTTTTATTAATAATTTTGAATATAAATATCTTTACTTTTTCCTAAATAAAAAAAAATTAAAATCGAAATATAAAATCAAAAGCTTACATCTCAAAAAAAAAAAAAAAAAAAAAAAAAAAAATTACAATATAAAATATAATTAAAAATTAAATAAAATTAAATAATAAATAAAATTATTTAAAAAATAAAATTAAATATATATCAAATAAAATTAAATATTAAAAAAATTAAATAACAAATAAAATTTTAAATAATAAATTTTTTTTATTCTAAAATATATTAATAATGAGCTTAATTTTTACTGTTAAACAACAAAATTGTGCAATTATTGAACGTTTCGGAAAATATCATCGAATTGCTAAATCAGGATTACATTTTAAAATTCCTATTGTAGATAGAATATCTACTAAACTTTCTCTAAAAATAAAACAATTGAATGTTTCAGTAGAAACTAAAACAAAAGATAATGTCTTTGTAAATTTAGTAGTTGCAGTTCAATATAGAGTTCTTGCAGATAAAGTATACGAAGCATGCTATATGTTACAAGACCCAGAACAACAAATTAAGGCTTTTGTCTTTGATTTGGTAAGAGCTCAAGTTCCATTATTAGATTTAGATGATGTATTTTCTAAAAAAGATGACATTGCAATTGCTGTAAAAAATGAGCTTGAAGGACAAATGGCAGAATTTGGTTATGGAATTATCAAAGCTTTAGTTACAGATGTCAATCCAGATGCAAATGTTAAAGCCGCAATGAATGAGATTAACACAGCTCAAAGATTAAGAATTGCAGCTACTGAAAAGGGTGAAACTGAAAAGATCATGAAAGTTAAGCAAGCTGAAGCTGAAGCGGATGCTGCTATATTACAAGGTAAAGGTATTGCAGGACAACGTCAAGCTATCATCGAAGGATTATCAGATTCAGTAGAAGAATTTGTTAAACAAATTCCAGGAACAGATCCAGCTCGTGTTATGGATATGGTTATGATGATTCAATATATTGATACCTTAAAAGAAATTGGAGGAAATTCCAAATCTAATGTTGTATTCGTTCCTCATTCTCCAGGAAATGTAAATGATTTATCAAATCAAATTCGTGAAACAATTTTTTCAGCCCAAAAATTAAATTAAAATGTTTAAATTAATTTATTAATACTATCTCATGAATATGAAAGATCGGCATGTAAATAATAAACGAATATGAAAATTCGTTATTCAATAACAGCTGAATTCTTCCATATATTTCTCAACCGCAATATAAATTAAAATTTGTAATTTTTATAAAATATCTATTATATATATATATTATTAAATAATATAAATAACAAATTGAATAAAAATAAAAAATATATAATAATAATAATAATAATAAAAACTAAAAAATAAAAATAACAAAATAAAAATGAAATGGAAAAAATTGTAAATAAAAATATAAAATATAAAATATAAAATAATATCCAAAAAATAATAAAATTAAAAAATATATATATAATAGAACTAAATAAATTAAAAAAAAAAAAATTAATTATACCTTTAAAATAATAAATATAGTAATTATAAAACTATATAATTAAATTTAAAATAACTTTTAATAAAACTAAATTAAAAAATAATAAAATAAATATATTGTGTTTTTCTTAAATTTTAAACATTTTATGTAAAAAATATTTTTAAAATGTTATGTTCTATGTATATCATAAAGTTTGATTTCTAATTTATATTTACTTTTTTTATCTTATATACTTTTAAAACTATCAGTAATTTGAATTTATAAAATTTTTTTTTCATATATTTTATGGTCAAGAGTTAATCAATATTTAATTACTATTACAGTTAATTTTTTATTTTTATTTTTTTTTTTAATACGAAAATCATAATCTTTTTTTTTTTTTTTTTTTTTTTTTTTTTTTTTTTTTTTTTTTAATACTAAAAATTTAATTGATAAATTAATTATTTTGTTATTTAATCCAATTTTATTATATATAATTTAAGAATATAGCATTTATTATTTTATTATTTAGATATTAATTAAATAAAATATTTTCATATTAATAAAAATTTTTAGGGGATTTATTTAAACGTGAGTATTATTAAATATATTATAGATAATTCTTTTTTTAATTTCTTTTTTTCTTTTTTTGAATAAAATTTATAATTAAAATTAATATTGGTTTATTCTTTTTTTTTTTTTTTTTATTATTATTATTATATTTTATTTTTTTTACTATCAAAATTTTATTTTACTTTTAAATTAAAATTTAATTTATTATATGTTTAATTATATTAATATTATTTAATTTTTATTAGTTTTTATTTCAAATATTAATAACTTTTATTAAAAATTTCTAAAGGAAAATATAAAATAATAGATAGAGAATATTCTAATACTGCTTGTAAAATAATTTTATATCCAATAATATTTTTTATTTTTAATATTTTTTTTAAATTTTTATTAAAAAAATTTACTGCCTAAATTTTAAAAATATAAATTTTTTTTATTAATAATTTTAAATATAAATATCTTTACTTTTTCCTAAACAAAAAAAAATTTAAAATCGAAATATAAAAATAAAAATTTACATCTCAAAAAAAAAATTACAAAAAAAATATTAATAAAAATAAAATAAAATTAAATAATAAATAAAATTATTTAAAAAATAAAATTAAATATATATCAAATAAAATTAAATATTAAAAAAATTAATAACAAATAAAATTTTAAATAATAAATATTTTTTATTCTAAAATATATTAATAATGAGCTTAATTTTTACTGTTAAACAACAAAATTGTGCAATTATCGAACGTTTCGGAAAATATCATCGAATTGCTAAATCAGGATTACATTTTAAAATTCCTATTGTAGATAGAATATCTACTAAACTTTCTCTAAAAATAAAACAATTGAATGTTTCAGTAGAAACTAAAACAAAAGATAATGTCTTTGTAAATTTAGTAGTCGCGGTTCAGTATAGAGTTCTTGCAGATAAAGTATATGAAGCATGCTATATGTTACAAGACCCAGAACAACAAATTAAGGCTTTTGTCTTTGATTTGGTTAGAGCTCAAGTTCCATTATTAGATTTAGATGATGTATTTTCTAAAAAAGATGACATTGCAATTGCTGTAAAAAATGAGCTTGAAGGACAAATGGCAGAATTTGGTTATGGAATTATCAAAGCTCTAGTTACAGATGTCAATCCAGATGCAAATGTTAAAGCTGCAATGAATGAGATTAACACAGCTCAAAGATTAAGAATTGCAGCTACTGAAAAGGGTGAAACTGAAAAGATCATGAAAGTTAAGCAAGCTGAAGCTGAAGCGGATGCTGCTATATTACAAGGTAAAGGTATTGCAGGACAACGTCAAGCTATCATCGAAGGATTATCAGATTCAGTAGAAGAATTTGTTAAACAAATTCCAGGAACAGATCCAGCTCGTGTTATGGATATGGTTATGATGATTCAATATATTGATACCTTAAAAGAAATTGGAGGAAATTCCAAATCTAATGTTGTATTCGTTCCTCATTCTCCAGGAAATGTAAATGATTTATCAACTCAATTTAGAGAAACAATTTTTTCAGCCCAAAAATTAAATTAAAATGTTTAAATTAATTTATTAATACTATCTCATGAATATGAAAGATCGGCATGTAAATAATAAACGAATATGAAAATTCGTTATTCAATAACAGCTGAATTCTTCCATATATTTCCCAACCACAAAATAAATTAAAAATTGTAATTTTTATAAAATATATATTAAATATATATATTATTAAATAATACAAATAACAAATTGAATAAAAATAAAAATATAAAATAATAATAATAATAAAAACTAAAAAAATAAAAATATCAAAATAAAAATGAAATGAAAAAAAATTGTATTTAAAAATAAAAATATATAAAAAAATAAAATAATATCCAAAAAATAATAAAATTAAAAAATATATATATAATAGAACTAAATAAATTAAAAAAAAAAAATTATACCTTTAAAATAATAAAAATAGTAATTATAAAACTGTATAATTAAATTTAAAATATTTAAAATAACTTTTAATAAAACTAAATTAAAAAATAATAAAATAAATATATTGTGTTTTTCTTAAATTTAAAACATTATTATATAAAAAATATTATTAAAATGTTATATTCTATATATATCAAGGGTTTAATTTTTAATTTATTTATTTATTTTTTATTTGATATATTTTAAAAGCTATCAGTAATTTGAATTTTATTATTATAAAATTTTTTCATATATTTTATGGTCAAGAGTTAATATTTAATTACTATTATAATTAATTTTTTATTTTTATTTTTATTTTTTTTTTTTTAATACATAATCTTTTTTTTTTTTTTTTTTTTTTTTTTTTTTAATACTAAAAATTTAATTGATAAATTAATTATTTTGTTATTTAATCCAATTTTATTATATATAATTTAAGAATATAGCATTTATTATTTTATTATTTAGATATTAATTAAATAAAATATTTTCATATTAATAAAAATTTTTAGGGGATTTATTTAAACGTGAGTATTATTAAATATATTAAAGATGATTCTTTTTTTAATTTCTTTTTTTCTTTTTTTGAATAAAATTTATAATTAAAATTAATATTAGTTTATTCTTTTTTTTTTTTTTTTTTTTTTTTTTTTTTTTTTTTTTTTTTTTTTTTTTTTATTAATATTAATATTATTATTATTTTTTATTCTTTTTACTATCAAAATTTTATTTTACTTTTAAATTTAATATATTTTATGTTTAATTATATTAATATTATTTAATTTTTATTAGTTTCAATTGATTTCAAATATTATTAACTTTTATTAAAAATTTCTAAGGGAAAATATAAAATAATAGATTGAGAATATTCTAATACTGCTTGTAAAATAATTTTATATCCAATAATATGTTTTATTTTTAATATTTTTTTTAAACTTTTATTAAAAAATTTACTGCCTAAATTTTAAAAATATAAAATTTTTTTATTAATAATTTTAAATATAAATACCTTTACTTTTTCCTAAACAAAAAAAATTTAAAATCGAAATATAAAAACGAAAATTTACAACTCAAAAAAAAATTACAAAATAAAATATTAATAAAAATAAAATTAAATTAAATAATAAATAAAATTATTTAAAAAATAAAATTATTTAAAAAATAAAATTAAATATATATCAAATAAAATTAAATATTAAAAAAAATTAAATAACAAATAAAATTTTATGTAATAAATTTTTTTTTATTCTAAAATATATTAATAATGAGCTTAATTTTTACTGTTAAACAACAAAATTGTGCAATTATCGAACGTTTCGGAAAATATCATCGAATTGCTAAATCAGGATTACATTTTAAAATTCCTATTGTAGATAGAATATCTACTAAACTTTCTCTAAAAATAAAACAATTGAATGTTTCAGTAGAAACTAAAACAAAAGATAATGTCTTTGTAAATTTAGTAGTCGCGGTTCAGTATAGAGTTCTTGCAGATAAAGTATATGAAGCATGCTATATGTTACAAGACCCAGAACAACAAATTAAGGCTTTTGTCTTTGATTTGGTTAGAGCTCAAGTTCCATTATTAGATTTAGATGATGTATTTTCTAAAAAAGATGACATTGCAATTGCTGTAAAAAATGAGCTTGAAGGACAAATGGCAGAATTTGGTTATGGAATTATCAAAGCTCTAGTTACAGATGTCAATCCAGATGCAAATGTTAAAGCCGCAATGAATGAGATTAACACAGCTCAAAGATTAAGAATTGCAGCTACTGAAAAGGGTGAAACTGAAAAGATCATGAAAGTTAAGCAAGCTGAAGCTGAAGCGGATGCTGCTATATTACAAGGTAAAGGTATTGCAGGACAACGTCAAGCTATCATCGAAGGATTATCAGATTCAGTAGAAGAATTTGTTAAACAAATTCCAGGAACAGATCCAGCTCGTGTTATGGATATGGTTATGATGATTCAATATATTGATACCTTAAAAGAAATTGGAGGAAATTCCAAATCTAATGTTGTATTCGTTCCTCATTCTCCAGGAAATGTAAATGATTTATCAACTCAAATTCGTGAAACAGTTTTTTCAGCACAAAAATTAAATTAAAATGTTTAAATTAATTTATTAATACTATCTCATGAATATGAAAGATCGGCATGTAAATAAAAACCGAATATATAAATTCGTTATTCAATAACAGCTGAATTCTTCCATATATTTCCCAACAACAAAATAAATTAAAATTTGTAATTTTTATAAAATATATATTAAATATATATATTATTAAATAATACAAATAACAAATTGAATAAAAATAAAACTTATTATAATTACAATAATAACTATATAAAATAAAAATAAAAAAATAAAATTAATAAAATAAAAATAAACTAATAAAATAAAATAAAATAATAAAATAAAATAAAAATAATAAAATAAAATAAAAATAATAAAATAAAATAAAAATAAATACAAATAATAAAATAAAAATAAAAATAATAACGTAAAAATATATATATATTTATAAATAAAATAAAAAAATAAAATTAAAGTAAAAAAAAAAAATAAAATAAAAACTATAAAAAATAATTAATTTATAAATAAAAAAAAAATGTAATACCTAAAAGCTAAAAAAATTAATAATATAATACGACTCAAATAAAAAAAATAAATATAAAAATAAAAAATAAAAAAAAATTAAAAAAAAAAAAAAAAAAAAAAATTAATTATCATAAAAATATATATTAAGTATAAAAATGTAAAATATACCTGAAAAATAATAATTATAATATAATAATTAATTATAAAAATATCTAATTAAACCTAAAATAAATTACAATAAACCTAAATTGATAAATAATAAAAATATTTTGAATTTACCGCACCACAACTTTATTTTTTTTAAATAATTGTAAATAAATAAAAATAGAGATAAATATATAAAGAGTCAATTTTTTTTTAAACAATAAGAAAATAAGAAAATTAAATTAAATAAATAAAAATAAATAAAACTATTAAAAAATGTTAGAAAATTAGTATTTTTAGTTAAAATTTTTAATTAACATTTTGTTCATTTTTTTTTGCGTTTTACAATCGTACATTTCGCAATGTGGCGTGTTTTCGTATGTGGCGAGTTTTTAATAATTAAATAAATAATAAATATTCTTTTTTTATATTTATAATTTATTAGTAAAAATAATTTTTTATAAGCAAAAAATAATTTTTTATAATTCTTTTTTAATAGAATATATTATTATTTCTTTTAAAATGATAATTATTTATATATTTATTTATGATTGTATAGAATATCTTTAAAATGTATGGCTTTATTTTAAAATATTTATAACCCACATTGCGAAATGCACAATTGCGAAATACGTGATTTCGAAATACACAATCACTCTTTTATTTTATTTAATTTTAAATATTAAATATTTTATTAAATAAATAGGATATATTAAGATAATATAATATAAAATTTTATAAGCCTCTTTTATATTATTTCTAGTTTTCTCTAAGTCTAAAAAAAAAAAAAAAAAAAATTATATTATTGCTATTAAAACAGGAGTGGAGCATTTCGCCAGGTTTCATTTTGCCAAAATTTTTGAAAGCATATGGCGTATTAAAAAAATATTGTATTTTGCCAAATTGCATTTCGCCAAATTGAAAATTATTAAATAAATAAATAAAATAAAATATTATTAATATTGAATATGAACAAATCTAAAAAAAAAAAATATTTTGAATTTTTATTTATTTATTTATTCATATATTTCTATCAATACTCCATTTTACGAAATGCAACTCTCCCTTTTAAGTCATGTATTTAATCATGTATTTAATAATGGTTCTTTAAATAAAAAATTATTTTTTTGTAAAAAGTAAATATTTATTTATGGTTTTTTGTCAAGAAAAAAAAAAAAAAAAAAGTAAATAATAAATTATAAAAAATTAAATTAACTAAATAAATAATAAAAATTAAATATATTTTATTTTTAAATTACTAAATCTTTAAAATTAAATATTATTAAGTATTATTTTTGTTATTTTATATGAAGTTTTATTAGTGAGGTTATTTATGATAAATATTAATAGGTAATTAGCGATGTTCAACATAATGAAATTTACATGTATTTATACTAAAGTTGTGGCTTGTTCTAGAATACTTTTAATTAATAACATTATATTATGTTTATAATAATAAGTTATATTATCATTATTCTAGATTCATTTAATATATAAATGCACATATTGTAACATTCCCCCTTAAACCTAGTTATTCTATAATGAATAAATTGGTTTACTGGTGAATATGTGAATATAAAGTTTTTCTAGTATATAATATTAACTTGATATTATTAAGCTATTAATTATTTCTATTCTAAAATAATCCTTTAATTTTACATGAATAAAATATTTTTACATTTTATTAATTTCTTTAATTCAATTTAAATATTATTAAAATAATTTCTTAATTATATTTGTAATCAAATAATTTCCCCCTAAAACTAAGTATTTAATATTATTACACCATTAATATTAGATGTTTCTAAAACATCTCTTACAATATATGGTTTATATATTACCATTTGTATGATGGAAACCTTTCTCTTGAAGGGTGATATTATACCATCTCAATTTGTGTGAATACCTCTTATATATTGGGTTTTATATCACTTTCAATTTTAATCCGCTTTATAGATTAGCGCTAACTTTTATATTATTTTCACTTTGTAGTTTCGAGAATCATATTAGATGAGTTTTGTAAAAACTTCATCGAATTAAGTTTTGTTACATTAAAGTAACTTGCAATCATTGTATAAATTATTATTAACCTGTTAAAAAATTTTTTTTTTTTTTTTTTTTTTTTTAAATATAAATTTATTAAAGTGGTATCTTCGACCTATAGTCTTCAACCTTACTTTTGTTGGATAAAGAGATAGAAACCATTTATTATAATCTCTTTTTGTGGGATAAGTAATTAACCTTGCAACAGGGTATATTTTTGTTGGTAAGAGGTAACCAATTTATTATTTTTATTTATCACTCTTTTGTGGGTTTAGTATTAACCTTGCGATTGCTTTTAAATATTTATTATGAAATCTCTTATGAAACTATTATTTTGTTTTACATAAAATTGTTGATTTCTATATATTGGTGTATTTGATAAATTATAATCTTGGGGTACTAAAATTGATTTCATTTATAATTAATTATATTATTCTTGTCATTTAAACTTATTAGTACATTATATAAATTGTTTCATAATTGATTAAGATTCCATATTTCACTTATTTTTCCTTGTAGGTTAATTTTATTTTAATTTTCACTCTTAGACTATTATATTCATTTCCAAGATATATATATATATATATATATATATATATTTTTTTTTTTTTTTTTTTTTTTTTTTTTTTTAAATAATCATAACAAAGAATCAGTTAAGTAATATTTCTTTAGTATTTTATATTTAAAGTACTTTATTTTATTTTGTTTACTTTCCCCTAAAATCCAAAATTTTAAAAGGATTTTATATATTTGAATTTTCTTATTATTGAAATATTAATGATAAAAGTTTAATATTATAACTTTAAAGTATTTTGCTGAAGATATTGATCTAATATATGATTAACAGTGATTTTTTTTTTTTTTTTTTTTTTTTATAATTATTATGTTAATATAATTAAATAAATAGCAATTTAATTATATTAGCATCTTAAGAAATATTAGTCTTATCATGTATTGAATCTTTATGTATTTCTTGAATATTGAAAGATTACAATTTTCTTATTTTACTAGATAATATACTTTATACATTGAAGATAATTAACTAGAATTTGATATACGTTTTCTGGTCAGATATACATAAATTTAAATTTTCAGTGACCATTACTCCCCCTCAAATCTAAATATTTTGAAATAATTATATAGATTTGTAAATGAAAATTTTAAATTGTTTGCAATACTTAATTAAATAATTGTGCCATACATTTAATGATTTAATGAATGTATTCTAAATAAATAAAATATAAAAATCAGTTTAATTCTATATTTAAAACATTAAATATCCGCTTGATTAATTGGAAGTGTACCAATAACGGCTAAGACTCACTGTTTTAAGTGGTAATATGAGGTGTCTAATATATATGAAATGGAGCTCTTTCAATGAAGGTCTTACACCATCTATTATTATTATCTATGATTTAGCTCATTTCACGCTAAGGCTTTGTAGTTAAGCAGTAACTATTTAAGATATATTCGGATGAAATTAAATATATGTTTTTCACTTTTTAATAATATTTTGGGAGAATAATTAAACACAAATTAATTATAATATCTTTCATTTATAAGTAATTTATTATATATTAATTCTAAGTTAATTATAAATTAATGTTGTATATTCAAATACTGTTTTGGATTATAAGTGGATTTAAAATGTGCATTTGTGATTAACCTCTTTAAATTGGATAAATATTATTATATATTTTAATACATTATCTTCATATATTCTATGTTTCTTTTCTTTTCTCTGTCCACAAGTATTTATAGTTTTGAGTATTGAATTAAATTTATAGTAATTAAATGGATATTTTTTTTTAAAATGACATAAGGAGTAATTTTATGAAAGTTGACAAAATATTGAAAATTCTAAAAATGTAATATGTAATTGGTAAATAATGAATACTATAAATATACTGAAAATATTTAGGAAAGAAGTATATTTTATTTTGTTAACATAACTTGAGTTGAGGTTATTATCAGAAATTTCTTTATTATCAGTATCTGGGTCATCGAGATCGGGTTTATCATTTATTTCTGTGTCGATAGGATCGTAAATACAAGTATCATCTTTATTATGGTCTGAATTATTAGAAATACATGCTTTATTGGCTAATCTTATGTTTACATATATTAATGTAATCTTCAACCTCATCAGTAATAATTGGATATTTGGTATTTCAGCGATTTTTACCATGGTAATAACGAATTTCAAGACGATTATTTTAGGGATTTTTGTAATTGACGTGTGCCCATAAACAATTTTCAATAATAAATTATAGCATTGTATAATACTAAAAATTTTCTCCAAATATTGGATGTTCAATACCACATGGTTGAAGGTCCACGGCTTCACCTTTCGTGTGTTGACTATTACACTAATTTTCTTTCGTTATATTAAAAATCTATCAGAAAATTTATTACCATATTCACTTATTGAACAAGTTTCTTTATCACCGACTCTTCTTCCAAAAAAGACATCATGTATTTTAATAGCATAACCTACTGGACAAGAAATTTTATTTCCTTCTATTGATTCTGGTCGTACAAAACTCTTGCACCACAAAATTTTGAATTTATTATTGGTAATTCTGCATTATATTTTGGTTTAATAGTTTCTTCATTTTCATTATCCAGTAAAACCATCGAAAATAAATATAAAGTATTTTTTTTATCGCTTTTCTCTCTATCATTAAATTAATAATATTTTACTATAAACGTTTATTATCTTTTGATGAACTATTATTTTCTTCTTCTTTATTTTCTTCTTCTTTATTTTCTTCTTCTTTATTTTCTTCTTCTTTATTTTCTTCTTCTTTATTTTCTTCTTCTTTATTTTCTTCTTCTTTATTTTCTTCTTCTTTATTTTCTTCTTTTTTATTTTCTTCTTCTTTAATCTCAGATCATTTCAATTTCAGAATTTCAGAATTTTAAAATTTCAAATTTTGAATTTCGAGATCTTAAAAAAATTTTTCTTGACATTGTTTATATCTGGCTGACATAGAGACGTTGGATCGTGTCCGGCTGAGTAGCATAATTCGGTAGTTAACAAAATAATGAAAACATTATTTTGTTTTCTTGATTAGAGTCAATGAGACTCTTAATCTGTTATTTTATATGAAGTTTTATTAATGAGGTTATTTATGATAAATATTAGTAGGTAATTAGCGATGTTCAACATAATGAAATTTACATGTATTTATACTAAAGTTGTGGCTTGTTCTAGAATACTTTTAATTAATTACATTATATTATGTTAATATTAATAATTTATATTATCATTATTCTAGATTCATTTAATATATAAATGCACATATTGTAACAATTTTAAAACAAAGTATTATTTTATTAAAAATTTAAATATTATTATTTATTTATCAAATATAATTTAACCCACTCGTACATGAACGGCTTATTAAACTACGCCGCATTTTATATAAAGTCAAGTTTTGAAATACTATATTTTAAAATGCAACATTCCCATATAAAACTAGAAATATATATGAATGGGTTTGTTAGAAAATAATAATTAGATCATATTAAGTCATCTTTATTTATTTATTATATAGAGTTGCAAATAGTTAATTTTACATTTTACATTCAATTTATACAAGTACATTATGGCTTATACATTACATTAAATACATTACATTTTAATACATTAAACTTAATTCACATATTCTGACAGGGTTACTTTTTTTTTTTTTTTTTTTATAACAAAAACATTTTATTTATAATTTTTACTTTGAAAAAAAAAGAAAATGAGTCAAATAACTAAACACTAAATAAAATTAATAATAAAAAACTAAATTAAATAAATAAAAAATAAATTATAAAATTTTATATATATTTTATTTTTAACCATTAAAAAATAGAAAAGAAATACAAAAATTGAAAAAGTGAAACAAATAGAGAAAAAGAACAAATTATTATAAATAAAAAGCATAAATATAATTTTTAAAATTAAATATTATTAAATATAATATTTTTAATTTAACAAAAAATACTAAAATATATCTTCAAAATCAAATTTATTTTTATATTAAAATTAAATATTATTAAATATTGTTACAATATGTGAATTTATATATTAAAACAATTCTAGATTAATGATAATATAAATTTAATATATATTTAATATAATGTAATTAATTAATAATATTCTAGAACAAGCCACATTTTAGTATAAATACATGTAAATTTTACTACGTTAAATCTTTGTAATTACCTATTTATATTTTATATAAATAAAACTTATTAATAAAAATCTTTAATAAATAACAGATTAAGAGTCTCATTTCAAAATGGCTACTAACTTCTCCATCGATAAGCTCACCGGAAGTGAAAATTATCCAATTTGGTATGCTGCCATTTATGACCACTTTAAAGCAAAGAAATTAACGAAATATGTAACTTCCAATCACTTAGCCACGTTGAAGATTTCGGAAACATCAACTTCCAATGAAAGGAAGTTTTATGACGACTGTATTGCTGAAGATGCTCAAGTATGTTCAGATATTACGGCAAATGTGGTTGATCGAATAAAATTCTTCATTAAAGACTCTCCAAATGCGTACGCTAAAATGCAGAAACTAAAAACACTATATTATATAGACAATTCGGCCCTTTGTGGTATGTGGATCAAACAACTATATACGATCCGCGCAAATTCCTTCCATGAAACTATGGAAGTAATCAATGAAATCTGTGAACTATTTAGGCTTTTCAAAACATCTTCTATGGACCTTCCAAAAATGGAAAAAATATCAATTATGTATGATGCACTTCCTAAGGAGCTACAAGACAAGGTCACATTCAGTTCTTCTATGGAAGTAGGAACTTTTTACACCGAAATCAAGGACAAATACACTATGTTATCCTACCGCCGAGAAAGAAAAAGTAATTGTATTTCAAGAATCAACATTCAAAAATCAAAGGATAACTTAGGACAAACACCGAACAATGTATACGAAGACAAAATGGACATTGATAATATTGAAAGCCACAGTATTAACTACGTTTCTAATGTACGTAATTATGATAAACAAATAAAATTTTGTATAATTTGTGGTAATCAAGGCCATTTTGCAAAAGACTGCTATTTTAATCCATATGGAACAAACAAAAATAACTCAAGAGTTAAAATTATTAAAAATAAAAACAACAATTACAATAAAGGAAGCCGCAATAACAACAACAAAAGAAGAAATAAAAACAACCGTAAAAGAAGAAATAATAATACTATAAATAATATTGAATGTTTAGATGAAAGGGAATTTACTCCATGCTATGAAGAAATCAATACAATGCATGGTAAATTCATTGATAGCATTGAATATAATGATACTAAATATAATGAACAAACAAATCACATAATCTTAAATAATTCTATATTATATGAAAATCACGTGATAAAATAAACTGATATGCGGGACTTTTATGTGCTACTAATTTTTAATAGTATCGTTATATTTAATTAACCTTTATTAATATATTTTAATTTAAAAACCCAATTAACCAAGGGTCTTCTCTAAACTACAATCAAGAAGAGTAGTTATTAGGAATCTTTATAATAATTTAATTATTAATAATAAATATACATTTAAAATATATTATATCGGAGTATAGTATAATATATAATAAATATATATTAAAATAATAAATATAATAAATATAACTATATAATTCTTAAAATGAAAATAAGAATAATAAAGTTAAATATATAAGAATATAATTATATAATAAATATGAATATAATAAATAATATCAACTTATATATATTTAATTATAATTAAAATAACTAAAACTATTTCATTATATTATATATTATAATATATAGAAGTATTATGTATTTTTAATATAAACTTTAAAAATAAATATGAATAGTTAAATTATATATATAATAATATTCTTATTATATATATTTAGAAGAAATTAACTATTTAATTTAATATATTTAATATATTTCATATTATAATGAATAATATATATATATAAATTACGAATTACACAAATACAATAACAATAATAATAAAAACACTCCATCATTAAATTATAATAATAATATTGACAATCATTTTTTGAAAAAAATGATGATTTAAATGACAAAATAAATAATCAAAACAATTTGAATCACGATATTAATAATAAGGATGCGCCACAAAATGAACCAAATAACATTGATGAAAATATTAATAATAACGATCAATTAAACAACAAATTATCATCAGACATACAACCCTATAAAAATTCAGACGATTCTACAACTTTGAACAATTCGAATACGTACACTAATAATCTAAACAATCATAAATCAAATAAAAGAACATTAGACATGGATAATAACATAAATAATAAAAATGCACGTGATATAAATGTACCAACTCCACAAATTTTAATGAAACGCCACGGTAGTCCATTAATTAAAGAATCAAGCAAAAAGCGGGACATTAATTTATCTATTCAATCTATCGAACTCGACAACCCATTAAGTTTTAATCAAGCTATCACATGTAAAAATAAAGAAAAATGGATTGAAGCCATCAAAGAAGAATTAAATAATTTATATAGAAATAAAACAATGATTTTTATAAGACATATACCTAATAACAAATCAGTTATTACTACAAAATGGGTATTTGCCACAAAAAGAGATAAAAATAATAATATTTCAAAATACAAAGCTTGCTTAGTCGCCCGTGGATTTACACAAAAAAACGGTACTGTAAAGATGTGATTAACCCAATCACATTTTAAATTAAAAATTTTTCTTGTGTAATTCAAAAATGTAAATTATTCTTTGATTTATAAAATAATAAACAAAGTAAATAAATCATATGAACTAAATTTTTGAATTATATTCTTTAAGCCACAAGATAAATTTTTAATGTAATAATTTTTATAAATTTTAATTCTGAGAAAATTATTGTTGTAAAATAATTTAAATGAATTAATTAAAGTTTAAAACAAAATAAATTAATAATTTATTTTGTGAAAATTAAGTTTCAAAATTTAATCATGACTCCTTTAACATTGTTTTTAAATCGAAAATAAATAAAGACTTTACTTATAATATTAAAATAATAAATAGATAATAAATGTACTTAATTTTAATTATTTAGTATTTAGTTTAATTAATAATTATATTTTTCTATAAATTTAGTTATAGTTTATAAATTTATTATTTAATAAAATTCATTAGGATAGTTTTATATTAAAATATATGTAATTTAAATAAAATAATATATTATCAATGTATTTAGGAAAAGTATAAATAGAAGATACTTTTCACATTTTTTCTCGATGTAATTGTTATTTTTAACAAATAACTATTAAATATTAATAAAATATATTTTAAAAAAAATTTTTAATAAAATAAAAATTTATTGTATTTTGTTATTGTAATCTATTTTTGTGTTTTCTTTTACAGGTACAGACTTCGATTTAACATATTCACCAACATTAAATTCAGACAGTTTAAAGCTAATAATCTCTATAGCTGCAAAACTACATTGGAATATGTTTCAGTTAGACATAAAGTCAGCATATTTAAATGCTGATTTAGACAAAGTAATTTATACATCAATTCCACAAGGTGATCCAAACTATGGTAAAGGTTTTTGGAAGTTAAACAAAGCATTATACGGCTTATGCCAGTCAGGAAGGCAATGGTACAAAACAATCACTAATTTTATTACTAACAATGGATTTAAACAATTAAAGTCTGAACCTTGTATGTTCTTCAAAATTTCCAATAATAAAGTCACGTGTTTGATTGGTATCTACGTTAATGATATGATAATCACGGGATCAGATCAGGAAATAAAATTTTTCATAAATAAAATAACAAAAAGATTTAATATATCTAATTGTGAACCAGTTAAATATATTTTAGGAATAACTATTGAAAATAAAAATAAACAATATTACGTACATCAAAGAAACTTTATAGACAATTTACTCAAATCCTACAAAATTAATAATATTAAAAAATGTAATACACCATGCTCTGGAGATAATATTATTTCTGAAAATAATACTTCATTTGACCCTACTATTTATAAAAGTGCCATTGGTTCACTTATTTATCTAGCAAAATGTACTAGACCTGACATTTCATTCTCGGTCCATAAAGCTGCAAGACACTGTGAAAACCCAACAACTTCTGACTGGAAGAAAGTAATAAATATTTTTAAATATTTAAATAATACTAAAAATTTTAAATTATTATTCAACGGACAAGGACATATACATGCTTATACAGATGCCGATTTTGCAGGAGATAAAGAAGACAGAAAAACTATCTCCGGTCATATTATTTTAATGGGAAATTCACCTATCTGTTGGTATTCCAAGAAACAAAACACAGTTGCTACTTCTACTGCAGAGGCAGAATATACAAGCACATCTGAATGTACAAAGAAAGTATTATGGATTAGGAATATATTAATTGAATTATTTAATAAGAAAACACCAATAACTATATATACTGACAATATGGCATCAAAAATCTGCATTGAAAATGGAGAAATTAAAACAAAACTTAAACATATTTCTATAAAATATTATTTTAATAAAGATAATATTATAAAAAATAGAATAAAATTAGAATATAAAAACACTAATGAAATGCTTGCTGATGCATTAACTAAAAATATAAATGGATCTAAAATGAAAACATTTACAGATAAAATTTTTTATAATTCACATTAATTCAAAATTTATTTTCATAAATCTATTAAAATTAATACATTAAATTTTATTTAATATTTATATAAATTTATTTATTTTATATCTAAATAATTCAAACTAAAATTATTTTAAATAATTAAAGTTTAGAGGGGAATGTTACAATATGTGAATTTATATATTAAAACAATTCTAGATTAATGATAATATAAATTTAATATATATTTAATATAATGTAATTAATTAATAATATTCTAGAACAAGCCACATTTTAGTATAAATACATGTAAATTTTACTACGTTAAATCTTTGTAATTACCTATTTATATTTTATATAAATAAAACTTATTAATAAAAATCTTTAATAAATAACAAATATTATTAAATATTATTTTTTGTTAAAAATAAAGTTTATTATAGTTTATTAATTATTAAGTTAAAATATATTTAAAATAAATATATTTGAGGCTTATATATTATAATAATGAGCTAGTACAAAAATATGATTGTATTATGTAAATGTATTGATATAAAAATAATAATATTTTTAATAATTAAAAATAAGAACTTAATAAAATAAATAAAAGTAATTAATTAAAAACAAAATAAATTTAAAAGATTAAGAGTTTCATTTATATACAATCATAGCTATAATTAATAAATATAAAATGGTATAGTTTTTGTATAAATATATGCTAAAACCATATGATTTAAATAATATAAAAATAAAATAAAACTAAAAATAAAAATAAAAATAAAATAATAATATAATTAATTAAATGATATTTGATTTACATATATAGTGTTTTTAGCATATATTTGGTGTAAAATATATATGGTTTTAAATATTCAAAAAACTGAAAATATTGAATGAAACAAATGAATGTTTAAATGAGACGAAGCGAAAGAAGGGGAGTGAGAAGATCGAGCACGGAACGCAGTGGAGCTGCGTAGAGCTGTCGAGATCACCCGAGAGTGAGCGTAGTCGAATCAATGAATGAAGTTGAATGAAAATACAATCCAGATAACTCTATAAATAAAAGAAAAGCCAGATTAGTGGCTAGAGGTTTTACCCAGAAACAAGGTGTGGATTACAACAAGACATATTCGTCTACTTTAAAGTATGATTCCTTAAGGACAATCACAGCATTAGCAGTGATAAATGGATTCAGCATCTATCAAATTGATATAAAATCAGCTTACTTAAATGCTGAATTAGATGAAGAGGCATATATGGAGATACCTGAAGGTGCTGAATATCATAAAAAGGCTACTGGAAACTCAAAAAGGCCCTGTACAGACTCAAACAGTCTGGAGGTTTATGGAACAATACCCTTGATAAGAAATTAAAAGAAATAGGATTTCATCTTTTAATGAGTGAGCCAAAATAAACTAACATGTATATTAACCGTTTATGTTGATGATATATTACTAACAGGTAATGAACATGAAATAAAAAATACTAAAAATTTGTTAAAGAAACATTTCAACATTACAGATGTCGGAAATGTAAATACTATTATTGGTATTAAATTCGAAAAAGAGAAGGACGGTTATTTATTACAACAAAGGAGGTATGTTGAAAATATACTTGATAAATATGATAGAAATAAATATAAAATATCTTCAAACATGATACCAGACAAAATGAAAAGTTGAGAAAGAAAAAATTTAATATCACAAGATATCAACAAGCTATAGGGACACTTCTATACCTTGGACTCTGTACCAGACCCGATATTATGTTTGACGTAAACAAAGCATCACATAAGTCAAAGGATCCTACTTATGAAGACTGGTTAAATGTAAAAAAAGATATTTAGGTACTTGAAAGGAAAGCCAAACTATGGTTTAAGATATAGAAAAGACGCAAAAATGAACTTAAGAGCTTATGTCGATTCTGACTTCGGAGGAGATAAGGAAACCAGGAGGTCAACAACAGGTTACGTAATTTTGTTTGATTCTACCCCTTCAACATGGTATTCGAAATTGCAAAAGTTTGTAGCAGTATCCACAGCTGAAAGTGAATATTATGCTATTGATGAATGCGCAAGACACTGTCTATGGTATGAAAATATATTAAAAGAACTAAATTTAAAGCAAAATTATATTATTGTTAATGTTGATAACAAAGCTGCTATATACAATTGCGAAAACGAAACTATAAATCCTAAATCAAGGCATATAGACATAAAATATCACCATATAAGAGAATTAGTTAAGGAAAATAGAATCAAATTAAATTATGTTAAGTCCATGGATAATTTAGCTGACGGTTTTACGAAGTACTTATATACAAACCTGATGAATAAATTCAGAGAATCTATATTAGAAAAATTCTAAATAAACCAGAACTAAACTTTAGGAGGAGTGTTAAAAATAAAGTTTATTATAGTTTATTAATTATTAAGTTAAAATATATTTAAAATAAATATTGTATATGTTAACTAAATATTTGAGGCTTATATATTATAATAATGAGCTAGTACAAAAATATGATTGTATTATGTAAAAAATAATAATATTTTTTATAATTAAAAATAAGAACTTAATAAAATAAATAAAAGTAATTAATTAAAAACAAAATAAATTTAAAATTTAATATTTTAAAAGAATTAAATATTGTTAAAATTTAATTTATTAATAAAGTAAACACTCAAAACTCAATTAAACAATTGGGTTTATGAAATAATATTTTATTAATATTAAAATATATCTACATTAAACAATGTAAATCTTTTTTATAAAACTTAAAATTGAAAATCAAGAAAAGAAAAATTTTTTTTTTTTTTTTTGTTAAAATAAAATATTAATAATTACTAAATAAATACATTTCACATTGATATTTGTACTACATATTATTTATTTATTTTTTAATATTAAATGTATTAATTATTTCACAAACATATTGGTAAATTTAACATTATTTTTTTTATTATTTTAACAATAATATTAAAATTTTAATAATTATAAATTATAATAATAATAATTATAGAAGTTTAAGTCGAAAGATGATAAACATTAAGGGTTAGTGTTAATATCAACCCTAAATTAAACATGAAATATTTCAAAACCCAGACTTTAGTTTTATTTATATATCTAAACAATTAATTATGATAATCTATTAAACAAATATTTTATAGAAAAACGGTTCTTAAAACCTTCTGCTTACTGGGGCTTATACTATGTTCCAACCGAACTAAAAACCGCTTTTGATTATTTGAATGATTGGGTTGAAAATTGGTTCAATAAAAACGTTAAAGATGTCTGTCGTATATAATAAAAAAATTTTTATTTATTTAATTTAATAATTAATCCATTATTAATTAATACTTTATATTTTTTATATTTTTTTTATTTTTATTCAATCATATTTAAAAATTTTATTTTATTCTTCCAATAAATTTATCTAAATTTTAGGTATAAATTTTGAATTTTTATTATTTTTTTACTTTCTCTCTGAAAGAGCTATAGTAAAAATAATAATATAACTACCAGTGATCCTAGTCCTATCCCTCTGGATGAGGAACTGGAAGATATACATTCCGTGGCTGGACCCTCTGAAAAGGATATAAGATATAACAATTTGGATTCTAGCTCATTAGATACAAACCCGCTTGATAACTTCTCTGATGACAATAATGTTATCGTTATTTCGGATTCATTTAATAAAAATGACTCATGCATGCATTCTGATATTTCATCTCCAAATTTTAGCAATGTTACTCGTGTAAATTCAGATTGTTCTAATAATAATTTAAATTTTACTGATCATTCTTTTAACTTAATTATTCCTAACAATGGGACTGAAAATAAATATAATTCTTCCATTAAAGAAGAAAAATTTATTGACTTCCAATTAATTACTACTTTACCGTCTAATTCGGTTTTATGCAAAGTGATTGATGGTGCCCTAGCTGCATTCCTCTGTAGACCTTCTTCTTATATTGTCTGTGGTTCACGTGGCAGCACCTGGCAAAGAAACACGAGTAAGTCCTCTAGTGGTACCTATCTTAGATTCAGTTGTTGTGGTACCCTTGCTGACGATTCTAAATGCAATAGTTCCTCTTCTATTGCTAACTTTAACGCTTTTCTTATCGATCTTCACACAAGAAATGAAATTTATAATATCTTTAATAATTCATTTATTATTAAAAAACCTAATCACAATTCTTGGGAATCTTTTAATAACTCCTACTCTTCCGAAAAAGACAACTACTCCTTTACTCGTCTTTCCCACATATCTAATGTCAAATGCAAAAAATATTTCTATCGTTAACATTAGAAAACAATTTTCCTTTCTCAAATCCTCCAAAATTTCCAATAAAATCTCTTTCTCCTCTACTAATTCTAAAAGACCCTTTAGTCTTAATGAGTCCTCTTTATCTAAATCTATTAATAATGAAAAAAAGCTTAATCATATTTGTGAGCTTCTAGCTGACTTTAACAAATCACTCTCCTCCACTAGGAAGCAAAAATATTCCACTACTTCATCTAATTCCTCCTTTCCTGACGACATCCCCTTTTTTGATGATATACAATCAACTCCCTCAGAAAGGATGTCTTCCAAATCAAACAAAATATGGATAAATTCAAAAATAACCTCTTTGACATCCATGATAAATTTAATCAACTTCAAAATATTATCTCTATTCAAAATGAACAAATTATTTCTCTTAAACGCTACTGTTCATTATTAGAAAAATCTTCTTCGTCCCATCTTAGAAAAGCCGACCCTTTTCTTTTTTATCTAATAATAACCTTAACGCTTTTTTCCCAATAAATAATAATTCTAATATTAAAAATACCATACTCCCCCTTTCTTTTGTTGAAGTAGTTAAATCTACTTCTAATAATGATTTCTTACAGACTTCAAAGAAATCCGCTGCCCAGGCCAAATTTGAGAAAATTGATTCTAAAGCTTCCAAAAATGGCTCTGGTTCCAAGTTCAAAACAATTTCTTCATAAATTAAAGATAGCAAACTCCTCACTTCCGAACAATCTAAAAAAGACTTTATTGATGCTTGTCTTGTTTTAAATGCAAGACCCCCTGAACCTACTAAAGCCTTGATCTTGTCCCCATTTATGTAGAGGGTATTAGACGTTGTTAAATTTCTCAAATTCGTCTATGCTTCTCTAAAATGGGCATCCAAGTATGGCAATTAAAAAATATTTCCTTTATTGGCAACAATATTTGTGAGATAATCACTCACAAAATATATTCTTCTACCTTCTCTGAAGTCATCCAGCAAGCGGGAATCTTTAAAATTCTTAAATAATTTAATCTCTCTTGTTGAGTTGATCCATTCACTCAAAATTTATTAAGAGATATCAATCCATCATTTCCTGTAGTACATCTCCTAACATTATCAAATAATTCTTTTCTAATTTGCTCCGCCAATCTGATCTTTCTGCTCTTCTGCTGTTCAATCAAATTTTCCTCCTTCTTCATCTGACTCCGGTTCTTCCTCTATACTTAAACCTTTACCCGCTGATTTACCTGTTAATAATCTTAATTCTATTGTTTCCTCTTCCATTACTCCTGGATCCCCTCCTAAGCTATTCTCTGATTCTTCTTTGCCTAATGACAAAGTTACTTTTAATTCTACTTTTTCTCTCAATTCCTCATCCTTATCTCACAAAGTTGCCATGGAAACTTCTGCTTCTTCCTCAATGAATGTTGATGAATCCCATTAATCATGTCCAAACACCCTTGATAAACAACATTACTATTATGTATGTCAATGTTCTTGGCTTTGAGCATAACAAAAACTGTTGTTTTCAATTCACTTATTAATAACTTTAACATCTTATTTACTGCTGAATCTTGGTTCCTAGGTGATGGATTAGTCTAACAAAATAAATATTATGTTGCCTCATCCAAACCACCTAAACCTCCGTTTGGTCATTATAATGGGGACTTATACTGTTTCGCCCAGCCTAATATTGCTCCCTTTATTCATGTTCTTGACCCTTCCTCAAATTCAATTACTATTTCTATTTTCAGGAAAGTTATCAAAGCCATTTATTTACCACCTTCCCTATCCCACTCAGATTTTGCTGTATCTTTTCAATCTGAATATCACCCTTCTCTTATCCTTGGTGATTTCAATGTTGACTTTCTACGATGCAAACCCACTTTACGTCACAACATAACTGTATCTACATGTAACGCTCTTCATCTTTCTAGACTTATCCCTGCCTTAAATGCAAATCTTTCTAAACTTGATGCTGCCTTTGCCTCTATTAGTCTTGGTGCTTCTCTCTCCATTCAAAGATGCCCATTCTCTACCGATCATCCTATGCTTGTTGTCTCCTTTCCTGTATTAGATGAACTAAATATGAACCCTGAAACATATTGAAAATAAAGTTAATTTAGTAATTTCTTACTAAAAGTCTTTATTTTCATGTTCAAATATAACTAGATATACTAGTTAATAAAAAAAATAAAAGTAATTTTAATTTTATTTAAATATTTTATTAAGTAATTTAAAATAATTATATCAATTAGTTATTGATTTATTAATACATTTTGATTTATTAAAATTATAATTTATTAAAAATAATCATTTTAAAATATTACTATTAATATTATCTAATTTTTATAATGGCAAATTAGGAACAATTTTTAAAACTATTAATTTTTATTTCTATTTATATTAATTTTTATATTTATACTCTATTTATAAACAATAAATTAACTATTAATAATAAACAATTAAATAAACAATTATTGTTTATTTTATATTATTTTAATTTAATTATTATTAATTATGTATTATTTAAATATTTAACATTTTTATAATTTAAATGTTTATAATCTAAATATTAATTACTTTATTATTATTTAATTATTTATTATTTTTAAATTCCGTTTAATAATTATTTTTAATTTTTAATTTTCATTCTTTATCAACCCTAATGTAACAGATACATTGTAACTTCAAGCCTATCCAATGATAGTTCTTTGGTTACGTAATGTATCTTAAAACAGTTAGCAATTTCGGCTAATCAAATAAAATCTTTTCTTAAATTTCGTACATTAAATTTTATTATTTTATAGTTTATTTTATAGTTAATTATATAGTTAAATATTTAGTTAAATATATTTTTATTTAGTTGATTAGTAAACTAAGTTAAATTAAATTATTTACCAATCATAAAATTATTAACATGTATAAATAATAACTGAACTTGTAACAGTAACACACTAGCATTACTATTAACGTAAATTGTTAAAATAAATATTAATATTAATAAATAAAAATATAATTATTAAATAAATAAATTTACCCTGTGTAAGCCCAGTAACTAATAACAAATAGAGTTATAAAGTGCTACGCTATATTTTAGAGTATTAAAGATAAATAATAATTATTATAACTAATTGAGTGTTTATTATTAATATCTCGAATAGAGAAGTGTTAAATTATCTTATCCTTTAAATGTTAAAATTTTTTGTTAGTTATGAGAAAGGTTACGGATTGAGTTTCGTAAGGATTCTCAAAGTTTTGGGTTAAATTGGTCAGGTCAAGATGTTTATTAATAATTATAATAATTAATTGAATTATATAATTATTGACACACTCAAAGTTTTATAATTAAGAATTCAATCTTTAATATTTATGTTTTATTAGAACTTTTATTTAATATATTTTTTAATAATAAGAATTAAAATAAAGTATTATAATTGTTATAATTAATAAGTATAATTAATGGTTAATAATTATACTTAACGGTTAATAATTAATAATCTTACAAAGATTTCAAAGGATGGAATTTCAATTCCTTTTATACTAAACTAAACTAATAATTAACAATATAAATAATTAATACATTTTAATCTTAATATATTCATACATGTATATAAACTAAATAAAATAAAATATAATAATAAAATAATATTGATAAGAATCTTTTAATAAAATAACTATATAATTATTCATAAAACAATTTAATAATAAAACTAATTAATAATAATATAAAATAAAATAAAATGAATTAAAATACTAAAACTAATTAAAAATTCTCTTTTGGAAATCTTTAGAACTATAAAGAATTCCTTAGAATCTTTTGGAAAATTATTGAATAAAAATATATAATGATAAAATATATAAATATATAAACTTATTTAAAATATTATAAAACTATTACTAATTACTAATTCTGTATTTTTAATTATTAATGTTTGTTAATAAAATTTAATAATATAATTTTAAGTTAGTAGATTTTATCTATAAAATTTCAAATTAATAATTTAGGGTCTCATTTAAAATAATTAAATTATTTTTTATTTTTAAAATTTCTTTAAAGTTCAATAACTCGTCTCCTTGTTGTCCAATAAAGTTGAAATTAACATATGTTGTAGTTCTCGGCCGTAACTTTCTAATGAATATAAATTTAATGTAAATATCTATAATATTTCCATTTTTTGTCGTGATATTGTTATTTTTCTTCAGGTTATTTTTGTCAATTTCTTAAGGGTTAAATTAAATTAAATTATCTTTAATAAATGAATCCAAACTCTTTGGTTTCTAATTATTTAATGTTTGTAATATTTATTTTTATAATTAAAATCAAATTAAAATAATTTTTGTCAATAACGAAATTAAATTTCAATTGATCTAATAGTGAATTTTAATACTAAATCCACTAGTATTCGTGGCATTAAAATTAGTTATTATTCGTTATTTTAGTTAATAATAAACTTACCTTTTACACCTGTTGAGGTTCGGGACAGATTAATAATAAATATAGAAGTAAACACTAAAATAAAAAAAATTAAAAATTAAAATATATCTTTTTAAAATATTTTATTTATTTATTTAATAAAAATTATTCAATTTAAACTAAAGATAATTTAATTTTTTGAATAAGATTATATCTTCCAGATTATTTTTTTTCAATATACAATTTTCTCATCTATTTATAATTTTTTTTTTATCGTTAGAAATGGTCAAGCCATTTCTTTAGAATATTTTAGAGTTACATGTATGAATTGTATTTAAATTATAAGTTCATAATTTATTCTATTATAATAAATAATTATATTATTAAATTCTAAACTATTTATTATTAATTTTAGTGATAATATATTTTAAAAATAATTTTATTACTTTTACAGAACTATTAGTAATAGAGTATTATTTAATTTTATACTATTTTTAAATAAAAGTATTTTAGATTATTATCTATTATTAATATTATTATAAATAGGGTGTATTTTGGAAGGAAGTATTACTAATTTTAATGACAAGGATCATGAATTTAAGTAAAATATTTTTAAATCATTATTAATTAATTTTTATTAATAATAAATAATCTGTATTAGTAATATTTGTAAAATAAAATTTTCTTTAATAATAAAATATTGATAGAATAAATCATATTAATAAAACTAGATATTGATAATAATATTGATATTAATAATTTAGTATTATTTTTAATAATAAAGTATTGATATTGATAAAGAATTTATATTAATAATAATAAATTTAATATTAGTAATAATTTGGCAGTAATAGAACATAAGAAAGTTCTCCAAGTAAGGAAATAAATAATTTAATTTTAGTGGTTAAGTTATTTTTATGAAAAATAATAAAATTAACATTATTTGTTCATTCCTTAACACACCTAATGTAATGAAATCTATTAGTCTAGTGGTTAATAGTGGAGTTCAGTACATGATGTCACTGGTTTGACTCCATCTATTACACTTTTTGTTTATTGAAAATATTATTTTGTTAAATTTTATTACAAATTATTTTACCAATCAAATTATTAGATTTGATTTTATTTTGATATAAAAACATGTAGTTTAAAATTAGTTTAATAATATCGAGGTTTCATTAACATTAAAATATTAAATAAATAAATAAATAAATAAATAAATATTTTGATAAAATAAATAATGATTTGTTAAATAGTATTTTAATATTTAAAGTGTTTTTTCAATATTTCATATTTATTTGTTTATTTAAGTTAATACACCAACCTGGTGATTAACCAAATTCGTTACACCTAATATTAGACTACGTTTCAACCTTCGCCAATTAGAACTCCCCCTTATTCGTGGTGAATTATACACAAGATTCAACTTCTCCTTTTTCAGGATATTCCTTACTTTTTCCACCATTCTTCTCTTGCTGAGAAGCAATCCATCATTGATAAATCTGAACGTTTATTTATTGATTCTATCCAAGAAGAATGTGCGATTGTTCTTGGCACCTTTCACGGGAAACCTAGACCTCCTACTGACCTGCCATATCATCGGAATTCCCCATCCTCCCGCCTCTCCAATTGTTCGTATTGATATTCTTCAATCTCATCATAATACTCCTTCAGGTCACTCTGGAATTACTAAAACTTTTGAACTTATTAGTAAAAACTTTTGGTGGAAGACCCTTCGGGGGGATGCACGCCGATTTGTAAACTCTTGTGACATCTGTCAAAGAAATAAAAATAATAATCATAAACCATATGGGCTACTTCAACCCTTAGCAATTCCTGAGAAACAGTGGTCTTCAATATTGCTTAACTTTATCACGGATCTACCAAATTCAAATAACTATACAATTATTTTAACTGTTGTTGATAGATTATCAAAAATGGGTTATTTTATCCCTCTTAAAAATCTCCCCTCGGCTGAAGAAACATCCAAAATGATATTAGATAATATCTTCAAATTACATGGTATACCTAAAGAAATTATCTCAGACCATGGTAAACAATTCCATTCAAAATTTTTCAAACAGTTTTGTAAACTATTACATTGTGAATCCTCTCCAATTGTTTTCAAACTTGTGACGCAATTCGTTTATTTAAAAACCATCTTCAATCCTCTTCTCCTTCCCTCTCCTCTCTTATCTCTTCGGATCCTTCAAAGTCTGCACTTCAGGATGTCTTTGACTTCTATTATTCTGCTTACAAACCTATAAATGACTCCTTCGCTCCTGGTAATATTAGAACTCTATTCACAGGTATCCCTGATATGGACTTCATCAATTTCATTAAATTATCCATGATCATTGACCAAATTAATAAACTCTCCTCTTCTAAGGCTTGTGGACAAGATGGCATCCATGCTATTATATTAAAAGCCTGTTCAAGTTCTAGACTTGCTACTGCTATTTATTCCCTCTTTAAATGTTGTGCCTCTCTAGGTGTCACCCCATTAAGATAGAATGAATCCATCATATTCCCCATTCCGAAAAAGTCCTCTTCTCTTTTCATCCAAGATCAGAGACCTATTGCACTTACTAGTATTTTCAGACGTCTTTTCGAATCCATCTAACTTAAGTTTAATAGATCGAAACTCACTATCCTTTTTAGTCTCTATCCTAATCAAGCAGGCTTTCGATCGGGTTACTCTACCATTACCCATGCTATTGTTTCTAATGAAACGGCTTGTTCTGGTTCCTCCCCTCAGTTTCACGTTTTTCTTGATTTAAAAAAAGCCTATGACTCAGTGCCTTTAATAACCTTAGTCAATAAACTTATTAAAAGAAATATTCCTTCTGGAATTATCTCTTTTCTAATTTCTTTGTTCACCTCCTGCACTACCAGAATCCTTGTTAATGATGAATTAACTAGTAAAATTCAACTTTCTAGAGGACTCATGCAAGGTGCTATCTTGGCTCCCCTCTTATTTAACATATTTATAGATGACCTTGCCTCCACACTTTCCTTTAAATGGCCTAATGTTTTCTTCCCCCACAGCCTTTTTTTTGATGATGATATCAAATTAAACCACCCATCTCTTGTTCAACTCCAAGATATGCTAGATGTTTGCTACCGCTGGTCTCTTGATAATGGTATGGAATTTAATGTTTCCAAATCTGTAATGAAACCTATTACTCTAGTGGTTAATAGTTAGAGCTCAATATTATAATAAATATAATAACACTTAAAAACAAAAATTATTTATTTTTTTTTTAAAATATTTTATTATTTATATTTATTATAATATTAAAAACCGCAAGGGTTGATATAGTATTAATATTAAAAAAATTTTATTAAAAAATTAAGTTTTATTAACTTAAAAATTAAAATAAAAAACACCAAAATACAAAAGGCAAAGCCGCGCCTTGATATATTGCCTTTTGTTTGGTTTTTTTTTGAATTTTTCCGAATTTTTCTAGATCCTGTATCTTCTGTTTCTTAGTTTTTGGGGTATTTTCTTTTTTTTTGTACACTCAGATCTTCAGTTCCCTTTTGTTCTTGGCTTCTCTCAGGGTTTCTACTTACGGTTTAAAATCTTTTTCGGTTTCGGATTTCTTAGTTTTGGACTTGGTTTCCGTTCCTCTTGGTTTAGGGTTCCTGGTTCTTTGTGCTCACTTTCTATTAAATCTTTTCTCTAGTGTCTGGCCTCGCTCTTTGGGCTTAGCTTTGATCTTGAAATCTATTAGTTTGTTAAAAAAAAAAAAAAAAAAATTAAAAAATAATAATATAACAAAATAAAAGAAAAAACAAATAAATAATTAAAATGAAGTTAGAAAAAGTTTTAATTCTTTGTTTAAACAGAGCTATTGTTCTTACTGGAGCTATTAACCAACCAAAAACTGATGTTAAAGTCTCTAAGGAAGAAATTTCAAATTTAATTGACTTTGATTCCTATGTCAAAATGCATTACGAAACCCCTATTAATGATGAACAATTAGGCCATCTCCTAGAAAAAGGACGTGAATACATTACAGAATCTGTCTTTATAAAAAACAATATCATTGAAGACAAAAAAATAGAAAATGAAATAAGAGGATTATTATTGGAAGGCCTCGAAGAAGCCGATAAGAAATACACCGGTGAAAAAGAAAAACGCAGAACATGCGGTTGGGCCGAAAAAGTTATGTGTCAACCAATGAAACTCGTTGCCTTGCCTTGTATTATAGCCTGTGGACCAGATTATGCCTGCTTGAAGATATATTTCATGGTTAGCTCTTTTATTCTGTGTAATTTCTCCCAGTTTTCATTGCTGGTTACTTAGTTATTAACCTTTAGAACGTCTGGAATCCGCTGTAAAATAAACTAATAGTTTAGGTCGGTGCGGACAGACTATTATTTATTTTACACAATTTTATTATTTATTATATTAACACTATAATTAATTATTAACTAAAACACTAAAACTAAAAACTAATTTGATTTTTTGTTTTATAAAAATTCCTTTATTAATATTTCTTATTTATCAAATTTGACTATACTATAAATCAACAATCACTTAACTGGGTACCGTAGGGTCCTTTACCGGAATGCCTACTAGCTGTAATGAATCCGCCAATAAAAACAGATTATAACAATAAAAAGCACTACAATTTAAACAAATAAAATTAAAGTAATTTCTTTTATTAATACATTTTTTTATTAATTATAAACTTCTCTTATGTTATTAACGGTAAAATAGTTAATAACTAATACATCGATTTAATTGAGAAAAATTACATGTATTTATATTTTTTCTTATTACATTATTAATATATGATGTTATTTAATAATATATAAATTAAATTTTATTTCAATAAATTTTATATTAAAAAAATAATTCATATACATTAAATAAATTAATTGTACGAAAAATTAAGCTATTTAATGTATTAAAGATTTATTAAATCTTTACACTAGCAGTTATAATTTTTAAATAAAATTTAAAATAAAATTATTTTATAAAAAATAACTATTCTAATAATAGTTATAATACTAATTAATAAAATATAAAATTTATAATAGTTATATTATACTATACTATACTATACTATTTTCCAACCATCGTTCAATAGTTGAAAATTAACTCTTTTTATACTTTTTGAAAATTAAAATTTAAATTGAATAAATTGTAATAAACTAAAATATTATTATATATTTGTAATTACATTTAATAATAAATTACATGAAATTTTATGAATTATTTTAATATATAAAAACTATTTAAAACTATCTAATATTTCTAAAATAAATAAACAAAACGGCAAGTTTTTGTAAACAAACGGAAAAGGCAATTTTTCCTTGATTATTTATTTTAACTAATTTATGACTAATTATTTTTAATTTACAAAGTTTCATGATTCAAAGTGAGTAATAATGATATAAATTCTCCAAATAATTTAGCCATAAATTTTTGAGAAAATTATTTAAATTAATAATTTGGAATACATTTAAATTTATATTAAAAATTTGGAAAACATTTTTATCCACAATAATTTACATTACATTACATTTAAATACGTATTCAAATTATTAAATATTTTACATCCGCTCCATGGAGGAGATCGTTGTAATGAAACCTATTAGTCAAGTGGTTAATAGTTAGAGCTCAGTACAAGATGTCACTGGTTCGAAAATAAAAATATTATTTTGTTAAATTTTATTACAAATTATTTTACCAATCAAATTATTAGATTTGATTTTATTTTGATATAAAAACATGTAGTTTAAAATTAGTTTAATAATTTCGAGGTTTCATTAACATTAAAACATTAAATAATTAAATAAATAAATATTTTGATAAAATAAATAATGATTTGTTAAATAATATTTTAATATTTAAAGTGTTTTTCAATATTTTATATTTATTTTTTTATTTAAGTTAATACACCAACCTGGTGATTAACCAATTTCGTTACAAAATCTACCTTTCTTAACTGTCCTTTGCTTAATGAATCCAATTCTACCCTTACCTTAGGTAACTCTCATTTACCTGGTGTTGACTCTTATACATATTTAGGATTTCCTCATACTTTCAAAGGCATCAATTGGCGTAAACATCTTAAAGCTTCCTCCTTAAAAGCTCATAATCTCTTGCAATCTCTCAATGATTACCAATATCTTTGGAATCCTGGTGTTAAGCTCACTATTTTAAGAACTTTTATTCGACCTTCTATGGAGCATTCAGCTTGCCTTGTAATGTATTGGATGAAAAATAAATGTAAAACATATGAAATTAAAGAATATAACTCTGTAATTGCTGACGGTCTTTTTTGGGTCACTAATTCTAGAAAATCCAACATTTCATGTGCTATCTTTGGTATCCCTCCCTCTCTTCTTCTCCTTTTCTGTTTATCTTGCAAACTTAGAAAACATATTATACATATGGATCCTTCGAATCCATTTCCTCCGCTTTCTCTAAAACCAATGCTAGAAATAACCACTTCTTTTCTAATTCCTTTGGGTATAGGATACTTAACTATAATATTTTTAAACATAAATTAATCAATCTTGAACCTCCCAAACTACATAATTCTAACTATTCTACTACGTTCTCTTAATTAGATTCTCTTAACTCAAGACTAGATAAATTAATTATCTTATGCTTAAGTAAATCCACTATGGCTTCCTGCATAACTCCATTGGCCAGAGTTTCAAACTCCTTCTCCCTTGAACTCTTTAATAATACTCATACTACAGATAGATGTGTATTTATTCGAGACTCTATCACTCGTAACTGTGCTTTACTATGGCAGACTAATTCTTTTTATAATACTTCAATTATTTGTCCCATATAAATTTAACAGAGATCATGTGAATATCTGTAATATCCTTGGCTTGAACACTCCTTTCATTCAAAATAGGCATTGGTCATATTATCATGAAGATCTCTCCATCTATACTCTTCCTTCCTCATATAATATTCTTGACTCTCTTCTCAACTATCCTGAATATTCTACCTTTCGCCAGGCTATAGGCTATTGGTTATTTGGAAAGCTTTAGGTCTCCTCGCAACCCTACTATCTCCACTACAAAATTTAATTCTAGGAAACGCCCACGCTCCCCTTCTTCAACATCTATTTCTAATTCCAAGAAAAAAGGAAAAACTCCTTTTTAATTTCTTTTATTTCTCTTTTCTTTACTTTCCTTTTATTTTCTATTATTATTTTATTAATTTTTTTACTCATTTTAAATATCTTTCATTTATCTCATGTATTTTTACCTAAATTCATGTATTATTTATAAAATAAATAACTTTAATAAAATTAATAAACGCATATAAAACCCTAACCCAAGTAAACTATATAATAATAAAATAAAAATATATAATAATAAAAATTAAATAAAATAATAATAACAAAATAAATTAAATATTAAAAAATTAATTTAATGTGGAAAATACAAGGTAGTGCATTTCTCAATGTGGCTTATTAAATTTTTATATAAAGCAATACATTTTTAAGATATTCTATACAATCATAAATAAATATATATATAATTAAAGAATGTGATCCATAACGCCAATTTTTTTTTTGAAATTTTAATAAGCCATCTATTTATTTGTGGCTTTTAAATTTTATATTATTACGCCATAAAATTTAATATAATTTTAATTAAAAAAGAAATAAATGTATAAATAAATAAGTAAATAAATAAATAAATAAAAATTAAAAAGGTCAATAAAAAATAAAATATTTTTATATAATTTTTTTTTTGACAATCATATTATAAGGAAAATGATAAATAATTATTTTCCTTATAACCTTATTTTTATATATTTTATTATTAATATTTATATTATATTTTTATATTTTATATTTTATTATTGATATTATATTTTTATATTTTTAAATTTTTATATTTTATTATTAATATCAATATAATATTTTTATATTTTATTATAAAAAAATTTTATTTTATATATTTATATTTAAATTAATATTATTTAAAATATTAATTTTTTATATTATAACTAAAACTTTAGTTGTTATTATAACATCTTAATAATAGGATTAAACCTTTTATTTTATATATAATTTATAAATAAAATATTAAATAATAATAAAAATTACAAAATAATATTTTTATAAGACTTAAATTATAACTGTAAATTGAAATTTCAAAAATTAAAATTTGTTGTTCACATTTCAATTACTATTTATATATTACCGCAACCGTATTGTAGAGATATATAAATAGGTTTTTTACACATATGAATTCACATGTCTATCCCATATTATATATATGGGCGTGTAAAGAACATATATACTTTGGTATATATATCTTATACTATATCAGTACGACGTCGGCGCTTCAAATTCCTAAGCAGAGGTAGCTCCAGTAGACATGTCTTGCCAAATAACATCCATGCCATCCTATAGAAATTGAACTCGTAACCCTCTCAGTATAGGCTATACAACTACATTAGCATGCTATGTGTGATCAAATATAGAGATTAAATACGTGGCAATCCAATAATGGTAGGAGCGGAATTAATACTTACCTGAAATTGTGCCATTATAACCCCTTTACCCTTTCTCCAAACCCTATCGGGAAAATCAGATCAAGAATAGATACCAGCAGGGGTTGGCTGGACACCAGATGATTATTAAGTCCGCCACATAACAACCAGTAGAAAGCCCAGTTCTACTTTATATGCTAAAAAATGCTATATATATTTGTTGTTTTAAAAAGACTTAAAAGTTAATAATTTAATTAGATTATAATATAAATAAAATAAATAATTAATTCATAAATTCTTTATTAGTATATATTAAAAAAAATAATTAATATTAATTTAGAATAAATAAATAATTAAATTTTTTTTATATACATTAAATAAATAATTTATTTTTAAATAATAATAATAAAAATATTTTCATATATACTGTAAAGATTTAATAAATCTTTAATACATTAAATAGCTTAATTTTTCGTACAATTAATTTATTTAATGTATATGAATTATTTTTTTAATATAAAATTTATTGAAATAAAATTTAATTATTTTTTTAATTGAAAATATTTTTTAATTAGTTTAGTTAATTTAGTTTAGTTTTAAATAGTTAAATATTAATTTAGGAATAATCTTAAATAGTTAATATTTATAAAAATAGTTTTTCAATATTAAATATATAATTAAAATTATTATAAGTATTAAAATAATAAATAAAATAAAGAGTTTAAAAAATTAATTTTAGTTTTAGTAAATTAATAAATAATAAAAAATTATTAATTAAAAAATCTTTTGTTTATAAATAAATAGTTTTATATATATTATTAAATAGCATCATATATTAATATTGTAATAAGAAAAAATATAAATACATGTAATTTTTCTTAATTTAATCGATGTATTAGTTATTAACTATTTTACAGTTAATAACATAAAAGAAGTTTATAATTAATAAAAGAATTTATTAATAAAAGAAATTACTTTAATTTTATTTGTTTAAATTGTAGTGTTTTTTTTATTGTTATAATCTGTTTTTTATTGACGGATTCATTACATATACTTTATGTATCTGTTTTTTTTAAAAAAAATTAAAAGAAAAAGAAATAATTAAAATACTTTTTATCTTTTTGTAATGGAAACCTGGGTGTTCCAATACTAAAGGGACACTTAGAATAAGTAAACTAAACACAAGAATTAGTAAACACAAAATATTAATATTGGAGCACTTGATTCCTTTGTTGATTAGGAAGGTCGGTGCTGAAATATTAGTAATATTGGTTTTATTTATTATTTTATTTATTTAATTATTTATTTAAAAATTGTTTTATTAGAAAGATGTTTTATTACTAATAATAATAAACTACGTTAAAATACGATAAAAGCACGAAGAGAAATATTTTCAAGTGAAAATTCATACCTATTTATACTTTTTTCGGAAAAACAGTTTTCATGATTTTGAATAATTATAGAATTGTGGAAAATTCGTTTAAAACCGATTTTAGCCACAAAAATAGAAACTAATAAAAAGAAGGAATAAAATAGAATAAAATATAATTTTAACTATTAAGAATTTCTATAAAATTCTTAAAGAAATTACAGAAAGAAATATCTAGAAAATGAAAATAAAAATTATTAAAATTTGCTTTGAATGTGAAATGAACCCAAGTAGTTCGATTCATGCTCATAGCTCTAGCCACTATGCCAATATTTATTATTGTGTAATTTTATGTAAGAAACTATAATTATTTGTTAAATAATTATAATTTCTTTATTTGATGTTGAAATTATAACTGAATTGAAATCTCAATTTCAGTTATTCACATTTCAATATACATTTAATTAATAATTAATATAAATTCTTATTTAATATTTAAAGAATTATCTTAGGCCTAATAATTCTGAAAATATTAATAAATAAGATTTATATTAATAATTTCAATTATTTACATATGACGTCACATGTATTTATTTATATTATGTTTATATATATGTTTATATCATATATATTAATTACTATTTTTAATTATTCAAATTAATTATACAAATTAAATTTATTTAATTATATTAAATATTTTAAGCATATCGATATTGTTATTATTTTAATATTTTATTAATATTCATTTTACTATATTATTATTATCTTATAATTAAATACTATTATTATGTAACTTACAAGTATAAAAGAAAGATGTGAAAATCTATCTTTTATGTTCTTTGTAAGGTTATTGTATTTACAATAATTATATACTAATAATTCAATAAATAAATATTTTCATAAATCCTTCAAAGAAATTATTATTTAAAATATTCTTAGATATTAAACTTAACTATTTATCTTATATTATTTTTATATTATTATTAATTAATTATTGTTGGATTATTAATATATAATTCAACATATTAACCTAGTAACGTTATTAATCATAAAACTATTTTATATCTTAATTTTAACATTTGATTATTTATCTATTACATAATTTATACATTCATTCATTAAATTAGTAATTATTTATCAAGTTAATATGTATTTGTACATTTAATTATAATTTTAATTTAATTAAAAATTTTCTTTAAATTTATTTAGTATACATTTATTTTATTTAATTAATTATAAATTTTATTAATTTCTATAGTAATAAATTAATTATTTAATTATTATTTTTAATTAAAAATTGAATTAACTTATTCGGACTTTAAAGTTTTTTATTTTCTTATTAAAATATAAATTAATTTTATCGGACTTTAAGGTTTTTTCTAATTTATTATATTAATAAATTGGTTTTTCCTTAAAGAACTTATCTAGTTTTTTCTTCTAATCTTTTTCTAGATAAGATAATTGTTAAGATTAGAAAACCTTTTAAATTATTATTTTATATAAATTTTTATTATTTAATTTTTCGTATAAATAGCTATTGATTTCTCTAAATTTTTGAGAAATCAAGAGTTATTATTATATAACAAATATTAATAAATATATAATAATAATCAATAAAATCTACAAACATTTTCAATAAGTGTTCTTTTTATTTTGTGTTGTTTATTATATTTGTTTATAATAAACTCTTCTCTGTCAAGATAAGTTAAAATTTTCTTTATTTTTTCTAATGGTTTTCTTATTTTCTCAACGTGATGTTAGTATCAGGTTGTAGTTAATAATTTTGTTATAATAAATATTATAATGAAATTATTACATTTTAGGATTCGTTACAAATATAATTTAAAAGATATAATTAAAAATTATATATTTGTCAAAGGTTTGTGAAATAATTTGGTCTTAACGATTAGGTCAAGATGCCAAATTATAGTAATTAATTAATAATTTAAATTTACTTTTGTTTAAAACATATTGTTATTAGTAAATTTTATAAACAAGTTTTTTATTTAAAATATAAATTTTATTTAATCTTAATAATATTTTATTATATTATTATTTTATATAATTATTACTATAATTTAAATTACAATAATCCTACAAAGGATTAATCAAAAGATTTAAACATGTATTTATATAAAATAATTAATTATTAAAATATTAATTATTAATATGGATATGTAATAGTATTAATATAAGTTTGATATTGATAATATAAAGTAAGATAATAATATAAATATTTAATATAAATAAAATATAAGAATATAATATTAGCTAAATATTATATTTTATAATTAAAATATAATATGTAGAAATTAATTTAATGACAATCACGTGTTTACATTATTTAATATATATTAATTTCAATATGTTAATAATATTTAGTAATTAGTTGGCCTAGACTATTTCCTAAATATTTTAATAATAATTATTATATTATTAATTATTAATATTGAAATTCAAATAACTGAATTATTGAAATTGAAATTGAAATTGAAATTGAAATTGAAATTGAAATTGAATTAAATGGAAATTCAGTTATTATCTTAACAATATTAAAATTTATAAATGGAAAAAAACATAACTATTTATATAAGTGAGTCTAACAAAGGAGAAGAACAAATCATTATTAATAAACAATATAAATTTAATTTTTCACATTCAAGGAAAGATAATTCAAGAGTTTATAAATGTACCGAATATAAAAAAAATAATAAATGTAAATCTTTTATTATTTTAAATAATGAGAAAGAAATCTTAAAATATGAGAGTTTACATAATCATCCTGGAAACGAATATAGTGTATCCCTATCTGTAATGAAACATAAAATTAAAGATGAAATTAAAAAACATTCAAATCGTTTTGATATAAAACGAAAAAGACTATATAATGAAATTTCTAAAGAAATGGGATTTATATATCCGTGTCCAGAATATATTTCAGTTAAAACTCTAATATTAAGAAGTATTAATAAAAAACTACCATCCAATGTAACAACTTTTAATGAAATTCCTAATGAATCTGAATATTATAAAACTGAACGAAATGAAGATTTTATGATATTCAAAAATTCTGATTTAGTAATTTTTCAATCCCCTTTTCAAGCAAAATTATTTAAGAAATATAATTATGATATATTTGTGGATGGTACTTTTTATATCGCACCTAAATTTAGTCAACAAGTGTTTATTACTAGAACTTACGTTAAAGAATTGAATAGTTTTTATACTACTTCTTATGCAATATTAAGAAATAAAAAGCAAAAAACATATAAAATATTATTCAATAAATTAAAACAAAATTCTAATAATAATATTATAACTGAACCAAAAAATGTACATTGCGATTTTGAAAAAGGCATATCCAAAGCAGTTAAAAAAATATTTCCTAATATAAATATTAAATACTGTATTTGGCATTATAAAAATTTATTAGAAATTAAAAAAAATGAATTGTGCCGTAATGAAGTGAACGATGATGAAAAAATATTTAATTATTACAAAGGAATTTCAAGCTTACCATTTATCAACCCTGAATACATAATGGATATTTTTTCATTAATTAAAACTAAATCCATTGAAAAAAATTCTTGTCAATTTTTAAAATTTTTAGAATATTTTTATGAAACATATTTATTTGGTTACGATATGAAAAGTTGGAATTATTATAATAATATTGAACATATAACCAATAATGCTTCAGAATCACTCAATAATTCTTTAAATAAACTATTTCCAATGAAACCAAATTTTTATGAATTAATAAATAAATTAAAAGAACAGGAACATTTATCATATTATGATTACCAAATGAAAATAAAAGGAATTTGGAGAATAAAAAAAAAATAAAAACAAAAACTGATGAAATTAATATCTTAATTGAAAAATACAAAAATAAAGAAGCCAAGTTAATTGATATTAAATATGATAGAAGTGATCTTACTAAATTGTGGTTTGAATGTTTAACTAATTTAAATAATATTTTATAAATATTAATTTATAATAAATAATTATGAAATGACAGAGGAATTTCCAAAAGAAAAAATCATTAAAATTCTTTCATACAAAAGCTTATAATTAAATTTATTAATTAAAATTTTATAATTATTAAAAAGTTAAAATGTTTATATACTTGATAAAATTTATGTAGTTTAAATAAATATTCTATAATTTTATTATTATAATTAATTTTATTAATAATTGTTTAAATATTTTATTAATATTTTTTTTAAAATAAATAATCCTATATTTTTATATTTTATTATTAATATCAATATTATATTTTTATATTTTTATATTTTATTATTAATATTTATAATTAATTTTATTAATAATTGTTTAAATATTTTATTAATATTTTTTTTAAATAAATAAATCTATATAATTGCTAAAGTATTTTATTAATAGTTGTTTAAATATTTTATTAATATTTTTTAAATAAATAAATATTAATATTTTTCTTAAATAAATAAATCTATATAATTGTTAAAGTATTTTATTAATATTTTTTTTTTTTTTTACAAAAAATAAACCTTTTAATTGTTTGAATATTTTATTTTATTTTTTTTTTTGTAAAAAAATATTTATTTTTATCTAACCATTATAATTTATTTAATTATTCACTTAATAAATTTTAAGAAAAAAATTACAAATTAATAATACAACAAAATAGTATCATATAACTATTAATTTAAAAAGCCTCAAAATTTGATATATCACGTGAAAGATTGGCGTTTTGGACCTCTCCCATAATTAAATAATTAAATATATAATTAAATGAATTAAATGAATAAAAAAAAATAATAAACATATTTAAATATATACCAAAAAATTTAAGACGAACTGATGAAATAAATTTCTTAATTAAACATTACAAAATATGGAAATTCCATTAAAAAAAGAAAAAAGAAAAAGAAACGAATTCGTTGAATTATGGTTGATGTTTAAGATATCTAAATATTAAAATTATTAATTAAAAAATAAATAATTAATATTTAACGAAAAAATGACCATATGATAATGATCAAAAAATTTGTCGAATTACAATTAATTAAAAGTTAAAATAAT
Source organism: Neocallimastix lanati (nom. inval.) (assembly GCA_016946835.1). Classification (NCBI taxonomy): domain Eukaryota; kingdom Fungi; phylum Neocallimastigomycota; class Neocallimastigomycetes; order Neocallimastigales; family Neocallimastigaceae; genus Neocallimastix; species Neocallimastix lanati (nom. inval.). The sequence continues at coordinate 330,489 of JACVTC010000133.1, forward strand.
TCTTAATGAAAAAATCAGGGAATTGGATTTTTTAATTTACTAAAATAAATTTTTTAAAAATTCTAATATTTTTATATTAATATGTTTAAATATATATTATTATTTTAAAAGAAATAATTTTTTTTTACAATTAAATATTATTAAATAATTATTTCAGAAGAAAAAATAATATATTTTTACAATTAAATATTAGTAATTAATTATTTTAAAAGAAATAATAATATATTTTTACAATAAATATTATTAAATAACTATTTCAAAAGAAATAATTATATATTTTATTAAAAAAGAATGATAAAAAATTATTTTTTTTTATAAAAAATTATTTTTACAGTTGAATTTAATAAATTATATATAAAAAGAATATTTATTATTTATTTATTATTTATTTATAAAATTATTAAAAAAACAAGCCACATACGAAAATACTGTATTGAGAAATGCACTATTCCTTGAAAACACATACATTTAGTTATGTTTATATTTAACTGAGCTACATAATAATAATGCATTTGTATTTTTAAAGTATAAATAATTTTATTTTATTTTTAAGAAAGGAAACTTATTTAATTAATAAGAATATTTTTTAAAAATAAGATAATAAATAAAGTGTAATTTATTTATTTATTTATTTTAATAATAGCAATAAAGTATTATTAAACTTAATATTGTTATATTTATTTAATTTGAATAGTACAATGTTTTTAAAATTGATGGATTAGAGTTTCAAGTTTCCTAAAATTGAGAACAAATAAATTAAGTATAACTGACGAAGAGATCAGTGTATCATCCACTACTTCATCTTTAACAAAGCTAGATGAAAATTTAAATAAATTAAAACTATTAAATGGTAGAGATCTTCTTGATAGACTTACATATAAAGTTAACAAAAAGAACTTTTTAACTTGGGAAAATTTCTTGAGGATAATTCTCAGACAATATAGTATCATAGATTGGATACTAACTAAACTCCAAAAATTAAATGAACCAAAGAACTAGAGGAGGATGGATTTAATTATCTTCCATGCTATTATGAACCACATAAAAGATAAGATAAAGAAATCAATGAAAAAGACTTGGAAATTGATGAAAAATTAAGATTTATATTCAGATGTACTTTAGGAACTATAATATTGTCTAATGCACAAAATATCTCTTTAAATGGATATGGGATGTATGAAATAATTTTAAACAAATCAAAAGGAGATGAGATTGAAAGAAGAAATAATTTTATCGACTAAATAAATAGTGCTCTACGATGAAAGACAAAGTATATCTGAATTCATTAAAAATATAGAAATCAATTTTAATGAATTAGAAATATTAATAATTAAAACATCTGATGTAGAGAAAATACCAGAAAAGTTCCAAGAACAAAATATATTAGACTAAGAGCACTGGAAGAATTGGACAAAATATACAATCAAGATAATTTACAAAAGTCAAAGACTTGAGAAAAGAAGACGAAGTATAGGAACTATTTTGTCAAGGGTGTTTAGTACAGAAATTAAACATACTAATAGAAACAAAAATGATAAATATGAAAATAATATCAACAAAAATTCCTACATTGGACATAATCAAAAGAAAAATAAATATAAAAATAAATTCAAGAGTAATAATTACCAAAAAAGAAAAACCATAGACATGTCTAAAATGATATGTCTTTTTTTTTAAGCAATATAGACACTTTAATATAATGCATTCAAAAAAAAAAAAAAAAAAAAAAAAAAAAAAATAAATTAATTAATTATAATAAAAGTATATAATTAAATATTAAAAATGTAAAATTGTCCTAGAGGATAATGATTACAATATCATTATATAAATGTATAATAAATCCTAAAATAAATTCTAATAAACTAAAATTAAAAAATAATAAATATATATATATATATTTAAATTTAAAATATTATTAAACAAAAAATATTTAAAAGATTTTATATTTTGCATATATCATAATGTTTAATTCTTAGTTTAAATTTTTTTTTCTTTTTTTTTTTTTTAATATTATTTGTGATTGAAATTATTGGTAATTTTAATTACATAATTATTTAATAAAAAAAAGATCAAATTAAAAAAAAAAAAAAAGAAAATTATAAAGTCAAACAAGATTCAGTAATGAATATAATATTACTATTAAAAAAAATCTTAAAATTTCTAATTTTAAAAATTAAAATGCAATAACTATAGTAGTCCTAAATAATATTTTTATTTTTTCATTTTAAATGTTGAAGAACTTCGTGAAATTTTCAATAATGATATTAAAATACTTAAAGGTTTAATCTCCAAAATTTTTTTTTGTTTTTTCATTCTCAATAGTATTAATTCAATTAAAAGTAAAACTACCTTAAAAATTATCATTTTTCTACTATTAATAAATAATAAATGTAAATAATAAATTATTTTAAATAATTTAAAGATTATGGTGAAATTTTCTTATTAAAAATAACAACAAAATGAAAAAGAAATTATTATATTATTAACGTAATATAAAAATTTAACATATTTTTCTACTTTATTTTTTTTTTTTATATATAGATAAAATTATATTTGAAAAAAAAAATATAATCATTGAATTAATTATTTTGTTATTTAACTTAATTTTATATCAAATATATATACATATATATATATAATTAAAGAACTAAGCATTTACTATTTTATTATTTGGATATTAAATAAACGTGACATAATTTAATATTATAAGAATAATATTTTTATTTTTTTTTTAAAATATAATTAAAATTATATATGAAAATAATAACATCATTTTTTTTATTTTTTAATATGAAAAACCTAAAATATAATTTTTTTGTTGTTTTTTTTAATCTAATTTTTTACAAATATATGTATAAACAATTAAAGAATTCATTATAAAATAAATTAAATATTTCCTTAATAACTAAAATTTTAGGGGTTTTATTTAAACGTGAGTATTATTAAATATAATAAAGATGATTCTTTTTTTTTTTTTAATTTCTTTTTTTCTTTTTTGAATAAAATTAATAATTAAAATTATTATTAGTTTATTCTTTTTTTTTTTATTTTTTATTTTTTTTATTTTTTATTAAAACTTTATTAATTTTTTAATTAAATTTAATATTTTATATATTTAATTATACTAATATTAATTATTCTTTTCAATTGTTTTCAAATATTAAAACTTTTATTAAAAATTTCTAAAGGAAAATATAAAATAATAAACAATAAATATTCTAATACAATTTGTTAAATAATTTAATACCCAATAATATTTTTTAATATATTTTTTTTTTCATAAATATATACTGCCAAAAATTTAAAAAAAATTTTTTTTTTTTTCATTAATAATTTTGAATATAAAAAACTTTACTTTTTCCTGAAAAAAGTTTGAAAACTGAAAAAAACAAAAACTTATATCTCTAAAAAACTAAAAAATAACATATAAATTAAAATATTAAATACAATTAAGTAATAAATAAAATTATTTAGTGAATAAAATTAAATATATATCAAATAAAATTAAATAAAAAAAAAAAAAAATTAAATAACAAATAAAATTTAAAATAACAAATTTAATTAAATAAAAAAAATTAAAAAACAAATAAAATTTCAAATAACAAAAATATTAAATAATAAATAAAATAATTTTTATTCTAAATTAAAATTAAAAATGAGTTTAATTTATACCGTTAAACAACAAAATTGTGCAATTATTGAACGTTTCGGAAAATATCATCGTATTGCTAAATCAGGATTACATTTTAAAATTCCTATTGTAGATAGAATATCTACTAAACTTTCCCTTAAAATCAAACAATTGAATGTTTCAGTAGAAACTAAAACAAAAGATAATGTATTTGTAAATTTAGTAGTTGCAGTTCAATATAGAGTTCTTCCAGATAAAGTATATGAAGCCTGCTATATGTTACAAGATCCAAAACAACAAATTAATGCTTTCGTTTTTGATTTAGTCAGAGCACAAGTTCCACTATTAGATTTAGATGATGTATTTTCTAAAAAAGATGATATTGCAATTGCTGTAAAAAATGAGCTTGAAGGACAAATGGCAGAATTTGGTTATGGAATTATCAAAGCTTTAGTTACGGATGTCAATCCAGATGCAAATGTTAAAGCTGCAATGAATGAGATTAACACAGCTCAAAGATTAAGAATTGCAGCTACTGAAAAGGGTGAAACTGAAAAAATCATGAAAGTTAAGCAAGCAGAAGCAGAAGCTGACGCTGCTATTTTACAAGGTAAAGGTATTGCAGGACAACGTCAAGCTATCATCGAAGGATTATCAGATTCAGTAGAAGAATTTGTTAAACAAATTCCAGGAACAGATCCAGCTCGTGTTATGGATATGGTTATGATGATTCAATACATTGATACCTTAAAAGAAATTGGAGGAAATTCGAAGTCTAATGTTGTATTTGTTCCTCATTCTCCAGGAAATGTAAATGATTTATCAACTCAATTCAGAGAAACAATTTTCTCAGCACAAAAGTTAACTAACTAACAAATCAATTCAGAGAAACAACTTTCTAAGCACAAAAGTTAACTAACTAACAGCAATGCAATATAATTTATTAATACTATCTTATAAATATGAAAGATCGGCATGTAAATAATAAACGAATATTCAAATTCGTTATTTAGTAACATCTGAATTCTTCCATATATTTCCAAAACGCAATATAAATTAATATTTATGTAACTTTACAAAATATTTATAAAAAATAAATATAAGTAAATAATATAAATATCAAACAAAATAAAAATGAAATAAGAATAAATAATAATAATAATAAAAACTATATAAAATGAATATAACAAATAAAAATATATATTATAAATAAATTAAATAAAAAATATAAAATAAAAATAAAAATTAAAAATAAATAATAAATAAAAAATAAAATAAAAAATATATCAAACCAAAGTAAAAATAGTAATATAATAGTAAGATGAAATAAAAATAATAAAATAAAATTGTAAATAAAAATAAAAAAAAATAATAATACAAAAAGATAATAAAAATTTAAAATATAATAAAATCGAAAAAAAAAAAAAAAAAAAAAAAAAATAAGAAAAAATTAATTATAATAAAAATATAAAATTAAATATAAAAATATAAAATTATACCTAAATAATAATGATTATAATATATAATAATTATTAAAACTTGTAAAAAAACTTAAATAAATTTTAATAAATCTAAATTATAAAATAATAAATATTTTTTTTTTTTTTTTTTTTTTTTTTTTTTTTTTAAAAATGAAAATATTATTAAGTATATAATCTTTTAAAATACATTATTTTAAATATATAATAATGTTTAATTATTAGTTTATTTATTTATTTATTTTATTTTTTCATTTTTATATTATTTGTGATTAAAATTATTAATAATTTTAATTGTATAATTATATAAATTTTAATAAAAAAATAATAAAGAATTAAAAAGAAAAAAAATAAGTTGAATTTTATTAAGTTGAAAGAGATAGAGAAATGAATATAATATTACTATTAAGAAAAAAAAAAAAAAAAAACTATGAATTTCTAATTTTAAAAATTAAAATGCATTAACAATAGTAGTCCTAATTAATATTTTTATTTTTTCATTTTAAATATTAAAAAACTATGAAAAATTTTCAATAATGATATTAAAATACTTTAAGATTAAATAAACCAAAAAATTTTTTTTATTTTTATTTAGTATTAATTAAATTAAAAGTAAAACTACATTAAAAATTATCATTTTTCTACTATTCTATTAATAAATAAAAAATATAAATAATAAATTATTTTAAATAATTTAAAGATTATGGTGAAATTTTCTATATTAAAAATAACAACAAAATGAAAAAAAAAAATTATTACATTATTAACGTAATTTAAGAATTTAACATATTTTTTTTTTATTTTTTTTTTTTTAAATATAGATAAAATTATATTTGAAAAAAAAAATATAATCATTTAATTAATTATTTTGTTATTTAACTTAATTTTATATCAAATATATATATATAATTAAAGTACTAAGCATTTACTATTTTATTATTTGAATATTAAATAAACGTGACATAATTTAATATAATAATAATAATTTTTTTATTTTTTATTTTTTTAAAAATATAATTAAAATTATAAAATTATATTTGAAAATAATAACATTATCATTTTTTTTTTATTTTTTAATATGAAAAACCTAAAATATAATTTTTTGTTGTGTTTTTTAATATAATTTTATTACAAATATATATATAAACATTAAAGAATTCATGATAAAATAAATTAAATATTTCCTTATTAATAAGAAATTTTAGGGGTTTTATTTAAACGTGAGTATTATTAAATATAATAAAGATGATTCTTTTTTTTTTTTTTTTTAATTTCTTTTTTTCTTTTTTAAATAAAATAATTAAAATGATTATTGGTTTATTCTTTTTTTTTTTTTTATTTTTTATTTTATTTTTTTTTACTAAAACTTTATTTATTAATTAAATTTAATATTTTATATATTTAATTATACTAATATTATTTATTCTTTTCAATTGTTTTCAAATATTAAAACTTTTATTAAAAATTTCTAAAGGAAAATATAAAATAATAGAGAGAGAATATTCTAATACAATTTGTTAAATAATTTAATATCCAATAATATTTTTTAATATATTTTTTTATCATAAATATTTACTGCCAAAAATTTAAAAAAATTTTTTTTTTTTTTTTCATTAATAATTTTGAATATAAAAAACTTTACTTTTTCCTGAAAAAAGTTTGAAAACTGAAAAAAACAAAAACTTATATCTCTAAAAAACTAAAAAATAACATATAAATTAAAATATTAAATACAATTAAGTAATAAATAAAATTATTTAGTGAATAAAATTAAATATCAAATAAAATTAAATAATAAAAAAAAATTAAATAACAAATAAAATTTAAAATAACAAATTTAATTAAATAAAAAAAATTAAAAAACAAATAAAATTTCAAATAACAAAAATATTAAATAATAAATAAAATAATTTTTATTCTAAATTAAAATTAAAAATGAGTTTAATTTATACCGTTAAACAACAAAATTGTGCAATTATTGAACGTTTCGGAAAATATCATCGTATTGCTAAATCAGGATTACATTTTAAAATTCCTATTGTAGATAGAATATCTACTAAACTTTCCCTTAAAATCAAACAATTGAATGTTTCAGTAGAAACTAAAACAAAAGATAATGTATTTGTAAATTTAGTAGTTGCAGTTCAATATAGAGTTCTTCCAGATAAAGTATATGAAGCCTGCTATATGTTACAAGATCCAAAACAACAAATTAATGCTTTCGTTTTTGATTTAGTCAGAGCACAAGTTCCACTATTAGATTTAGATGATGTATTTTCTAAAAAAGATGATATTGCAATTGCTGTAAAAAATGAGCTTGAAGGACAAATGGCAGAATTTGGTTATGGAATTATTAAAGCTTTAGTTACGGATGTCAATCCAGATGCAAATGTTAAAGCCGCAATGAATGAGATCAACACAGCTCAAAGATTAAGAATTGCAGCTACTGAAAAGGGTGAAACTGAAAAAATCATGAAAGTTAAGCACGCAGAAGCAGAAGCTGACGCTGCTATTTTACAAGGTAAAGGTATTGCAGGACAACGTCAAGCTATCATCGAAGGATTATCAGATTCAGTAGAAGAATTTGTTAAACAAATTCCAGGAACAGATCCAGCTCGTGTTATGGATATGGTTATGATGATTCAATACATTGATACCTTAAAAGAAATTGGAGGAAATTCGAAGTCTAATGTTGTATTTGTTCCTCATTCTCCAGGAAATGTAAATGATTTATCAACTCAATTCAGAGAAACAATTTTCTCAGCACAAAAGTTAACTAACTAACAAATCAATTCAGAGAAACAACTTTCTAAGCACAAAAGTTAACTAACTAACAGCAATGCAATATAATTTATTAATACTATCTTATAAATATGAAAGATCGGCATGTAAATAATAAACGAATATTCAAATTCGTTATTCAATAACATCTGAATTCTTCCATATATTTCCCAAACGCAATATAAAATAATATTTCTGTAACTTTAAAATATTTATAAATAATAAATATAAGTAAATAGTATAAATATCAAAAATAATAGAAATAAAAAAAGAATAAATAGTAATAATAAAAACTATATAAAATGAATATAACAAATAAAAATATATATTATAAATAAATTAAATAAAAAATATAAAATAAAAATAAAAATTAAAAATAAATAATAAATAAAAAATTAAATAAAAAATAAAAATAACAATCTAAAGTAAGAATAGTAAAATAATAGTACTATGAAATAAAATAATAAAATAAAATAAAATTGTAAATAAAAATAAATAAATAATACTAACAATAATAATGATACTGAATGGTAATTAATAATACCAAAAGGTAACAATATAAAAGACATAACGAAATCAAAAAAAAAAAAAAAAATAATTATAATAAAAATATATAATGTAAAATTATTATACCTAATAGTATAATAACGTATAATAAAACCTAAATAAATTTTAATAAACCTAAATTAAAAAATAATAAGTATTTTTTTTTCTTTCAAATTTAAAATATTATTAAATAAAAAAAATTATTAAAATATTATATTTTACATATATCTTAATATTTAATTTTTTTATTTATTTATTATTTATTTATTTTTAATTAATTTCATTTGTATAATTATGTATATTTTAATAAAAAGAAAAAGCAATAATAAATTGAAAAGAAAAAAAAAATAAAATGAAAATTATTAAGACAAAAGAGATAAAATAATGAACATAATATGACTATTAGAAATTCTTAGTTTTTTTTTTAATTTTGAAAATTAAAATGCAATAACAATAGTACCTAATTAATATACTTATTTTTTCATTTTAAATATTGAAAAGCTATGAAAAATTTTCAATAATGATATTAAAATACTTTAAGATTAAACAAATCAAAAATTTTTTTTTATTTTTATTTTCAATAGTATTAATTCAATTAAAAGTAAAACTACTTTAAAAATTATCATTTTACTACTATTAATAAATAATAAATGTAAATAATGACTTATTTTAAATTATTTAAAGATTATGGTGAAATTTTTTATATTAAAAATAACAACAAGGTGAAAAAAAAAGTATTTTTTCATTATTAATATAATATAAAAATTTAACATCATTTTTTTTTTTAAATATAGATAAAAATATATTTGAAAAAAAAATATTATAATAATTGTTATTTATTTTTTTATATGAATAACTAAACGCATATAATAATTATTTTGATATTTAGCTATATATATAATTAAAGAATTCATGATAAAATAAATTAGATATTTCCATATTAATAAGGAATTTTAGGTGATTAATTTAAACGTGAATATTATTAAATATAATAAAGATCATTCTTTTTTTTTTTTTTTTATTTTTATTTCTTTTTTTCTTTTTTTGAATAAAATTTATAATTAAAATGAATATTTTTTTTTTTTTTTTTTTTTTTTTTTTTTTTTTTTGTTGTTGTTTTTGTTTTGTTTTTTTTTTTGCTTTATTTTTTTAACTTTAAATTAAATTTAATATATTTTATTTTTAATTATACTAATATTTATTAATTTTTATTAATAAATTTTATTATTAAAATTTTAGGGATTTTATTTAAACGTGACTTTATTTAATATAATAAAAGTTTTTTTTTTTTTTTTTTAAATATCATTAAAATTTAATATGAAAATAATAACATCTTTTTTTTTTATTTTTTAATATGAAAAACCTAAAATTAAAATTTTTTGTTGTTATTTAATCTAATTTCATTTCAAATATATATATAAACAATTAAAGAATTAATGATAAAATAAATTAAATATTTCCTTAATAACTAAAATTTTAGGGGTTTTATTTAAACGTGAGTATTATTAAATATAATAAAGATGATTCTTTTTTTTTTTTTTTTTATTTCTTTTTTTCTTTTTTGAATAAAATTAATAATTAAAATTATTATTGGTTTATTCTTTTTTTTTTTTTTTTACCAAAACTTTATTTATTAACTTTTTAATTAAATTTAATATTTTTTATATTTAATTATACTAGTATTATTTATTCTTTTCAATTAATTTCAAATATTAATGACTTTTATTAAAAATTTCTAAAGGAAAATATAAAATAATAGATAGAGAATATTTTAATATAATTATCAAATAATTTAATATCCAATAATATTTTTTTAATATATTTTCTTTATCATAAATATTTACTGCCAAAAATTTAAAAAAAATTTTTTTTTTTTCATTAATAATTTTGAATATAAAAAACTTCCCTTTTTCCTGAAAAAAAATTGAAAATTGAAAAAAAAAAACAAAAACTTATATCTCTAAAAAACTAAAAAATAAAATATAAATTTAAATATTAAATAAAATTAAGTAATAAATAAAATTATTTAGTGAATAAAATTAAATATATATCAAATAAAATTTAATAATAAAAAAAATTTAATAACATATAAAATTTCAAATAACAAATATAATTAAATTAAAAAAAATTAAAAAACAAATAAAATTTCAAATAATAAAAAGATTAAATAATAAATAAAATAATTTTTATTCTAAATTAAAATTAAAAATGAGTTTAATTTATACCGTTAAACAACAAAATTGTGCAATTATTGAACGTTTCGGAAAATATCATCGTATTGCTAAATCAGGATTACATTTTAAAATTCCTATTGTAGATAGAATATCTACTAAACTTTCTCTAAAAATAAAACAATTGAATGTTTCAGTAGAAACTAAAACAAAAGATAATGTATTTGTAAATTTAGTAGTTGCAGTTCAATATTGAGTTCTTCCAGATAAAGTATACGAAGCCTGCTATATGTTACAAGACCCAGAACAACAAATTAATGCTTTCGTTTTTGATTTAGTCAGAGCACAAGTTCCATTATTAGATTTAGATGATGTATTTTCTAAAAAAGATGATATTGCAATTGCTGTAAAAAATGAGCTTGAAGGACAAATGGCAGAATTTGGTTATGGAATTATCAAAGCTTTAGTTACGGATGTCAATCCAGATGCAAATGTTAAAGCTGCAATGAATGAGATCAACACAGCTCAAAGATTAAGAATTGCAGCTACTGAAAAGGGTGAAACTGAAAAAATCATGAAAGTTAAGCAAGCTGAGGCTGAAGCGGATGCTGCTATCTTACAAGGTAAAGGTATTGCAGGACAACGTCAAGCCATTATCGAGGGATTAGGAGATTCAGTAGAAGAATTTGTTAAACAAATTCCAGGAACAGATCCAGCTCGTGTTATGGATATGGTTATGATGATTCAATACATTGATACCTTAAAAGAAATTGGAGGAAATTCGAAGTCTAATGTTGTATTTGTTCCTCATTCTCCAGGAAATGTAAATGATTTATCAACTCAATTCAGAGAAACAATTTTCTCAGCACAAAAGTTAACTAACTAACATCTCAATTCAGAAAAACAATTTTCTCAACACAAAAAATTAACTAATTAACAACAATGTAAAATAATCTATTAATACTATCTTATAAATATGAAAGATCGGCATGTAAATAGTAAACGAATATGAAAATTCGTTATTCAATAACATCTGAATTCTTCCATATATTTCCCAAACGCAATATAAATTAAAATTCTGTAATTTTACAAAATACTTATAAAAAATAAATATAAATAAATAATATAAATATCGAACTAAATAAAAAAAAAAATAAAAAAATATATAATAATTATAAAAATTAAATAAAATTAAAAATATATAATGATAATAAAAACTAAATTAAATAAAAATAACAAAATAATATATAAATAACAAGATATAATAAATATTACAAAATAAATAAATAAATAATGCAAAATAAAATAAGATAATAAAATAAAATAAAAATAACAAAGTGAAAGTGAAATAAAAATAATAAAATAGAAAAAAAAAATAACAATAAAAAATATATATATATATATATATATATTTGTTTAATTAAACCTAAGATATTGTTTAATTAAACCTCATTCGAAAAAATAATAAAATAGAATAAAAATAATTATTAATAAAATATATATATGTATATAAATTTAAAAATATATAATTATACTTAATAATAATACTAGTAATAATAAAATGGTTAATTAAACCTAAAATATTTTATTGTTTAATTAAACCTCACTCAAAAAAATAATGAACATAATAAAAATAATAAAAATTTATTTAAAATTTAAAACATTATTATTTAAATAGTACTAAATTTATATGTCTTAAATATATCATAAGGTGTAAGGTGTAATTATTAATTTGATTTTTATAATCATGTAATTTTTTTTAATATTAAAGAGTTAATTAATATTTAATTCCAAATATAAATATTTTTTTTTTTGAATAATTAACTATTATCAATATTTTATATAAATTATATTTTAATATATTATTTCTCATTCATATTACAATATTATATTATTCACCCTTAAAAGTATTTATTCCTTCAGAATAAATTGATTTATCAATTTGTAAGTGTATTTTATTTTATATTTTTTCAAATATGTTTAATATTTAATAATAATTTATAAATCTTTTTATTATTACTAATTATATTAATATTTTAGGTATATTATTATTATATTATATATGAAGCATTCCTATTTTTTTATTCTAAAATATAATTTTTGCATTTGTGAATAAAATTGTTAAATCTTTAATATTTCATTTTTGATAATAAAAATTATTAATTTTTAAATTTTTCGTTATTTTAGAAGAAATTTTTAAATAAAATAGTATTAATGATAAATATAACTAAAATAATAAAGCATTTTTTTAAATAGTAGTAGTAATAAATGAAAATAATGAACCTACTAATTTTAATAATAATTGAACATGATGAAATTAATATTAATATAATCTATAATTTATATTTTTAATAGAATAAAATTAAAGGTAGAAAATTAAAATTAATATATTATATTTTATTATATTATATTTTTTATTTATTTGTTTATCAAAATCCATTTAAAATACTAATATAATATTAAAATTATGAATAATTAAATATACAATTTTTGATATTTAATTTCTATATAATAAATCGATGCTTTTTTTACTAAAAAAAATTAAATAAAAATAAAAGGTATAAATATAAATATTATATATAAACCAAATTTTTTTTGTTTTATATAATTTATCCAAATATATAAATAATATTTTATTTTTATATTTTTCTTTTAAAAATATAATTATATGTATGTATATAATTAAAGAATAAAAAAATTACTATTTTATTTTTTTGAAATAAAATAAAATAATAATTTTCATATTAATAAAAATTCGGCGATTTTACTTTAACATGTATATTATTTATTATAATATAGATGAATCTTTTTTTTTTTTTTTTTTTTTTTTTTTTTTAATTATTACTATTATTTCTTTTTTTCTTTTTAAATGAAGTATATTTACAAATCGAATATTATCATTAATTTATTTAATAACCAACATATGATTGATTTATTTTGATTTTTATTCTATACATTTGATTTAAAATATAAAAAATTTATTAAATAATTTATATAGGAAAAATATAAAATAAAAGATAGAGAATATTCTAAAAAGTAATGATAAATAATTTTTTATAATATTATAATATTTTAATAATATTTATTTTTTTTTACTTATTATAATTAATATTTATCAAAAAAAATTTTAGTGACAGAATTTTTTTAAAAATTTTTTTTAAAGATGTTATATTTAGAATATAAATATCCTTTACTTTTTTCCTAAATAAATAAATAAAAAAAAAAATTAAAAATCAAAAGTGAAAAAACAAATATTTAAATTTATAAAAAATAAATAATAATTTGGATAATTATTAAAATAATTAATAAAATTATATAAAAAAAAAAATTATATAATAAATATAATTTAATAAATATATAAAATTAAATAATAAAAATATTAATTAGTAAATAAACAAAATTAGATAAAAAAATATATTATATAACAAATAAAATTAAATAATAAATAAAATAATTTTAATTCTTAAAATAATTAATAACTGGTTTAATTTTTACCGTTAAACAACAAAATTGTGCAATTATTGAACGTTTCGGAAAATATCATCGTATTGCTAAATCAGGATTACATTTTAAAATTCCTATTGTAGATAGAATATCTACTAAACTTTCTCAAAAAATAAAACAATTGAATGTTTCAGTAGAAACTAAAACCAAAGATAATGTATTTGTAAATTTAGTAGTTGCAGTTCAATATTGAGTTCTTCCAGATAAAGTATACGAAGCCTGCTATATGTTACAAGACCCAGAACAACAAATTAATGCTTTCGTTTTTGATTTAGTAAGAGCACAAGTTCCACTATTAGATTTAGATGATGTATTTTCTAAAAAAGATGATATTGCAATTGCTGTAAAAAATGAGCTTGAAGGACAAATGGCAGAATTTGGTTATGGAATTATCAAAGCTCTAGTTACGGATGTCAATCCAGATGCAAATGTTAAAGCTGCAATGAATGAGATCAACACAGCTCAAAGATTAAGAATTGCAGCTACTGAAAAGGGTGAAACTGAAAAAATCATGAAAGTTAAGCACGCAGAAGCAGAAGCTGACGCTGCTATCTTACAAGGTAAAGGTATTGCAGGACAACGTCAAGTCATTATCGAAGGATTAGGAGATTCAGTAGAAGAATTTGTTAAACAAATCCCAGGAACAGATCCATCTCGTGTTATGGATATGGTTATGATGATTCAATATATTGATACCTTAAAAGAAATTGGAGGAAATTCGAAATCTTATGTTGTATTTATTCCTCATTCTCCAGGAAATATAAATGATTTATTAACTCAAATTCGTTAAACAGTTTTTCCAGCACAAAAGCTAAATAATGCTAATTAATTTATAAACACTATCTCATGAATATTGAATGACAGGCATATAAATAATAACCAAATATAAAAATTCATTATTCAATAACATTTGAATTCTTCCATATATTTCCCAATAACTATTGAGTTTTAATTTTGTAAATATTTAAAATATCGTTATACATATATGTAATATATTTATAACGAAAAAATAAAAATATAAAATTATATCTAAAAATAATAATAATAATAATAATAATAATAATAATAAAAATAATTATTAAAGGAATTTATTTAATTATTAATTATTCATACATTTATTTATTTATTATAAAATATTATATTGACGAAAGTCGCGAATTTTCGTCTAAAGAATAAACAAATATTTTTATATAAACTATATTATTATTTCACATGAATAAACAAGAATAAAGAGATTATTTACATGCGCATGATAAATTTAATGATTTACATTTAATTATGTATTAACATAAATAATGTTAATTTACATTTTAAGTTTAGTTTTTACATAAATATTTATGATTTATATTTTCTATTATTTAATTATAAACTTAAATTGTTAAGTTTATTTATTTATATTATTTAATACTTTAACACTCCCCCTCAAATCAGTTTTCATTTGTAATGAAAATTTGATTTGCAAAGGTTGTCATTTTAGTTCCATTAACACATTTTGTTAATGTGTCAGCTAGCATTTTATCGGTACTGATATATTTTAATTTAATTAAATTTTTCTCAATATTGTCTTTATTAAAATGATATTTGATTGAAATATGTTTTAATTTTGGATTTAATTCCCCATTTTCCATTGAAATTTTACTTGCATTATTATCAGTGAATAATGTTAGTGGTTTGTTAAATTTGAATAATTCATATAAGATATTTTTAATTCTTAATAATTTCTTTATACATACTGATGCACTTATGTATTCAGCTTCTGCTGTTGATGTGGCGACAACTGACTGTTTTTTCGAAGTCCAGGATATTGGATTATTTCCCATTAAGATAATATTACCTGACGTTGATTTTCTGTCAGTAACATCACCAGCGAAGTCTGAATCTGTGTAACCTACAATGTTACCAGTGCCATCATATTTAATTTTATAATTTTTAGTGTCTTTTAAATATTGTAATATAGCTATAACTTTGCGCCAGTCTGATACTGTTGGATTTTCTGAATTTCTAGCGGCTTTATTAACTGAAAATGCAATGTCGGGTCTGGTACATTTTGATAAATATATTAACATACCAATTGCACTTTTATATTTGGTTTTGTCGAATGGTTGATTATTTTCAGATTTAGTATTATCACCAACACATGGTGTTCTTCTTACTCTTTGGTTGTTAATATTAAATTTTTTTAGAATATTGTTTATAAATTGAGTTTGTGATAATGAATATGTTTTATTATTATTTTCGACTTTAATTCCTAATAAGTAGTCAATCGGTCCAGATTTTGAGATTTTAAATTTATTTTTAATTTTATTGAAAATTTCGTTAATTTCTTCCTTTTCGCCAGTAACAATCATATCATCTACATATAAGCCTATTATACAAACTAATTTTCTGTTAATAACTTTCTTAAAAACAGAACTTTCGGATTTTAGTTGCTCCATTCCTTGTTCTATTAAAAATTTTGAAATAGTTTTATACCACTGTCGGCCAGATTGTTTTAAACCGTACAGTGCTTTGTTTAGTTTCCAATATCCCCTCCCAAAGTTAGGATCTCCAGGGGGAATTTTAACGTAAATGTCCTTGTCTAAATTCGCGTTGAGATACGCAGCTTTGATATCTAATTGTAGAATATCCCATTTAAATTTAGCAGCGAGAGCGATAAGAAGCTTAAGACAATCAATATTTAAAGTAGGTGAGAAAGTCATTTCGTAATCAATACCATATTTTTGAATAAAGCCTTTAGTAACAAAGCGGGCTTTATGTTTAATTACATGTCCAAGGCCATCGGTTTTAAGAGCGTAAACCCATTTGGAAGGAATAGGTTTCTTACCATCTGGAATAGTATTAACAAAAGTCATAATTTTATTGGTGTAAAGATTATCAAGTTCATTATCCATAGCTTTTTCCCATAGAACATGGTCTTTGCAATTTGTGGCTTGGAAAAATGATTGTGGCACAAAATTTTCCAAGGAAGCAATAATTTTAGAATTAAAGTTTGATCTACGAAATTTTTGCGATTGGGAAGGTGTTAAATCGTCTGAAAGTGACCTTTTATGAAAATTAAAATTAAAATGATTATTATCATGTAAAAAATTATTTTTCTTAATTTTATATTGATTATTTGAAAATAAATAATCGATATTTCCATTATCAAAATTTTTATTATTTTTGAAATGAAAGTTACTCCTATGATGAGGTAAATTAATTCTATTGAAAGGATTAGTATTAAAAGAATTTTGGTTATCTATGTGTAATTCTTTAACACTTGTTCTGCCGTTAAAAGGGAACTTTTTGTCAATGTAAGAAGAGATAATATTATTTCTATTAAACATAGTGTTTCCTTGAGAAGAAGAAGGAAAATTATAATAATTTGAGTTTGATAAATTTTTTGATTGCAATATATTGTTAGTAGTACTGGTAGATATATTATTTTTAATATTTGTTTCAGAAAAATTTTTATTAAAATTATCTATATTTATATTAGATTTATTAGAAGACATATTGGTTTGTTCATTGACTTTTTCTTGATTATTAAATTTCATATTAATTAAGGTTTCGTCATTAATATCAAAAAATTTTTCTTCATCAAAAATTTCATTATTATTTTGAGTTTTAGAAATTCTAACTTTATTATTATTTGAATTTCCAGAAAAATTTTTCTCATGATTAAAATTATTATTTGATAAGGTTTCATTTAAATTTTTGTCTTTGATTATTGAATTTTCTTCATTTTTTGAAAAATTTTTATTATCAGAAAAATTTTCATCAGATGAATTTTTGAAATTATCTTGATTTTTGACATTTTGGTCCTCTTCTTCTTGAATTTTTGTAGGAATGTCCTTACCGATATTATTAGAAATATTGGTATCATTTTGATCCCCAGTTGCTGGGCTTTTACCTTTGTCTTTTTTGGGTAAATGTTCGTTATTTGAATTTTATGAATTTGTTCATTAAGTCCAGTAGGTAATTTCTTTGAAGAAGGTCCCAAATTTTTGTTATTTTTCTTGAAATTTCCGTTATATTTATTTTCAGAAGATTTGTCATTGTGATGGCTATGATCTAGATTGTCTTCCCCAGAAAATTGTGGTGAATTTTTTGAAAAATAGAAATCAAAGGCTAGAAAGTCTTGGTCCCCATATTGATTAATTTTATTATTTGCTAATTTAATATTAGCAGGAGTATCCTCAAGACAGTATATTTCTCTACAGTAGTGGATTGAATAATCGTGAAAATCCATAATGATGTAACTGTTTGATTTTTCACTAAACCCAAGAAAAATTCCTTTCTTGGAATTAGGTGAAAATTTTGATTTGTTTTGACTTCTGTCAATATAAAAAGAGATGCATCCGAATACTTTGATATGATTAATTTTTACTTTATTCATATAGAAGATTTCATCTGGAATTTTATTATGAATTCCAGAATGAGGAACTTTGTTGTATATATAATTGGCATATAATATCGCGAAGTCCCAAAAATTTTCGCTTAGTCCACTCCAATATAGCAAGGTTTTTGCGCAGGAAACAATAGTTAAGTTAAATCTTTCGCATAATCCGTTATTTTCTGGATTATATGGGGGAGAAAAAACCTTTTCTATTCCATTTTCATTGCAAAAGTAATCAATTTTCTTGTTTTTATATTCCTTTGCGTTATCAGATTTAAAAACTTTTATTTTATAATCTTTGTATTTATTATTTAACATTCTTAAGGTATTAATGATAATGTCTGTAGCTTCTGATTTACTCTTCATAATAAAGACCCATGATTTTCTTGATACTTCATCTAGGATAGTTAGTATAAACCTTTTTCCTGTGTATGATGTGTTAATTGGACCAAAAATATCCGAGTGGATAACTTCTAATATTTCTTTGGCTCTGGGAGGAATTTTATTGTGTGGATTGCGTTTCATTTTCGCGATTCTGCAATCGTCACACTTATCTAAGTTAATTTCATGATGGTTTAGGAAGTTTTTCAAATCTTCTTGGTAGAAATGGCCAAGCCGTCGATGCCAAATTAGTTCTTCAGCATTACGAAAATTTTGAATTGCCATAATATTATTCTTAGAGTTTCTTTCGTTTTCAATATTGAAATGAGTAACTACAATTTTAACTTCATTGTTATTATTAACTTGGAATGTGGCAATAATATTATAATTGTTATCTAAAATTCTGAGGATAATATTATTGTGTTTATCCTTTTCTGTCAAGGTTTTAACATCTTGTTTTGCCCATTCTATTCCACTAATAATATTTTTAGCTACTTCTTTTGAATATAATACTTTGTTAAATTTAAAATGATAATTATTAATAGTAAATTCAAATTCACCATGGCCTTCAAAATAGCAATAAGTATTATTTGCACATCTTAACTTTATTTTTTCTTTTTTAAAATTTTTAAGCAGACTTAGATCATTAGTTATATGTTCACCAGCACCTGAATCATATAACCATTCTGATGTTTCTTTTTTATTGTAATTAATATTAAAAATTTCATTTGTATTATTTGTATTTATTTCCTTTTTATTAATATTATTTATAAAAATTTCTTTAGCTAAATTTAATTTATTTTCTACTCGTGTTATTATATTATTTTTAATTAAAACTTCATTTTTAACGTCTTCTTTATCATAATTTATGAAACAATTTGATTTTTCAGATTCTTGATATTCATCTGAATCATCATCATCCACATATTTTCCTTTGCTTTTAGGATTATAATATTTATAAAACATTGGGCGGATATCATCATACGATACATTTTCGTTGTATTCATTATTTAAATTAATGTATCTAACGGCTCTTCCATTTTGCCCATTATAATGTGGATGATAATTGTTTCTGTATTTATGTTCATCTTGAATGTAGTACTTGTTATATAATCATTTTGGATTTCTTGGGTTATATCTACATTCTTTGGTGGAATGGCCTCCTTTTTCACATATTTCACAGAATTTATTATTATTGCTATATTTATTACTATTAAATTTATCTTTATTGTTTTGTTTACTTGGATTTCCTTTTTTGGGAAAATTTTTATTATTGTTCTTGTTTTTTAAATTTTTCCTATCCTTGTGTCCAAGTTTCCCAGCATAATCTATATCCATCGGATCATCAGAGTCATTTCCATTTTGGGTAACATCGTCCACATAAATCCAGGTGTTTATGTCGTTTACGATGGTGGTCCTAAGATTTTCAGCATTTTCATTGCCATTTAATGTTATTTTCTTTTTGTAACTTGTAGGCAATGATTTTAATATGTATTTAACTTTTTCCTTTTCGGAAATATTATTTCCGGAAGATTCCATACCTTTAAATAATTTAAATAGTCTTTTTAAGGTAAATGGAATATGTTCCTCTTTCTTCGCTTTTACTTCTCTTAATTTATTCATCCATTGAGTCATATCATTTTCATTGAGTTTGTACTCCCCTTCTAAATATTCGATTATTTCACGAGGGGTAGTCATTCCGATTATGTCCTCATGAATTTTGGTACATATGGTATTTTTTATGATGTAGCGGACTTTTGTATTATTCCTTCTTGCATTTTCTATATCGTCCGCATTACTATTTGTGGCCTTTTCTTTTTCTTTTACTACATCTTTTATTAGATATTCCTCTAAGCCATCCTTTTCGAGGACATCTTTCAAACTATCATACCATATGTTATAATTTTTGCCATTCAATATGGCTTCCTTTTTGAAAAATAAAGATTCGTTCATAAATATTTTATTATTTTTTTTTTTTTTTTTTTTTTTTTAATTTAAAATTAGTATTATAATGATTTTGTGTTTTATTAAAAACAATTTTGTGTTATATTAAACAATTTTATTTATATTTTATTTAATTATTATTTTATTTTATTAAAGATATTTTATATTATTTTATCTTTGTTTTATGAGAATGTTAAGAGTACAAATGAGACTCTTAATCTATTAAAGGAATTTATTTAATTATTAATTATTCATACATTTATTTATTTATTATAAAATATTATATTGACGAAAGTCGCGAATTTTCGTCTAAAGAATAAACAAATATTTTTATATAAACTATATTATTATTTCACGTGAATAAACAAGAATAAAGAGATTATTTGCATGCGCATGATAAATTTAATGATTTACATTTAATTATGTATTAACATAAATAATGTTAATTTACATTTTAAGTTTAGTTTTTACATAAATATTTATGATTTATATTTTCTATTATTTAATTATAAACTTAAATTGTTAAGTTTATTTATTTATATTATTTAATACTTTAACAATAATAATAATAATAGAAATATTTTAATTAAACCTAAAAAATTGTTTAATTAAACCTCATTCAAAAAAATAATAAATTTAATAAAATTTTATTTAAACCATTATACATTATGCTCTAAAAATATCATAAATTGTAATTTTTAATTTAATTTTAATTTTTTTACTAATAATTTTTAATTTTAAAACTGTCTTTAATTTGATTTTTATAATTTTGTAATTTTTTTTTATATATTCTATAATAAAGAGTTAATATTTAATTTTTAATACAAATAATCTTTTTTTTTTTTTTTTTTTCCATTTTTATGTGACATTTAAAATATTGTTTTTATTATTATTATATATATATATATATATATATATATATTTTAAACGTAACTTCAATTTTGTAAATAGAATTGTTAAATTAATAATTTTTAATTTTTTGTTAATAAAAATCTTTAAACCTTTAATATTTCATTTTTGTGGATAAAACTATTTAAACCTTTAATTATTAAATAGTATTAAGAAGTTTTATATTATGACTTTTGGTACTCGTTAGGTTTTTACAGCATCCCTTTCTAATATCATTTATTATTTATAGCAGCTCTATAGATATTACTAAATATTTTTAAATATTAAGATACGAAAAATTAACCTAAACTTTAAATTATTTAATTATATTATTAAATTAATGTTTAATGGTTCATCTTTTATCTCATTGTATTGTCTTTCCAGTTTTTATTCTGGTGGTTAGTACTCGGGACTAATACACATAAAATTTCCGGATCGAGACTATTTATATAGAAGGATTTTCATCCTTCCAGGATGTTTTTCCCTATACATAAACTTGGTGTTCTCTCGCCATGGCAAGTATTCCTGTTGCTAGATTATATAGTTCTTTGTTCAGAGAGCACTTAATCTGTGAGAGGATTAATGTAGTTTTTCCTCCTTCGATGATAGTTCAAGAGATCACTGAAAAGAAACCCGTCATATAAAACTTGTATAAGGAATGTCTTTCATATTAGTTTTTTCTTAGTGAGGGGTCAGCGTCGACTCCGAAACGGTATGGTAAAGAATTCATTGAGAGTCTGATAATTTTAAGAGAGAGAATAGGAGCTATATTATCCTACCCTCTCATTCATCCTAATCTTGCAAAAAAAAAAAAAAAAAAAAAAAATAGCATTATATCTGTATTTTTAAATAATTTAATACATAATTTTTAGCAATTAAGCATATTATAATATATAATAACTTACTTCTAGAAAAGAATATATATATAAATTATTTTATCTTTTAATAGAAAAATAAAAAAATTAATAATAATAATAATAATAATAGAATAAAAATATATATTTAATAACTGAAAAACATTTAAAAATTTTAAATAATAATATTATATTCATTTCTCTTTATCTTCTAAGTGATAAGAGTAAATAGTAGTTAAATAATAATAAATAAATAAATAAAAAAAGAAATTAGTTAACTTCCATATATTCTTATCCAATTAGAAGAGAAAGAGTAATGAATACAAATTGTTATAAAAAAAAATAAAAAATAAAAAATGAAAAATAAAAGTAATCCTAATTAATAGTGGTCTTAAATACTTGAAAGCTGAAACTCAACGAGATTCTTTTGTTCTTTCTTTTTTTAAATAATATTAATTCAGCTAAAAATAAACCTACTTTAAAAAAGATAAATTTACTACTGCTACTATTACTGCTCCTAATAATAATAAATAAATTAAATAATTATTCATTTAAGTATATGTGTTATAAAATAAATAGTAAGAAAAAAAATATATATATATATATACAGAATTCCTTTCTATTAACATTAATATCTAACATGAACCATTTTAATTAAATGAATTTTTTTTTTAAATAAAAAAAAAAGAAAAAAGTTTAATAATTAATGTATTAAATACATACAAATACATTCTAAATTTTAATTGGCTATACAAATGAAAAAAAATACATAAAAAAAAAAATCTAAATTTTTTTAATTTTTGATTGTTCATTTAATCCTTTCTAAGAAATAAATAATATCAAAATTATGTTAGAATGGAAAAACAAATAGAAAATAATGAATAAAGTATATATAAAATTAAAAAGTAATATAAAAATATAAAGTATAAAATATAAAGTATAAAATATATAACATAATACAAAATTTATAAAATAAAGCTATAAATATATAAAACAGGAAATAGAAAATCCACAATAGAAAATACAAAGTAAAAAAAGAAAAAGAAAAAAAGGTTTAAATAGGAGTACAAATTGAACACCACAAATTAAAATTAAAAATATTACAAAATAAAACAAAAAATTATGTTAATATTTAAATAGATTGCACTTTAATAATTATAATAAAAATATAGATAAATGGATTAAATTTAAATAAAAATGAACAAAACTGAATAAAATTATTAAAAAAAAAAAAAATAAATTAAAATTGAAATTCTATTATATATATATATATTTATATTGTTTACTACAAAATAATTATAATAAAAATAAAAGGTTTCACATTGAATAAATAATACAAATTAAAAAATAATAAAGGAATTTTCCAAATTGATATTTAAATTTAAATTGGTGTTAATGAAAATAATATAGAGCAATGAATTATAATAACTAACTAAATGATTAATTGAAATTACTTGAATAAATAATAAATAATAAATAATCATAAATCATAAATCATAAATAATAAATAATAAATAATAAATAATAAATAATAAATAATAAATAATAAATAATAAATAATTGAATAATAAATAATAAATAATAAATAATAAATAATAAATAATAATAAATAATAAATAATAAATAATAAATAATTAAATAATTCAATAATAAATAATTGAAATGATTTAGTTTAAGCAATTATAGTATTGTTAAATAATTAATAATACTTAATTATTTATTTATTAATTTATTAATTTATTTATGTATTTATTTATAAATTTATAAATTTATTTATATATATATTTATTAATTTATTTATATATATTTATTAATATTTTTTGTAATTCATTCATTCATTTGTTTCTTTAATTAATTATTTATTTTTATATATAATAAACTTTGATGTCAAAAAAAAAAAAAAAAAAAAATTAAAATTTAAATAAAAAAAATAAGGATTTAATGTTAATATTTTATAAATTAAAAATATATTGTAGTAATAAAAGTTCAATGAAACGTTATATATCTATTTAAATTAATTTCTATCATGTTTTATTATATAAACCACTAATCCACTCTATCGTATATATGCAAATATCTATTTTTTATGTCTATAGAATTATAGAATTATTCAAAAATCAATATTTAATTTATAATAATTAACTATTGTCATTTATTATACTAAAAATATTAGAAAATCAAAAAAAAAAAAAAAAAAAAAAAAAAGGTCAAAATAATATAAACAACAGTATGGTACTTATTTTAGATTGAAAAAAATTGAAACATTCAACATGTATAAATTATATGAAAAAACCAATTTTTTTCTTTTTACTAATAAAGTTATCATAAAATGCAAATAAAATAGAATATTTTGTTATTTAATTTTATTTCAAATATATATATAAAAATTTTTTTTTAAAAAATATAATTAAAAAATAAAGTAATTATCACTATTTTACTATTGGAAATAAAATAGAATATTGACAAAAACTTTAGGGATTTTATTTAAATTGAATATTATTAAATATAATCGAGTTTTTTTTTTTTTATTTTATTCTTTTTTTCTTTTTAAAATAAAATATATAAAACAAAAATTTAAACTTTAATGTTCTTTTTTTTTTTTTTGCTACTATCAAAACTTTATTTATTAAAATTTAAATTAAATTTAATATATTTAATTTATATTAATATAAAAACTAATTATTATATATTTTTTTATTGAGCTTCAAATATTAAAAATTTATTAATAATCTATAAAGGGAAATATAAAATAGGAGAGAGAGAATATTCTAAAATGATTTGTTAAATAGTTTTATATAATAAAATGAATATTAATAATTATAAAGAAAGATAACTAATATAATAATTAATATAGCTTATAAAATTGTCATTTTAAAATATATTATTAAAAAAGTAAAAATTAAATATAAAAATAAAATAAAATAAAATAAAATAAAATAAAATAAAATAAAATAAAATAAAATAAAATAAAATAAAATAAAATAAAATAAAATAAAATAAAATAAAATAAAATAAAATAAAATAAAATAAAATAAAATAAAATAAAATAAAATAAAATAAAATAAAATAAAATAAAATAAAATAAAATAAAATAAAATAAAATAAAAGCAGATAATATTAATATATTTTATCTATATGTAAAAATTTTAATTAAATTTTAAAATTCATTTTAATTATGTAATTTTAAATATTAAATGTTAAAATTTTAAATGTTTTAATATATTATAATATATAATTTTATATATATATATTTTTAATTATAATGGTCTAGATTGTGAATTTCAAATTCTATAGTATATCTTTTATATTTAATAAAAATTTATTTTATATATTAAAAAAACATTATAAAAAAAAGAAAAAAGAACTTTTTTTTTTTTTAATATTGTAAAAAATAATTAAAAACATAATTAAAAATAATAAAAAATAATAATAAATATTACTAATTATTAATATAAAAAAAATTTAATAAATTAAATAAATATTAAAAATGAAATTCACCACCACTTTATTAGCTATTCTTGCTGCTTCTTCAGCTTATTCTCACACTCTTAGCAAGAGAGATTACAACAGATGTGTTTCTGCTATTGAAAAATCTGGATGTCCAATTTTAAAGGTTAGCACTGATAAGGAATCATGCAACAAGTACAACAGTGACAAATGCCAAAAAATCTTAGGTAAGGTTACTAGTCTTGACGGATGTGCTACTTTAAGTGAAGAATCTATCAAAATTTTCGAAAAGAAATTCGACAATGCTCGTAGTAAGTTAGATAAGGAATGTAAGTCTTCTAAGAAGAATAAGAAGACTAACAAGAAAACTAATGAAAAGAAAACTGTAACCGGTAAAAAGAGTACTTCTACTACTTCCAAGAAATCTAAGAAAACTAAGAAGTCTAAGACTTCCACCACCACCACCACTACTGCTGCTGCTGCTGCTACTCAAGCTCCAGCTGCCGATAACACCGCTGCTAACACCGCTGCCAATGCTAACACTAATGCTAATGTTGCCAACCCAGCTGCTCCAGTAAACGGTACTGTTCCAGCTTCATCTCTTGCTCCAGCTGTTACTGCTACTGTTGCTCCAACTCCAAACACCGGTGTTGTTAATGCTTCTAGTGGTGCTTCATCCCTTAGAATGACTACCGCCTTTGTTGCTTCATTCGGTTTCTTACTCTACAATTTAATTTAAATGTAGAAATACAAAAGTAAAAACCTTTTTTTTATAAATTAAATAATTTTTTAAAAAAAATTAAAATGGGAATAAAACCAATTTTTTTTTTTTTTAAAAAAAAATAAAAAATATAATGTAAATTTAAAGGTAAATTCTATTTGCTTTTAATTTTTTTTTTAATCAAAAAAAAAAAAAATTACATATAAATAAATACTATACTTATAAATTAAGTATATATAAATTATTATTTATTATATAAAATAAATAAATATGAATAATAATAATATAAATAATAAAAAGATTAAGAATATAAATGTAGAAGATGTCATTAATTTTATAAAATAATATAATAATAAATTAATGATAATATAAAAAAAATTATATAAAAAAATAAATTGAATAAACTAATAAAATTATAAATTCATTAAATTAATGTAGAAATTATTATACATTGTGTTAAAAAGGTGTAAATTAAATTGGTTTTGGTATTAATTATTTTATTTTTTTTTATTTATATTTTATTTTAAAAAAAAAAAATTTAAATATTTTTTTAGTTTCATTTTTTAGAAAAAATTTAAATATTTTTTTAGTTTTATTTTATTTTATTTTTCATTACACTTTCAATAATATTTTTATTCGGTATTAAAATAGCTATTATTGTTTTTAATATTGATATTTAATACGGAATGCATAATCTTAATATAATTATACTAAATGCAGATTAGTTTTATTTGATATATGTCATTTCTAAAGTAATTATAGATCATAAAAAATTAACATTTGGTTGAAGATGTTATCAATAATTAAATATATCAACATTTATAATTATTTAGTTAAAGTTCTATCTTACGAAATGACACAATATTTTAATTAGTACTATTTTAAATATTTATTTTTTTTTGATTATTTCAATTATAATACAATAGTTACAATAAACTTTTTTGTGTTCGAGATAATTTGACATTTTAAATAAAGTTTTTTAAAAATTTATACTTTTTTTTAATACCAAATATTATAAATAAATAGTCTCTCTATATATTTTTTAGCTAATATTAGTGTTAATGATAGTAATTCTATTATAATAACAATATTACATTAAAAAAAAAAAAAGACTTCAATTTTATTTGTGCTTTTTTCTTTTTTCTTTTTTCTTTTTTTTTTTTTTATAGATGAATAATATTAAATATACGATTTTCATGATGCTTTTATCGAAATACCAAATATCTATAAAAGTATATCCTATCAAACATATACTCATAATAATATTTTATCAATGAAAAAGTTTATTAATTATTTAATAAATTACGTGTAATACTGTATATAATAGAGCTTATAAATTTACCTAAAAAAAATAATATGTTAATAAAACTAATAAAACATAATATTAAATTTATATGATTCATATAACTAATAAAATATTAAACTTTAAAATATATAAATATTGGAAAACTTATATTTTTAATATTCATATAAAAAAATTAAAGTAGTTAAAATTCTTATCATTGTTATATATGAATTATGAATCAAATACACCAAAAACATTTTTATATATTAAGATATTATTACATATTATATAATTTTTATTAATAATTTTATAATTGATATAGTAAATATAAGTTTTAAAAACATTAAAAGTTTTATTATTATTAATGGCAATATATATATATACAATATTTTATAATATTAATAAATCAATATATTATATACTATATTATTTTATAATATAGTATATAATATATAGAAAATATATAGTATAATTTTTTATTTAAATATTAATCAAAAATCAAAAATTGTCTTGAGACAATTTTCAATTATATAATCCAAAAATGAATAAATAAAAGATAATAAATATATATTTATATATATATTATTTTTGTTTATTTTATTAGTATATCCTATATATTCAAAACTATTTAAAAAAAAATTATTTATATAAAAATTTTAAATTATTATTATATAAAATATTTTATATAATAATTTAATTTAGTATATAATTATTTTTTTTATTAATATGTTTCAAATATTAATAAATCATGTGTAATTAGATATAGTTTTTATTATTTCTGTAAAATTTATTGTAAATTATATTTATATTTTTTTTTTTATTTTTTTAGTAAATAATTGTAAAACAATTACATTAAGTAATATAATATTAATTTAATGTATTAATGTATTATTCTAAAAAAGAATAGAAAAAAAAGAAGTGAAAAATGGAGTGTTTCATATCGAAACGTGGCTTTATTTGAAATTATGGGGCACTTAAATAAACCGTTTATATAAGGGTAGCTTAAATTATTTTAATAAATAATATTTTATATAATTTTAAATATATGTATTTTGTTAAAATATTGATAATAGAATAATTTATTTTCAAAGATATTTTTTAATATTTAATAATATTTAATTTTAAAGTTATATTTTAATATATATGTATGCGTATATATTTTTTTTTGTTAAAATAATAATAAAATATTTAATTTTAAAGATATTAAATAATATTAAATAATATTATTTGTACTATATTTCATTGTAAATAAAATAATATTTTAAAATTAAATATAAAAAATAATTATATACAAATTTTAATAATAATTGCTGATCTTTATTTTTTGATATTAAAAATAAATATATTTAAAACTAAAACAAAACAAAAAAAAAAAAAAAAAAAAAAAAAAAGAGTACTATATTTAAAAATTAATATCTATTCTATTTTATATTTGTATTATGAATGATTTAATTAAGCTTCTTACTACTGTTATGGTTCTATCTCTATAAAAATATTGAACATTTTTTTTTAGCAATTATTTTGTTTTTTTTTTTTTTGTACTTATATTTGGACAGATATAATCATTAAAAGATACTTTAAGATTAGCTTCACTACTTATTTCTTATTTTTAAATAAATAAATGAGATTAAATAAAATAAATATAAATAAAATAATTTTATTTACCATATCTTATTATTTTGATTATTCTTTATCTTTAAATTTATAAATTATTAACACTTAAATCAAAGATAATAATATTAAATATTAAATATGAAGAATAAGAAATAATTCTAAATTATATATATATATAATTTTTTTTTTTGTATTTAAAAAAAAAAAAAAAAATAAAATAAAATAAAATAAAATTTATTTTTAATTTAAAAATATATTAAAAAATTTATTCATTTTTTACTAAATAAAGTTTCTCATATTTGTTAATGTTGATTATGGAATATTGCCATTCTATTTTAAAATGGTAAGATTATAATATTAAATTTACACAAATTTAATTAATTTTTTTTATTACCATATGTATTAATATATTATTGTATTTTTCTTAAAAAATAGAAAATTATATTGTAATGGATTTCTAACTTGAAATATAATTTAAATTCTATATTGATAATTTTATGGAAATACAAGAAGGAATTTTATAAAAAATGTAAAATGAAAATTAATAAATAATAGGTTAATTATTATAAATAATAATAATAATTAATGATATTAATAAATAATAAATTTAATAATAATGATGATATAATCAATATTATTATTATTACAAATAGATATTTTTAATAATGTGTTATAATAATGATGTATATAATTCTATCTATTAATATTTCAATTAATGATTTAGTAAATATTCTTATTATTTTATTTAATAAAAAACACTTTATATATATATATTTGAGCTATATTGGGTTATCTCTATCACAGTGTATACTTTTTTCTTTTTACTTTATTTATAATAAAAGGACATCGATGGAGAATAAAGATGACAATAGATATCATCTTTTATTATGGCTGAAGACCAATGGGTATATTAAATACCTTCATTTAAAGTATCCATCTCCTAATATTGGAGTGTGACTTATTAAAGGTTTTTATATTGTTAAACCAATATGAATATTTAATAATACTAAAAAAAAAAAAAAAAAAGAAAAGAAATAATAAAATTAATCTAAATAATAATAATAATAATAATAATAATAATAATAATAATAATAATAATAATATTATTATTATTATTATTATTATTACTATAAGTAATATTATTAATAGCATAATAATAATACTAATAATAATACTAATATTTATTTATTAATTATAAAAAGTTTTTAATATATTTTGAAAGGAATTAATAATTTTTATTTAGAAAGAATTTGAAGTTTTGTATTCCATTGTTTTAATAAGTTAATGTTTTATAATTAAATATGCTATAAAATATTTTAAATATTAATATAAATAAAAAGAGATTATATGTATATATAAACTTATTAAAAAAATAATATATATTTTTATTAATTTCATATTTAATTATATTCTTATCAATTACTTTATATATTTCATATGCAAATATATTTTAATAAATCTAATTATTTTTTGGTTTTTAAATGAAAAAAAAAAAATGTTTTATAAATTATATTATATTATTTAATATAAGAATACATTAAAAAAAAGGTTATATTAATTTTTTTTAATGGATAAATAATGTGAAATTTTTTTATTAAAAATGATCTATTAAATTTATTGATTAGTCCTTTTATTAAAAATAGCCTATTATTTATTTATTAATTTTATTATTTATAAAATAAACTTTACTATTTATTTTATATAAGAATACATGAATGATAAAACGGTTAATATTTACTGTTTTTGATGGATAAAAAATGAGAATATTTTTATTAAAAAAATGATCTATTAAATTTATTGATTAATCCTTTTATTAATAATAACCTATTATTTATTTATTTATTAATTTTATTAAATTTTTTTTATTAGAAATAAATATTATTTTTTTTAATTTAAATTTATTTATATTTATATTTATTATTTAAAATTGCTTCTAATTTAATTTTTTCTTAATTTTCTTAATAGAATTTATGATAATTGTCTATTTTTCTCCTTTTATTTATGATTTAAAATTAATTAAATATATATATATTATAATAAAAAATAAAATAAAAATTAATTCCAATAACTTCAAAAAAAAAAAAAAAAAAAAAAAAAGAAGTGATTAAGGAAAATTTAAAGAAAATAGGATAATAAAAATTAAATAATGATTTTATTACAATATATATAAATTTATATAATATAATTAAATTTATTATTACTATTTTGATTATATAAATAAAATATTTCAACCTTATTTAATAATTTAGTTATATTCTTATTAATAAACCAAGAGAAGAAAGATATAACTCAATTATTAATAAGTAATTATTCATATAAGACACAATCATTTGACTGAAATCTATAAAGTGATATATAAAAGTAAGAGCCAGAAAAAAAAAAATGAAATATGTAAAATGAATTTAAAATTTGTAGAAACAATAAAATTTGAAATAATCTAAAATCTTTATTTCATATTTCGTAAATTTTTTTTTTATTTTTTCAAAAAGTACTATAATAATAAATATGTTATAACTCCTCTTGTTTATATAATCTTTTTTTTTGTTTTATTATGGACAAGTTTTATATTTAAAAAAATTTTCGTCTGATGAAGTTTAATATAATAATTAAGGTTTAATATTTTAATTTATTTTATGGTATTTTTTATTTTTTATAAAATAATAATAATAATAATAATAAATAAAATGAAATAAAATAGAATAACTTAATAATTAAGGTTTAATATTTTAATTTATTTCATGGCATTTTTTTAAAAAAAAAATATATATATATATTATAAAAAAAAAAAATAAAATGAATAAATATAGAAAAAAAAGTAAACTTAATTTTATATTAATATTAGAAATGTTCATATGGATGTTAAATTAAATACTATTAAATACTGAAGAGAAGATTGCAATAATAATAATTATAACAATAATAATAATAATAATTGATAATAAATAAATAGTTACATAAAAATAATTTAAATGGATAATAAAAGATGATAAATATAATAATCAATAATAACAATAAGATAATAGAAAAAAGAAAAAAAAAAGGAGTAAAGATGGGTAAATTTAAATTATAAAAAAAAAATTTGTACCTATGGAATTTAGTAGTAATATTAACAAAATATGGATATTAATATAATAATATGCAATTTAAATTATTAAAAAATTAAAAGAGCATTCAATCCAATAAAAATTAAAAAAAAAATTTTTTTTATTCTGTATTTTACCTAAAAATTTATTTTTTTTAATTTATTCTTTTTAATATATTTTTTTTTTAATTTTTTTTTAATCTTTTCTAATATTAATTATTAATTTTTATTCAAATTGGATACTTTAATATATATTAAAAATTAGGAATAAAATATTGCCATTATATAATAATATATAATACTAATTTATTATTTTATTTTTAATAAATAATAATAATAGTTTCTTTTTATATTATAATATTATTATAAATTAAAACTCCATAATTGGTTATGTACTACATGATTAATAAAAAGAACAACACAAATACTAAATATTTAATAATTAATAATGATTATAATAATAATAAATATATTAATTAAAATGCTTTTTGAAAATCATTAAAAAATTAATTTTATTAACAATATTTATTTATTTACTGTTATTAATATATATATATATTTTAGTATATAAATCAAACAATTTCTCTTACTTTTATAAAACTTTATCATAATAAATAAATATTTATATTTATAAATATATATAAATAAAAAATAAAAATATTAAAATGAAATTCAATAGTATTTTAGCTGTTGTCGGTATTACTTTAGCTACTAAAGTTTCAGCAGAATGTTTTGCTAATAAATTAGGATATCCATGTTGTACACAAACTAATGAAATCGTTTCTATTGATGAAAACGGTAAATGGGGTTTAGAAAATGGTCAAATTTGTGGTATTGAAGAAATTAATAATTCATTACCTGTTATTACCGACGATAATATATGGCTTCAAAGACGTTCTACTAACTGGAAGGGTTACATGGATAAAGTTAAGCCAACTGAATTTTGTCCACCTGAATACCTTGAAATGAAGGAAGGTGTTGAATACCCAAAGGTTGAAAACATAACTTACTATTCTACTACTACTGAGAGTAAACGTCCATTAATTGTTGTTCTTCCACCAAACTATTCTAAATCCAAGAAGTATCCAGTTCTTTATTTATTACATGGTATTATGACAGATGGTTCCTTCATGTTACAAGAAGGTTTCGGTACCATTACTATTCCTGGTAATTTAATTCATGAACACAAAGCTAAGGAATTAATTATGGTTTTACCAAACCAATATGCCCCAGCTCCTGGTACTGAAGTTGAACCAGCCTTAAATGAAAAATACTTTGCAGGTTACAATAATTTCATAAATGATTTAATTAACGATATTATGCCATACATGAAAAAAAATTACTCTATTGCTACTGGTAAGGAAAACACTGCCATTGCTGGTTACTCCTTCGGTGGAAGAAACAGTCTTTACATTGCTTTACAAAGACCAGATTTATTTGGTTTTGTTGGTGCTTTCTCTCCAGCTCCAGGTCTTCTTCCAGCTGATGATATCTTCTCTGGTCATCACATTGGCTTATATCAAGAAGAAAAGGAAATTCATTACACCGGTGAAGCTCCATATCTTACTATGATTTCTTGTGGTACAAATGATACTGTTGTAGGTACATTCCCAGAAAGTTATCATAATGCCTTTGCTAAGAATAATGAAGATCATGTTTGGTACCAAATTACTGGTGCTGATCACATTGATAATGTTTCTGTTACTTCTCCAGTTTACAACTTCATTAAATCTATTTTTGGTCAATTAAATGAAGAAAAAAATAAGCCAGGTAAGTCAACCACTAAGAAAACTATTAAGACTAAGACTAAGAAAACAAAATCTGTTAAAAAGACTAAGACAAAGAAGGTTGTTAAAAATACAGTTATTAAGAAGGTTAAAAAGACCAAGACTAATTCTAAAGGAGCTAAGTCTAATTAAAATAAATAAAAATATAAAAGCCAAAAAAAATAATAAATATATTTATAGAATAAAAATAATAAATAGAATTATAGAAAATAATAGTGATATGGTATTAAATAGCCAATTAAAATTAAAATAATTAACAAAAAAAAAATAATAATAATAAAAATAAATAAATAACTAAAATACTATTGAATTATTTATTAAAAAATTATACAAAATAAATATTAAATATGAATAATTTGCTTTGTTAATTTATTAGAAAGAATATTAATAAAAATTTTAATGAAATATATATATTTCATTATGAATTTATAAATATTATTTACTTATAAGTTTTTTTTTAAAAAAAAAAAAAAAAATAAAAAATAAAAATTATTAAAATAAAAAGTTGTAAAGTTATTAAATAAACATTAAAAATTTTTTTTTCATTTTTTACACATTTTGAAAATATTAATTTACTATTAAAAAAATAGTATATCAAAAATTTTAAATTATATATTATTTTAAATTTTAATTATAGTTTTTTTTTTTTTTTTTTTTTTTTTTTTTAAATAGTATTTTCAAATAATAAATTATTTTACAGAATATAAAAATATAATTCATGGTTTAATGAAATACTTTAATATTTCATGTTCAATTGGGGAATTAATATATATATATTAATATTTTCAAAAGGAGCTAGTTATTAAGGGAAAATTGAAACTTTTTTTTTTTTTTTTTTATGTAATATGGAATAGTTATTGTATGAACGATAATAATTAACAAAATCTGGAATGGTAATTTCCTTAAAGAGTGGAATTCGGCTTCTATAATATCAATTCCAAAAAAAGGAGATCAATCTGATTGTAATAATTATCGTGGTATTTCTCTTATTAATGTTGGCTTAAAAATTATTTCAAAGATTGTTACTAATAGAATTGCTAAATATGCCTTAGAACATAAATTTATTAGACCTGAAAAATTTGGATTTAGAAATAAAGAAAAATGCATAAGTTTATATATTTCAATTAGAGAAATATATCAAAGAAGAAAATTTCAAGAAAATTTTACTTATCTTGCTTTTCTTGATCTTAAAAAAGCCAATGATTCAGTACCTATCTTTAATATTTTTACCAAATTATATAACTTAGGAATTAGAGGTAAATGTTATCTGTTTTTAAGGAACCTTTATCTATCCTCTAAAGCTCGTTCTTTTTTCAATGGTAATTTCTCAGAAGAATTTTCGATTGATCGTGGTGTTAGATAAGTATGCCCTCTGTCTCCTATTTTATTCAATTTGTTCATTAATGATGTATTGGATAATTGTGATAAGTATGATATATATTTAGAATCTCAATACTGTTGTGGTGGACTTTATGCCGATGATATTGTTTTAAATGCATTATCTAAACAAGTTCTTAAGAAAATTTTGAATAAGGTTCATGAATGGGCTATTAAAAATGAAATGACTTTTGGAATTAATAAATGTACTACTCTTGTTGTAAAACCGATTAACTTTGTTAAACCGATAAATTACGAAGATCCATCTTTCTTTATTGGTAGTAACAAATTATCTAAAACTGAAAACTATACTTATCTTAGTATTACTTTTGATAAATCGTTATTATTGAAACCTATACAATCTAAATTAAACAGTAATTTAAATGTCAAGTTAAATTCGTACTTTCGATTTCTTATTAATAAATCTATTCATCTCCCATTGAAGAAATATATTTTAATTTCGTTTATTATTAGTCTTGTTTTATATTATGCTCCTCTCTTTGGTTCAAATAAGAGTAGATGCTCTAAAGCTCAAAAAATTATTAATAGAGGACTTTATTGGAGTTATGGATTTAAATTTTGTAATTCTTATGATAATCTCTATGATATTACTCGTGAATTGAGAATACCTCCTCTTTCATCTACCTGTGCTATATCTCAATTACGCTGCTTTAGAAAATGGAAAAATTCATCATGAATTATTAATCATCTCACTAATAATATTCCTACTATGTCACATTACTCATGGACTAAAGAATCAAGGAATTGGATAAGAAATTAACTGGTAAGAAAACAAGTGAAATAAAAAAGTTTTATTGGAAAAGCGATGTCTTCAAACCCTCAAAAGCTAAAAAAGCAATTATTTACAAGGAGAATGATTTTGGATTTATCTCAGAAATCAAAGACATAACATTTAAATATCCTTAGTATAAATTGGGATTCTTTTGGATTTCTCGAATTAGGTGTAGTTTTAAATTTGACATTAGTACTTCCATTAAAAGGAAAATAGTCTCAGAAGATGGCCCTAAATGTTGCCTTTGTTGTGGTGTTAGTGTACCTAGCTTTTTTCCCTGGATCTTTGCCTGTAAAGAATTGGAAAATTACAGAAATAAATCTTTTCCTTTTCTAGATGATCTCTTTCTGAAGTTTGCAATAACAATTAAGCAAAAATCCTTAGATGTTTCTTTAGATTCAGAAAAGGATTATGATAATAATATTTATTATTTTATATTGAGTGTTCTTCTTGACGGGCATTCAATATATGAAAAAAAAGTTAAATTTAATGATGTGGAACAAAGACAATATTTTTTTAAGTAAAGTTCGACTTCGTCGATTGTTCCGTATTTTGTGGGGATTGCGGAGTTTCTAACAAACGTAATACTATTAATTTGTCGATCCTTTAGATTGATGATGAAATGGTATTCCGTTGAATCTAACGTTGCTAAGAGCGTCGACGTCGAAATGATAAGGCATGGATTTTCACCACCCGGTGAAAGATCTGATACAGATTCAATTGATAACACTAATACTGAAATAATTACTCGCATTAATGAATGTAGTGTTATTATCGATGAATGGGAAAAGTTAGAAACTATTGCTTCTAACGCACTTTTATAATTATATAATATATAATATATAATATTTCATTTCATGTATTTTATTTTTTTCATTAAAATCATGGAATTTTATTATTAAATAAAGTTTTCTCTTAGTCTAAAAAAAAAAAAAAAACTATAATTAAAATTTAAAATAATATATATCATGGTTATTATACACTTGCCTTGTATTTTACATAAATCTTTGAAAATATATTTATTAAAATTATAAATATATAAATTTATAAAGTAAGAATAAAACAAACCTTTTTAAATGTATTGAAGCAAATTTAAATATAAATAATGTACAAGTTGTATAAATATAAAAGTATATAATTTAGAATAATAAAGTGCTTGTATCTCTTTATCATAAAATATATTAATAAAGTTTATATTAATAAACTTATTCTTCTGACTCCCTTTATTATTATCTGATATAAAACAAATATGTGTAGCAGCATATTTGTATATTTAATAATAATTCTGTCAACAATAATATTTGAAATAATTTCTTATTCATATATTATTCAATATTCATATATATATTATTAATTATAATATTAAATATATTAAATTAAATAGTTAATTTCTTTTAAATATATATAACAATATTATTATATATATAACTTAAATATTTTTATTTATTTTAAAGTTTATATTAATAAATACATAATTCTTCTATATATTATAATATAATGAAATATTATTTTAATTATAATTAAATAGATAAATAGTTTATATTATTTATAATATAATATATTATATATTATATATTTATATTATTCAATTATAATTTTTATATGTAAATAATCCTAAATATAAGCATTCTTTATATATATTTTTTATTTTTTATTTGAAAAGTTAACTTGGTTATAATTTTATGAAAAGATATTAATAAAATATAATTATACTATTAAAAAAAATAAAGCGGGGAGAGCGCGTTTCGGAACCGCACGTGAATGATATAAGCCACATGTTTTTTGAGATGGCGTATTATATATAAATTTTTTATATAAATAAATAATTAAATAATAATTAAATAAATATTTTATTTTATAATAATTTCATAATTTAATATATATTTGATAATAAAAAATATAAAAAAATAAAAAAATAAAAAAATAAAAAAAATAAAAAAATAAAAAAATAAAAAAAATAAAAAAATAAAAAAATAAAAAAATAAAAAAATAAAAAAAATAAAAAAATAAAAAAAATAAAAAAATAAAAAAAATAAAAAAATAAAAAAAATAAAAAAGATTAAAAAAATAAAATACTAAAAAAATAAAATAAAATATTTTCATTTTTATTTATATTTATAACTGTAATTTTTTATTATATAAATAAATAAATAAATAATAATTAAATAAATATTTTATTTTATAATAAAAAAATAAAATAAAAAAAAGAAAAGATAAATATTTTTTTAGTAATTTTCTTGAAATAAAATAAAATATTTTCATATTTATTTATATTTATAACTGTAATTTTTTATTATATAAATAAATAATAATTAAATAAATATTTTATTTTATAATGAAAAAATAAAATAAAAAAAAAAAAGATAAATATTTTTTTAGTAATTTTCTTAAAATAAAATAAAATATTTTCATATTTTTCATATTTATTTATATTTATAACTGTAATTTTTAAAAAAATTGAAAATACATATTAAATAAAAAATAAAAAATAAATATTTCATATTTATTAATATTTATATTAAAAATTTTGATGGAGGGAAATCTAAAAATTGATATAAGTGAAACAAATCGAGGAAAAGAGCAAATAATTATAGATCGAAAATTTAAATATAATTTTTCAAAATTAAAAAAAGATAATACAAAAATATATAGATGTACAGAATATAAAACATTAAATAAATGTAAGTCTTTTATTATTTTAAATGATAATAAAGAGGTTTTAAATTATGATTCTTCACATAATCATCCTGGTAATGAAATTAATGCATCCAAATCATTAATAAAACATAAAATTAAAGATGAAATAAAAAAAAGTTTGATTCCTTCTGATATAAAATCAAAACGCATATTTGATAAAATTTCTCAAGAAATAGGATATATATGCCCTGAATATAAAACAATTAAATCCCAAATAACAAGATATAAAAACAAACAATTATTTCCTAATGTAAAAACATTAGATGAAGTTCCTAATGTATCTGAATATTATAAAACAATAAGAGGTGAATACTTTATGATATTCAAAAATTCTAATATAATAATTTTTCAATCACCATTCCAAGCAAAATTATTTATGGAGAATAAACATATATTTGCTGATGGTACATTTTTAATAGCTCCAACTAATAGTTATCAAGTATTCATTACCAGAACTTATGTTACAGAATTAAATTGTTTTTACACTACTTCCATGTCAATATTAAAAAACAAAGAACAAATAACTTACGAAATATTATTTAATGAAATAAAAAAAAATATAATTAAATATAATACAAATATTAATTTCTCAGAAAAAATTTTTCATTGTGATTTTGAAAAAGGAATATCTAATGCAGTGG
This sequence comes from Neocallimastix lanati (nom. inval.), assembly GCA_016946835.1. Lineage (NCBI taxonomy): Eukaryota > Fungi > Neocallimastigomycota > Neocallimastigomycetes > Neocallimastigales > Neocallimastigaceae > Neocallimastix > Neocallimastix lanati (nom. inval.). The sequence continues at coordinate 370,489 of JACVTC010000133.1, forward strand.
AAAATATTTTTCCCAATATAAATATTAAATATTGTTTTTGGCATTATAAAAGATTATTAATGACAAAAAAAAATAAATTATGTTACAAGGAAGTGAAAGATCATAATATTTTAAATACTTATTATAAAGCCATTTCTAATTTATGTTTTATTAATATTGAATACATACCTGATATTTTTAATAAAATTAAAAATGCATGCATGAGATATAAATCTACCTGTTCCCAATTTTTGAATTTTTTAGATTATTTTGAGAAAACATTTCTAAATATCTATAATATAAAATATTGGAATTATTACAATAATATAGACCACATAACAAATAATGCTTCAGAATCTTATAACAGTTATTTAAAAAATTTATTTGTAAAAAAGCCTTCATTTTATAAATTAATATATACAATACAATTTGAAGAATCCAAATCTTACTATGATTACCATATGAGAATTAAAGGAATTTGGAGAAAAAAGAGCAGAATATCAGAAAGGGTCGATGACATTAATATTTTAGTTGAATATTATAAAAATATGGAAGCCGAATTAAAAAATATTGGATGTAGTAAAAATGATATCATCGAAAATTGGTTTAATTGTTTAATTAGATTGAATAATGAAATCATTAATTTTAATAAAACAAAATAAAAATAATTATTAAAATCCTTTCAAAATCATAATTACAATTAATTGAAAATTAAATTTTTTTATTTAATAAGAAATTCAATATTGAAATTTATTTAATATTTATTGATAGGGTTAGCTTAAAAATATTAAAAAAAAATTTTTTTTATAAATTTATTTTAAATATTTTTTACTTAATTAAAGATTATTAAATAAAATTAAAAGATGTCTTTATTATTATATATTAGTATTATAAAATATTAAAAATATGAATGTATTGCATTTCGCATTATTTTTATTTTATATTGTAGTAAATTAATAAATAAATAAATAATTTTTATAAAATAAACCAATTATTAAATTAATATATTTTTTAAAAATATATTTAATGTATATTTCATATTTTTAATAAATATTCAAATATACATTTTAAATATATATAATGATATTTAAGTATTATAATACTTATAAAAGAAAATAATTAATATTTTAAATTATTTCTATCAGGCTTTCTAAAAAAAACTATACTATTTGTAAAAATAGTAATGCTCTTTTTGTTAGTTTATTAGATTTGTATAATATAAATATCTAAAATAATTTATTTATTATTTAATAGAAATTTATGTTTAAAAATGTTATTGTTATTATTACTATTACTAAAAAAAAGTTTTAATTTAATATTTATAATTAAATTTTCAAATAATCTTTCCTTATCAAGTTAAATATAATGCTCCTGAGTAAAAAAGATTTTCGTATTATATAAAATTTATTTAAAATATTAGATAAAAAAATATTAAAAAGGAAATAAGAATTTTAAAAAGAATATTTAAAAATAAAATGAAAAAAATACAGAATGTAATAATATAGAAGTATAAGTATATAAAATAAAATAAAATAAAATAAATAGTTGAAATATAAATATGAAGTACAGGATGAATAAAATAAAATTAATAGTTGAAATATAAATATAAAGTACAGATTGAATAAAATAAAATAAATAGTTGAAATATAAATATGAAATACAGAATGAATAAAATAAAATAAATAGTTGAAATATAAATATGAAGTACAGATTGAATAAAATAAAATAAAATAAATAGTTGAAATAAAAATATGAAGTACAGATTGAATAAAATAAAATAAAATAAAATAAAATAAAATAAAATAAAAATAATATAAATAGTTGAAATATAAATATGAAGTACAGAATGAATAAAATAAAATAAATAGTTGAAATATAAATATAAAGTACAGGATGAATAAAATAAAATAAATAGTTGAAATATAAATATGAAGTACAGGATGAATAAAATAAAATAAATAGTTGAAATATAAATATGAAGTACAGATTGAATAAAATAAAATAAAATAAATAGTTGAAATATAAATATAAAGTACAGATTGAATAAAATAAAATAAATAGTTGAAATAAAAATATGAAATACAGAATGAATAAAATAAAATAAATAGTTGAAATATAAATATGAAGTACAGATTGAATAAAATAAAATAAAATAAATAGTTGAAATAAAAATATGAAGTACAGATTGAATAAAATAAAATAAAATAAAATAAAATAAAATAAAATAAAATAAAATAAAATAAAATAAAATAAAATAAAATAAAATAAAAATAATATAAATAGTTGAAATATAAATATGAAGTACAGAATGAATAAAATAAAATAAATAGTTGAAATATAAATATAAAGTACAGATTGAATAAAATAAAATAAATAGTTGAAATATAAATATGAAGTACAGAATGAATAAAATAAAATAAATAGTTGAAATATAAATATGAAGTACAGAATGAATAAAATAAAATAAATAGTTGAAATATAAATATAAAGTACAGATTGAATAAAATAAAATAAATAGTTGAAATATAAATATGAAATACAGAATGAATAAAATAAAATAAATAGTTGAAATATAAATATGAAATACAGATTGAATAAAATAAAATAAAATAAAATAAAATAAAATAAAATAAAATAAAATAAAATAAAATAAAATAAAATAAAATAAAATAAAATAAAATAAAATAAAATAAAATAAAATAAAATAAAATAAAATAAAATAAAATAAAATAAAATAAAATAAAATAAAATAAAATAAAATAAAATAAAATAAAATAAAATAAAATAAAATAAAATAAAATAAAATAAAATAAAATAAAATAAAATAAAATAAAATAAAATAAAATAAAATAAAATAAAATAAAATAAAATAAAATAAAAGAAATAAAATAAAATAAAATAAAATAAAATAAAATAAAATAAAATAAAATAAAAGAAATAAAATAAAATAAATAGTGAAGTAATATTAAAGAATAAAGTATTAATAAAAATAAAATAAAATAAAAGAAAATAAAAGAAATAAAATAAAATAAATAGTGAAGTAATATAAAGGAATAAAGTATTAATAAAAATAAAATAAAATAAAATAAAATAAAATAAAATAAAATAAAATAAAATAAAAATAATATAAATAGTTGAAATATAAATATGAAGTACAGAATGAATAAAATAAAATAAATAGTTGAAATATAAATATGAAATACAGATTGAATAAAATAAAATAAAATAAAATAAAATAAATAGTTGAAATATAAATATGAAATACAGATTGAATAAAATAAAATAAAATAAAATAAAATAAAATAAAATAAAATAAAATAAAATAAAATAAAATAAAATAAAAGAAATAAAATAAAATAAAATAAAATAAAATAAAATAAAATAAAATAAAATAAAAGAAATAAAATAAAATAAATAGTGAAGTAATATTAAAGAATAAAGTATTAATAAAAATAAAATAAAATAAAATAAAATAAAATAAAATAAAATAAAATAAAATAAAATAAAATAAAATAAAATAAAATAAAATAAAATAAAATAAAATAAAATAAAATAAAATAAAATAAAATAAAATAAAATAAATAAATAAAATAAAATAAAATAAAATAAAATAAAATAAAATAAAATAAAATAAAATAAAATAAATAAATAAAATAAAATAAAATAAAATAAAATAAAATAAATAAAATAAAATAAAATAAAATAAAATAAAATAAAATAAAATAAAATAAAATAAAATAAAATAAATAAAATAAAATAAAATAAAATAAAATAAAATAAAATAAAATAAAATAAAATAAAATAAAATAAAATAAAATAAAATAAAATAAAATAAAATAAAATAAAATAAAATAAAATAAATAGTGAATATAAAGGAATAAAGTATTAATAAAAATAAAATAAAATAAAATAAAATAAAATAAAATAAAATAAAAAAAATATTTGAATTATAATAAAAATACAAGTATTAATAAAAATAAAATAAAATAAAACAAAATAAATATTTGAATTATAATAAAAATACAAGTACTAATAAAATAAAATAAATATGTGAATTATAATAAATTGCAAGTATCAATCGAAATAAAATAAAATAAAATAAAATAAAATAAATATGCAGTGAAATAATAATATATAATATGATAAAATAAAATAAATAAGATATTGATATGAAATTAATATAAAAACTGAATTTAGCAACAAATAAATTATATAATAAAGTAAATGATATAGCATATTCATATATATTAACATGAATTTTATTATAATTTTTACAGTATTTTAAATTAATGTAAATTATTATATTTCCATATATAATAAACAAACTTTATAATTAGAAAATAGTATAAAAAGAAGTATTATTAAATATTATTATTAAATAATTAAATGAATAAATTAATAAATAAATAAAAATTTTCAGAATATGGCGAATGTAAATCATTATTTTTTTTGAAATATATCACATTTTAAATATTTTTAATAATTATTATTTCAAAGAAATTATATGTGCCATTTTATTTTAATATTTAAATATTATATTCATAAATAAAAATTTATAAAAAAAATAATATAAGCCACATTCCGAAATGAAAATTTATGTAAAAATATTTAAAGCCACATTCCGAAACGCACCACCCCCAAATAAAGCATATAAAAGATCCGCATATCACATCATTTACACGTGATCTGAATAAATATAGTAAAATTTAAAAAAAAAAAAGATATCTAAGTTTTACGTCCTTTTTTTTTTTTTTTTTTTTTTTTTTTTTTTTTTATAAATTTTAATTTTTTATGAATTCGTAAATGATAAAACAGGATACGATGTTTTTAACGCTAGTGGGTATATTTACTTTGGGAATGTTTATAGTTGAAATAAAAAAAAAAAAAGTGAAAGAAAAGTACATATTATTCGAAGATATTTTAAACAGCTTAAATGAAGATTATAAAAATGATAGTAATAAAGTTTTTTTAAGGTATAATAAAATCATATAAGAGTATATATATAATTATAACATAAATTAATAATGATTAATTTTTTATATGTTATGAATATTTAATTATTTTTGTAAATTATTATATATGAATAGTCAATTCAGAAATAATGTTGAAATCATATATAATTCAATAAAAAATAATAATGATGTCACAGAATTAAAAATTTTTGAAAAAGAATATAATATAATAAATAAAATATCCAATTATGTCAAAACTAGTAACTTAGAAGAATTAAAAAATTTTATTAAAAAAACTTCATTTAATTTAAATGAAGATTTTAAAATAATTCCATATGATATACTACTCGATGCTATTGATAATAATTCCTCATATGATTTCATTGAATATTGTATTAGCTTATATGAAGACCTAGATTATTGCTTTAATTTAACTTTAAGCCCCATTTATCTCTTAGTTAAAAATAATAATTTCGAAATTGCTAATAAATTACTTCAAAATTATGATATAGATATTAATTATATAAATTTCAATGGTGGGAATATATTAAGTTTTCTTTTAACAGAATTTATTAATGAACAAAATTTACAATATTTAATTGAAAAATTTGTAGATATTAATTATAATTTATTTAGTAATGGTATTAAATCTTTATCAAGTTTTTCAGAGAGTAGAAAAACTGAATTGGCAATTTGTGATTTTTTTAATTCTTCCAATAAAGATGACATAACAAATGAAACCGTTATTACCTGTTTTGATTACATAATTTATGAAGCGATTTTTAACAGTAAAGAACAGTTGTATAAATTACTAGATCATGTTATAGAATGTGAATACTTTAATATAGATAAAATCAATACAAAGTCAATAGAATTAATTATAAAAAATAAAAAAGACAAAATAATAAATAAAATTATTCAATTCAAATATAATTTTATTTCCTCAAATTTTTGTAATTCAATTTTAAAATATTCAATTATTTATAATAATACTCCTTGCCTCGATTTGATTGTCGACTTTTTATTAAAGAAAATAAATAATGAAAAAAATATAACTATGCAAGAGAATCAAAGTTTCAATTTATTATTTAAATCAATAGATAATGCTATTAATTATATTTTTATTTATCAAAATTTATCCATGCTAGATTCATTAAAAGAAAATATTAAGATTCTAAATAGTCCAACACTTAATAATATTATTGAGAATGCTAATATTAATAAAAATATGTATTTAAAAAATGGTTATAATCCTATACATGAAGCATATATTAATATAAATTATGATGATAATAATTATGAAAGTGGTCCCCATGGTCCCCAAATAAATTCAAAGGAAACACGGTTACTAATAGCTTTAAAGGAAGATAATTTCGAAGTTGCAAATGATATTTTAGATAATACTAAAGATATTAATGTCAATATTTATAATGAAAATAAAGAAACACCAATAATCATATTAATAAAAAATGAAAAATTAATGAATTGTGACATATTTAAAAAATTGATTGAAAAAGGAGCAGATTTATCAAAAAAATTCAATGGAGAAGATCCGTTAATTTTAGCAATCAAAAAGAAAAAAATAGAATATATACAAATTATTTTAAAATATTCATCTTTAGATATTAATAAGCTCTATAATGGAAAAAGTATCATGAGTATTTTAATCGATAATGTAATAGATAATGAAGAAATATTTAATATATTATTTAAAAAAGGAGGATATGTAGAAAATAAATATATATCAAGTAATTGTAACAAGTATACTTCATTAATTAAAAAAAATAATGGGTTATTAAAATCAATTATAAATAATGGAATTATTATTAAAAATAGTAAAATGAATGAAATTAAGAAAATTAATACTCCATTAATATATTTTATTAAAAGTGGTAAAATAGGAATTGTTGAAAAGCTTTTAGAAAATGGAGCCTCAACTGAAGAAATAGATGAAGAAGGATTTACACCAATATTTCATACAATTAAAGGAGGAAGGTTAAATCTATTTAATATCTTATTAAATAAATATCATGCTAATATAACCAAAAAGAATAATAATGGCCAAACACCACTTATATATACTCGTCAATTAGATAAAAATAAATATCAAAATTTAAATTTATTTATTTCCATTTTAGAAGAATATATGGAAAAAGAATTCAAGTCAGCCTTGACACAAAAAAATATTAAAATGTTAAAAAATATATTAAATAATGAAGAATTTGATGTTAATAAAACTTATAATAAAAAAACAGTAATGAATTATTTAATTGAAAATAAAATTGATAATGAAGAAATCTATAATATCATGTTTAAAAGAAAAACCTGGATTGATTCAAAATATACTGGTAATAACAAAGATAGTTGTCCATCATTAATTGAAAATAATATTGGATTAATTAAATCAATAGTTAAAAACGGATTCTATATAAAAAATATTAATGAATTTATTCATGTTAAAACTCCAGTAATTCATTTTATTAAAAATTGTAAATATGGAATTGTTGAAAAACTTTTAGAAAATGGAGCATCAATAAATGAAATGGATGAAGATGGATTTACGCCACTAATTCATTTAATGAAAACAAGCAATACGATAGTTTTTAAGCTATTATTAGATAAATATCATCCAAATGTAAATCAAAAGAATAAATTGGGTCAAACACCTCTTAGTTTTGCTCAACAATTAGATAGAGATAAATATATTTACACAGAAATTTATATCTTATTACTAAAAAATTATATAAAAACAAAGTTACTATTAGCTTTAAAAGAAGGTGATTTCAAAACAGTAAATGATTATTTAAATAATACTAAAGATATTAATGTCAATATTTATAATGAAAATAAAGAAACACCAATAATCATATTAATAAAAAATGAAAAATTAATGAATTGTGACATATTTAAAAAATTGATTGAAAAAGGAGCAGATTTATCAAAAAAATTCAATGGAGAAGATCCGTTAATTTTAGCAATCAAAAAGAAAAAAATAGAATATATACAAATTATTTTAAAATATTCATCTTTAGATATTAATAAGCTCTATAATAGAAAAAGCATCATGAGTATTTTAATCGATAATGTAATAGATAATGAAGAAATATTTAATATATTATTTAAAAAAGGAGGATACATTGATTTTACATATATAATGAATACTAGGCCAAAACTGAATGCATTAATAGAAAAGAATTCAGGATTAATTAAATCCATAATTCAAAATGGATTAATTACTAAAAAAGGTAAAAATAGTTCAATTTTAGTCTATAAATCACCATTATCTTTTTTCATTAAAGCTGGAAAAAATAAATTAGTTGAAAAATTCTTAGAAAATGGAGCATCAGTTGAAGAAATAGATGAAGAAGGATTTACACCAATATTTCATACAATTAAAGGAGGAAGGTTAAATCTATTTAATATCTTATTAAATAAATATCATGCTGATATAACCAAAAAGAATAATAATGGCCAAACACCACTTATATATACTCGTCAATTAGATAAAAATAAATATCAAAATTTAAATTTATTTATTTCCATTTTAGAAGAATATATGGAAAAAGAATTCAAGTCAGCCTTGACACAAAAAAATATTAAAATGTTAAAAAATATATTAAATAATGAAGAATTTGATGTTAATAAAACTTATAATAAAAAAACAGTAATGAATTATTTAATTGAAAATAAAATTGATAATGAAGAAATCTATAATATCATGTTTAAAAGAAAAACCTGGATTGATTCAAAATATATTAGTAATAACAAAGATAGTTGTCCATCATTAATTGAAAATAATATTGGATTAATTAAATCAATAGTTAAAAATGGATTCTATATAAAAAATATTAATGAATTTATTCATGTTAAAACTCCAGTAATTCATTTTATTAAAAATTGTAAATATGGAATTGCTGAAAAACTTTTAGAAAATGGAGCATCAATAAATGAAATGGATGAAGATGGATTTACGCCACTTATTCATTTAATGAAAACAAGCAATACGATAGTTTTTAAGCTATTATTAGATAAATATCATCCAAATGTAAATCAAAAGAATAAATTGGGTCAAACACCTCTTAGTTTTGCTCAACAATTAGATAGAGATAAATATATTTACACAGAAATTTATATCTTATTACTAAAAAATTATATAAAAACAAAGTTACTATTAGCTTTAAAAGAAGGTGATTTCAAAACAGTAAATGATTATTTAAATAATACTAAAGATATTAATGTCAATATTTATAATGAAAATAAAGAAACACCAATAATCATATTAATAAAAAATGAAAAATTAATGAATTGTGACATATTTAAAAAATTGATTGAAAAAGGAGCAGATTTATCAAAAAAATTCAATGGAGAAGATCCGTTAATTTTAGCAATCAAAAAGAAAAAAATAGAATATATACAAATTATTTTAAAATATTCATCTTTAGATATTAATAAGCTCTATAATAGAAAAAGCATCATGAGTATTTTAATCGATAATGTAATAGATAATGAAGAAATATTTAATATATTATTTAAAAAAGGAGGATATATTGATTTTACATATATAATGAATACTAGGCCAAAACTGAATGCATTAATAGAAAACAATCCTGGATTAATTAAATCCATAATTCAAAATGGATTAATTACTAAAAAAGGTAAAAATAGTTCAATTATAGTCAATAAATCACCATTATCTTTTTTCATTAAAGCTGGAAAAAATAAATTAGTTGAAAAATTCTTAGAAAATGGAGCATCAGTTGAAGAAATAGATGAAGAAGGATTTACACCAATATTTCATACAATTAAAGGAGTAAGATTAAATCTATTTAATATCTTAGTAAATAAATATCATGCTAATATCACTAGAAAGAATAAAGAAGGACTAACCCCATTATCGTTTGCTCAATATTATGAAAAGAAGAAAAATATAAATTTATACCAATTTATAAAAGCATTGAAAAATAAATTAAAACAAAGTAATAATAAAAATAATAGTCATAGTAAAACAAATTATACAGATCTATTGATAAATGCGATTAAACAAGGCAATTATAAAAAATCAAAAAATATACTTGATAATAATAAAAAAATTAATGTTAATCTTGAAGATACGAATCATGAGACTCCATTGATTACTTTATTTACAAATAAACAAGAAGAAAATTGTGAAATTCTAAAAGAATTAATTGAACATGGTGCAGATCTTTTCAAAATCTATAAAGAAAAATATCCAATATTTATAGCAATACAAAAGAAAAAATATAAATATATTGAGTATATAATTAAACATTCCACTTTTATTAAAGAAATGAAAAAAATTTGCCCTAGTAAAATTGACCTCTTACAAAAAGAATTAATTTCTCATTTAAAATCTGATACCAAAAATGAAAGTTTAGAAAGAACTATTCAATTGCTTTCCACTCCTACTACCTCAAACAACAATAATATTCAAAAAAATGGAAGTCAACCTACAACACCAAAGACTACAATTCTTACAACGACTACTACAAATAATACTACAAATACAATAGATATTACCGATGCAATGGATACAATGGAAATACCATCAAAAATAGATGTTATTAAATCAATTTCATCATTAAACATCAATGATATCACAGGTACTGGTCGTATTAATAAAAAATTAAAGAAAAAAAAGGAAAATCTCTTAATTCAAGAAAAACCCGTCTTTCTCAATGAAGTAATAGATAATAAAGAAGATATTGATTATTATCTTAACAACAGTACCATGAATAATTCTGATGAAAAAGCTATAATTTTAACGGATGAAAAATGGGATAAAGAAGGCGAAGAAGAATATTCAACCATGATAAAAGAAATCACTGAAAAGTATAACATTTTTGAAGATGAAGATGAAGATGAAGATGAAGATGAAGGAAAAGAAGACATTTCTTTTATGATCAATAAAAATATTTATAATTAATAAATTTTATTTTTTATTATTTTAGTTATTTTATTTATTTATGATTCTTTTAATGAAAGATACATTTAATTAATTTATTTAATAATAATAAAAAGATAGATAAATAGATAGATAAATAGATTACTATTGTAATTTTATATATATTTATATTTTTTATGTATATCTGTAATATTTTACTATCATATCCAAATTATAATAAAAAAAAAAACTATATTTACTCCAATACTTTATTAGTAATTTTCTTTATAATTCTTATGTGTATATTTTTTACTATTTATTTGTATTTTTTTCTTTATTTTTTATTTTAATTTTTATCAAAGTTAACATTCTTATATAAAATATCATATTTTCAAAAAAAAAAAAAAAAAAAAAAAAAAAAAAAAAAAAAAAAAAAAATAAAATAAAATTACATATCATTTATATAAAAATATTAATCTTTAATTTTTTCTTTTTTCTTTTTCTTTTTTTTTTTTTTTTTTTTAATTTTTTTTTTTATTTTGTTTAAAATTTCATAGCATCAATTCATTTCTTATTATTATTATTATTATTATTATTATTATTATTATTATTATTATTATTATTATTATTATTATTATTATTATTATTATTATTATTATTATTATTATTATTATTATTATTATTATTATTATTATTATTATTATTATTATTATTATTATTATTATTATTATTATTATTATTATTATTATTATTATTATTATTATATATTAATCATCATTTATATCATTTATATAGTCACTTTTTTTTTTTTTTTTTTTTTTTTTTTTTATTTTTGTAAAATATATATTTTATCAAATGTAATTTTTTTTATAGCCGCAATTATTGCGAATTTTAATCTTTATTTATTTATTCTTTTATAAATTACATGAATACTTTTAATTTTTAATAAAAAAAAAAAAAATCACAGAATTAATAAAATAAATAAATATTATTTGCCCAATATGAACATAATAATATTTGAAATAGTAACGTGAAATAAAAAGTAATAATCAAAAGTAAAGTATATAAATAAATTTAGAAAAAAGTTCCTATGTAACGAACCTCATTTCCTTATAGATTAGGGTTTGAATTGACAATCTTAAAAAAGAAATTATGGTATTCTCCTTTCAGAGGCATTGGGCCCTTCTAGCTTGTCTTAACAGCATTTTCAGTATTGACGCTCCTGGTTAGTCTGCGCTTAACCCTGGTCGACTATTAACCCGGAGGCATAATTTCTGTTAAGAGAGCCGAAGATCACATGTTTTTGAATAATCAACAGAAATGATTTGGTTCTTATGCAAAACAGCTCATTCCTTTTTATAATTTAAATCAATAAGGTATGCATCTCTTTCATCAAGAAGGAAATTATATAATTGGTACCACGTCACATATATATTTATACACTCATTATTCAGAATATTACTTAAATTAGCACGATATACACCAAATGAACTATTGACTATATTAGTAGTAACGATATTATAATTTTCACTATCACAAATTCTACTATTATTAATAATATTATTTCTATTGTTAGTATTATTAATATTATATATACTTCGTTACCACTATCAGAATCAGAACTTAGTTCTATATTATTTATATCCGTGATAACAGTGCCTACATTACTATTTGATTTATATATAGATTATACATATATATTATACGATATATTACGATTTTAAAAATATTACATAATTACTAAATAAATAAACTAATGTAAAAGACAATATAAAGAAAATAATAATTAAAATAATAATAATATTATTATTGAAATATATATATAATATTAATTTTGTAGATAGAAAAATATAATAAAAGATATTAAGGTCATGTTTTATTTAAATAGTTTACTATATCAATTGAATTTAAAAAGAAATCTTTGTTTAATTTTTTTAAATATAATACTAACAAAATAAAACAAAAACTAATCAAAAAAAAAAGGGTAAAAATATATTTTTTCAAGTTTAGTTTTCGTTTTGTAATAATAATAAATTTCATTCTTTTTTTTTTTTTTTTTTTTTTTTTTTTTTTTGTTATTTATTAATATTCAATTCAACTGGTTTTAATTAATCTAATTATTTATATATAAATATTAAATAAAAATCAAAATAAAAAATAAATATATATATATATATATATTAATTATTATTAGTTATATCAACATAAAATAAATTAATAGGTTACATTATAATATTTTTATTTATTTATTTATTTATTTTTACTTACAGATTTAAAACGGTTCATACTCTTAATTTCTTTAATAATTTTTTTCCATTCTTTATCTTTACAAAGAGTTTCGGAATCTCCAAAGATGATTAGAGAAAAACGAGCACGAGTAATTGAAACATTTAAACGACGTTTATCACGAAGGAAACCTAAACTTCTAGTGTTAGAACGAACACAAGAAAGAATGACAATATCGCTTTCTTGACCTTGATAACTATCTACAGTATTAACATTAATATTATCAAGAATATTAAAACGTTTTAAAATATTTTTATTCTTTTTTCCATTGACTTTATCCTTAAGATCTAATTTTAAATTTGTTTTCTTCTCACTTAAATTTAATTTTTTGAATTCTTCCAAATCGAGTACATTATCAAATTTCTTCAAAATACTTCGATAATAATTCTTTAATTTATATTTAATAAGATTAACTTGTGCACGATAAGGAGAAATAATAGAAATTTTACTGTTATAACCAATACTTTCTGGATTTTGTATGAAATCGGTAATGAAATCTAAAATATGATTAGCTTCTTTAGAATTATTTAAAGAACCATTATTATTATTGGAAAATCCCTTAACATCATAAAACATGACTGGACCAAAATCAGAATTATTTTGATACCAATCTTTCTCCCATTTTTTAGAAGTGACGTTTTCTCCATTGATAATACCATTTGAATAGAAACATTGAGAAGAAAGTTTACTAATCATTGGATGCATACGATATTGAATATTAAGTAAGTGAACAGAATTTGGAGAATTAGATTCTAATCGTTGGAAGAAGCTACAATCATAATTTTGAGTTCTAATTTCATTATTAATAACCGTTGGAGGTAATTGCTTGGAATCACCAATAAGAATAGCTTTTGGTATATTATAGCAGAAAGGAATTAAAGAAATCAATTCTGTGGCTTGACTTGCTTCATCTACGACTAAAAGGCTGAATTTATTCTTAATATTATTAATATAAAAGTTATTACTACTTACAAGAGTGGTTACAATGACATCAGCTTCATTAAATGAAGCTTTTTTACATTCATTGGCAGTATTAATCATATAATCTTTATACTCTCTAAATTCTGGTTCATCAACTAATAAAAGATTATCAATAAAGATTTGAATATAATTATCTACATCATTTTCTAGTAAACAAATATCTTCATAAACATTATCCATGACTTTTTTAATAGAATTTTCCATACGCATCATATGTGTCAAAATTTTTCTTTTTTTAGTTAATTCGTACATTTTACTTTGTATATTTTCATGATGGTTTTTTAATTTTTCAATTGTAGCTTCTGGTATTTTAAATGAAGGTGCTAAATCAAAGATATTTTTAACTTCAGTAATACGATAATATAATTTTCTAGCAGCCATTTTATTGAGAGTAATATGACTAATTGAATTATCAACTTGTTCATCTGGAGCAAAACGAATAGTTTTAATGATTGTATTGACATTTTCTATAAAATAAAGAAAAAATAAAAATAAAAAAAAAAAATTAATTAATAAATTAATAAAAATAAATAATAAAAAATAAAATTATTAAATTAAAAAAAAAAAAAAAAAAAAAAAAACATGAATATTTATAATTTTAAATACATAAAATAATAATAATAATAATAATAATAAAATAATAATAAAATTATTATAAAAGTATAGTAAATTATAATTATTAATACTATTATTATTATTAATTTATTATTAATGCTATTTTGTAATGATTATATTATCATTATTAATATTAGTATTATTATTATTAATATTTATCATCATTAATTAATTTACCTCTTTTTAATCTTCTAGCAATTTCATTACAGGCAGTATTACTTGGAGCACAAACTAAAATTTTATTTTTCTTTAATTCATTCTGTTTATTTCCACTATTACTACTATTTTTCAATTTTGCTTCACGTAATTCTTGATAAATAAAAGCAGTAATCATTTTTGTTTTACCGGTACCGGGTGGACCTTGAATTAATGAAAGAAAATCTTCCTCTTGCTTAATTCTAGCTAAAATTGAAGCTTGAGTAATATTTAAACCATATTGTCTAATAATTTCATTAATCGTTTTATTCAATCTAACATGATGACCATTTTTCAAAAGTAAATTTCCAATTTTAGTATTCAAATAAAATGTTTGACCTTGACCTTCAAAAATTTTATAATACAATAATTTTTGTTCCTCGAGGGTGAAAGGTAATAATATATCTTGTTGAAGATGTTTAATTAATTCAAATAAATTTTTATCTATTTCTACAGAAGTCTTATTTTTATCTATTTTATCATTTGGTAATAATAATTTTGTTAAATCAGAACGTTCCTGTTTATCTAAATTGGAATTTTGATGGATTTTTACAATTACGGATGACCAATAATCATTCAATTTAATTTCATTTTTCAAGATTTCTCTAATTTCTTGACTGTCATCATGTTCTTTGTGAATAGTATTACGGCATTTACCAGTTATAATTTCTTTACAAATTTTTAAATTTTCATTTTTACTTAAAATTTCCAATGTTTTAAATTCTTTTCTAGCGGAACCAAAAGTAGCAGCATGTATACAAATCCAAAAACTTTTATCACTTCTTTTTGTCTTTAATTCTTTTTTAAATTCATCAATTTCCGATTTAGTCATTTTTTTAGTACAAAATACAGGAACACAACTATATAAATCATTTCTACTTGGAATAGAAATTAAATCTTTTTCTTCATCTCGAGAAATATTTACCATTACAACAGTATTATAATAAATTTTATTGAAGTCCGAACTAACTCGAGCTAAATATAATAAATCATTGGTAACAATATTTCCAGAAGATCTTCTTTCCATACTATCCAACGCATCTTTTTTATTTTTTTCTTTAAAATGAAGACCTTGATAACCATAAATAAAATAATTTGGAATCAAAATTTCAAAATTGCCCATGGATAATTCTTCATTATTAAAATTTTTAACGTCTTGTAACTCCTCGACATCAAATTCTGATATGTTAACTTCTACTGCATTATCTTCAATACTTAATTTCTTTTCACGTATACTAACACAAAATTTTCTAAAGCTTTCCCAACATTCTAAATAAAATAATGGTTCCATTATCTTTTATTTTTATCATTATTAATATATTAAATATTTTTTATATATAATAAAATACATATTTAGCAATTTTATTAATATTTATCAATTTTAAAAATTATATTTTTAATAATATTTGTATTCAATTTATTATATTATTTATTCAAAATTTAATTTATAAAATAATATAAATTTATTTTGTTATATATTATAAAAAAATAAATAAGTAAATAAATAAATAAATAAATAAATAAATATAAAAATAAATTTATATATATTTATGGTCTTTACTTTTCTATATTCATCCATAGATTTATAAGATTTTTTTAAAGGCTTTACACAGTCTTTTGGAAAACCATCGGTGTATTTTTTCACAGTTATATTCCATTCTGAAATTTTATTAAATAAATCATTTTGATCCTTTATTTCAAAATTTGACATTTTTTTATTTATAATTTATTATTATATATATTTATATTTTTATATATATTTTTTTATGCTAATTTTTTTAATAAAAATAAATAAATTAAAGTGATCTAAAAAAATAACATATAATAATACTTTTATATAAATAAACAAAAAATAATAGAAATATATAATTATATATTTGATTAATATTTAAAAAGTTTAAAATAAAGAATAAAAAAAATATATATATATATAAATATTTTTATTTCTTAATTGAATAAGAAGTAAAAAAAAAAAAAAAAAAAAAAAAAAACTATGAAGAAATTCCTCTCACTTTTAGATAACTGTTAAAGGACATAAAATGTTTAATCCAATCAAAATATATTAAAAAAAATAATAATAATAATAAATAATAATAATCATATTATAATATTAATTAAAAAATATTAGTTCATTATTAATAAAGAGATAAAATGATTTGCATATAAAATATAATAAAATAATTTGTATATTAATATGTATATAATATATTATTATATATTTTACTAAATAATATAAATAAAAATAAAAAGAAGACCATATTAAGGTAATTCTATTGGCTATTAACAATATTGATAGAAATTTATATATTCTTTAGATACAATATATATCTTTATAATTAATTATAAATATGATTTATATTATAATATAATTTTAATTATATTATAATATATTACATAATATATAATTAAAACTATTATTATATTCAATCTTAAAATTTAAATTTCTGCATATTATAAGTTTTATGTCCGATTTTTGTAATAGATAAGTCCAGTTTCTATATTTATAATATATAAAATAATAATATAATATTAACATAATATCTATTAATTATATATTTTACTTCATTTAAAATAGTTTTTTTTTTTTTTTTTTTTTTATATTTATATTATTAATTTTTCAACTATTTATTTTATTTTATTTTATTCAATCTGTACTTTATATTCATATTTCAACTATTTATTTTATTTTATTTTATTCAATCTGTACTTTATATTTATATTTCAACTATTTATTTTATTTTATTTTATTCAATCTGTACTTTATATTCATATTTCAACTATTTATTTTATTTTATTTTATTCAATCTGTACTTTATATTTATATTTCAACTATTTATTTTATTTTATTTTATTCAATCTGTACTTTATATTCATATTTCAACTATTTATTTTATTTTATTTTATTTTTTATTTTATTTTTTATTTTATTTTATTTTTTTTTTTTTTTATTTTTTTTTTTAATTATAATTTTTTTCTTATTTTATTATTATTTATTATAATAATTATTAATATATTAAGGTTCTTTTTTTCTATTTTTTAATAAGTAATTAAAATAATACATTTACAGAGTGAATCGTATATGAATAAAAATAAATTAAACATTTATATTATAAATAATTTATTTAATAAAAAAAAATTTTTTTTTAATAATATTTGGTATTTAAAATTTTTTTTTTTTTTTTATTTTCGGTGTGTATCGCCCTTTTACGGAAATATTGAGGTAGTCACAACACTCCTCCATAGAGGAAGAATTGTCCCTAAGGATAGCCTTACTGAGTATTCAGTATTAGCTATCTAACACTACATATTATTGTTGAGAATTTTCTAGTACGTTTATTTTATTTTTTTTTTTCTTTCTTTCTTTCTTGGAGTGCTTCTCCAGTTCCTATCTTCCCATTTGAAACAGGTATAACTTAACCCATGAAGATACGTACTAGTTCACATGGTAATTTCAAAGACGTCCAAAAGATTTCAATTTAGTTGAATATCTACATCACTAAGTAGAATTTATATATACATGGATACATGAAATCATATAACCAAATATTAATTCCTTTGAAAATATATATAAATGACAGTACTTGCTCAACTCTCTCAGGCCCCCAGTTAGGACAGTATTAGTATTTTAAAGGTTAACTTTTTTCTTTTAATTCAATCTTATATTTATTTGGAAATAAAATAAATATAACAATAACAATAATAATAATAATTAAAAATTAATAATAACTAACAATAAAATTAATTAATAATAATATTAATAATAAATATAATAAATAAAAATAATAATATTATTATCAATAATAATAATATTATAAATAAAAATATATAAAAATAAATAAATAAAATAAATAATTTTTTCTTTTAATTAATTAGGAATATTTCTTTAATTCATTTTCATCTTTATTAAAAAATTATAATAATCAACTGCTTTGTTTAGTTGTAGAATAATACAAAAAAAAAAAATTTTTTTTATTAACTATTATTATTTATTATTTATTATCAACTATTATTATTATTATTATTATTATTATAAATATTATCATAATTTTTATTAATTTTTTTTTTTAATATAACATTGCTTATATAAATATATATAATTTTTAATTTAAAAATTTTTTTGGTTATTAATAAAAAGTAATAAAAAAATTTTTTTTTTTTTGGTTATTAATATTTAAGTTTGATCTTTTTTTTTTTTTTTTTTTTTTTCTTACATCTAATTAAAGTTATATCTAATAAAAATTAAAATTCTAATAAGAAAAAAAACTTTAATAAATATAAATATATATATAGTTTTTTTTTTTTTTTTTTAAAAAAATAATTTTTTATTAATATTTTTATTATTAATTTATTTTAATCTCACTTTTTTTTTTTTTTTTTTTTTTTTTTTTGATAAGTAATATATATATATATATATGTATCCCATTTGAACTATTAATAATCATAATCATCATCTTTAAGATTTTAAACTTTAATAATATTAATTTTTTTTTATCTATTTTGGATAAAGTAATATGTATGTATTTTGAACAATAATCATTTCTTAAAAAAAAAAAAATACATATATACATATATATATATATACAAAAATATATAGATAATATATATAAATATCAAAAGTTAATAAATATTAGAATATCTTTACAAGAAGCTAGGAAAATTAAAAAAAAAAAAAAGACAAAATTAATAGCAATAATATAAATAATAATATAAATAATAAGATAACAAAAAAAAAAATAATATTAAAAATAATAATATTAATTATAACATGAATAATAATAATAATTATTATTATGAAAATCAAGAAAAAAAAATGGATCATGGTGATGATAATAACAGTAGTTGTAGAGGTAATATCCCATCCGATTTAAATTCAAAAATAATTGAAATATCAACGCCACTACCACCACCATCATCAGTACGTATTATGATGGCAAGTGAAGAAACATTAAATGATCAAGAAATTGATTTAATAACTAAAAAAAGTAAAAAAAGCATTAGCAATGGTGGTAGTGATGATGATGGCAAAAATCCCAATAATAATAATAATAATAATGTAAAAAAAAAGAGAGAAAGACTTTATTGGGCAGATTGTGCACGTATTTATTCAACAGTAGCCATTATTCTATTACATTGTGCCGGTAATGGCTGTGAAAAAACATTACTGAAGCGGAATGATCCCAGTTGGATTATTGTATGTTGTTATAATTGTATCACACGTTTTGGGGTACCAATGTTTGTATTACTCTCAGGAACCTTTATTCTAGATCCCTCGAGAGCCTTCAGTTTCAAAAAACTCTTCCGACATAACATATTAAGGCTAGCGACCGCTTTCACCTTCTGGTCGACCCTTAATGCCCTCTTAAATATCTATCTCTATAAAAAAAATAAGCCATCCGATTTTTTAAAATTATTTTTTGTTGGCGAGGAGTACTTATGGTTTATTTTTATGATTATTGGATGCTATCTGATATCCCCCATTTTACGACTTTTTTCGGATAATATTGTATTAGCAAGATATTTTTTAGGACTCTGTGTTTTTTGGGGTTCCTTCCTTCCCACGCTTAATAATATTTTTACTTCTTTTCAATTTAAAGATGCTCAAGAGGAATTAACCGTTTGGACAAATCGTTGGCATTATCATTTTACCCTAGAATTTGTTGGCTATTTTGTAGCAGGTTATCATATTGTTAAGCATGTTAGTATTAAATCCTTGAAAATACGTCTAATTCTCTACCTACTCTGTCTTGCCGATGTAGTGCTCTATACACGATTAACCTATAATCTTGAGAATGCCAATAAAAAACGGTATTCCAAAGAGTTCAGAGACAACTATACCCTTACGGTGGCCTTTTACACAGTGGTACTATTTATATTCTTTAAACATGAAATTGGAAGAATTCAATTTTCCAGAAGAGCCATTAAAGTCATTACGAAGGTTTCCTCTTTAACCTTTGGAATGTATCTCTCACATATGATTCTTAAAATTGTATTATCAAGGTATTTCCATATTAAGCAAGAAGAATTTTTAGGCATAAAATATAGTGCCAAAATAGGATGTCCCATATTTGCTGTTGTTATTACTATTCTCAGTTTACTTATTAGTTATCTTCTTTCAATCACACCTATATTAAAGAACTATGTTGTTTAAAAAAAAAAATGTATATATATATATTTTATATTTTTCTCCGTATATGAATAAGAACAACAAAAACCCTAATATAATAATTTTATTATAGTTTAATATATTATTGATAATAATAATAATAATAATAATAATTGAACTAAAATATATTTATATATATTATAAGATATAATTTTTTTTTTTATTTTAGTTTTTGCTTTTTTTTTTTTTTTTTTTATTTTTTTATTATTATTTTTTTTATATTTTAGACTAGAAATTAATTTTTATATTTAGTTTATTTAGTTTAAAAATTTAAATGATATATATATGTATAATAAAAAAAAAAAAAAATAAAATAAAATTAAATAAAATAAATAGAGAAGTAATATAAAAAAGTGAAGAATTAATAAAAGTAAAATAAAATAAGTAGTGAAATATTGTAAAAGAGTAAAGCATTAATAAAAATAAAATAAATAGTAAAAAAAACAAATGTAAAGTCCAGATTGAATAAAATAAAATATAATAAATAGTAGAATATTAAATATAAAGTATTGATTGAATAAAACGAAATAAGTAGTAGAATATTAAATATAAAGTATTGATTGAATAAAATAAAATAAAATAAATAGTAGAAATATGAATATAAAGTAGAATAAATAAAACAAAGTAAATAAAAATAAATTATAAAATATGAAAAAATTGGATAAGGCGTATTAACTGTTTTTCTATTTCTTTGATATGTATATCACAGAAAATGAAAATTTATTTTTTTTTAATATAAATATATATATATAAAGAGAAAAATAAGAAAGAGGATTAAAAAAAATTTTTTTGTTTTTGGAATGATTCTGTATATGTATAAAACTAATTTCGTTTAATAATTTTTTTTTTTTTTTTTGTATTTTTATTATAAATATTAATTTACTTTTATCTTTATTTTATTTATTAATTACATGAATATTTTTTTTTTTTTTTTTTTTGTAAAAAAAGAAAAAATCACAAAATTAATAATAATAAAAAAAAAAAAAAAAAAAAAAAAAAAAAAAAAAACTAAATATTATTTATTCAATTAGAACATAATAATAATTAGAATAAATAATGTGAAATAAAAAGTTAAGTATATATTCAAAAATAAAAGTGTATATAAATACATTCAAAAAAAAAAAAAAAAACTAAGGTCTTCTCCTTCAGAGGCATCGGTGGTCCTGCTAAGCCTGTCTTCACCGTATTTTCAGTGTGTTGTTGATGACTCCTTGGTTAGTTTGAGCTTATACCTTATACCGTTTCCGGAATAGCAACCTTTATCTCTTGTCGGAGTATGTACTAGCTCTATAGGCATAATTTTCTGTAAAGAAAGCTGCAGATCACACCAAGAATGACGTTTTTAGAATAACCACCAGAAATAATTTGGTTCTTAACCAAAAAAAAAAAAACATTCCATTCTTTTTTTTTTTTTTTAAATCATTAATGTCTTCATCTCTTCCACCAAAAGAAGGAAGTTATATAATCGGTGTCACCTTACATATATATTTACACACTCATTATTCAGAATATTACCTATATTAATACAATATTTATTCATCAATTGATCACTACATTATTAGTAACGATACTATTATATTCACTTTTACTGGTATTAATATTCCTATCTTCACTATCATTCACTATCAATACTATTACTATTATGAAGAATATTATTTCTATTTCTATTATTATTATTATTATTATTATTATTATTATTATTATTATTATTATTATTATTATTATTATTATTATTATTATTATTATTATTATTATTATTATTATTATTATAAATATTATACACTTCGTTAGTACCATCAGAATCTGTACTTGATTCAACATTATTCATAATCTGTGATAACAATGTTTACAATTACTTATTTAATATTAGACAATATTTAGAAATTATGAAAAAAAAAATTCTTTTTCATAAAGAATTGCAATATCCTTAAAATATTTCATTTGATAACATGGACACCTTTCTGGACAGTTATATCCACATCCAGAACCAAGTAATAAATATTTAAAGTTTTAATTTCCCTATTTATTAATACTTTTTTTTTTTTTTTTTTTTATTTATTTATATTTTATTTTATTTTAAAGAAAATAATATATATATATATATATTTCATCATAAAAATGTATAGTCTTTTTCCAAATTCTAAAAACAAAAATAAAAACAAAAAAATTTATATAGATAGTTATATTTAAAAGTAAAAAATTAATATGAACCGTTATTTTTCTTTTTCTTTTTCTTTTTCTTTTTTTTTTTTTTTTTTAATATTAACTTTATTTTTTTTAAGATGTGATTATGAAATTTTTTTTTTTTTTTTTTTTTTTTTAAAACATGAACATGATATACAAATAATGCTTATATAAATTATTATTATTAAAATATTACTAATTTTTTTTAATAAAAAAAATACTAAATAAAATATAAAAACTTTAATAAAACGGATAACGAATAAACAATATTATATAATATATATATATAAATAAATATATGTATATATGTATATATAAAGATTATTAGAATATAACAAAAATTTAATTTTTTTTTAAAAAAAAAAAGAAAAAAAATAAAATAAAATAAAATAAATAATTATAAGATGAAAAATTAAAAGTTAATGTTTATAAAATATTTATGTGAAATGGATTTTAATTTCCTTATATATATAGATAAAGGAAAATTATAAAAAATAAAAAATAAAAAATAGATTTAAAATAAAATAATATTAATAAAAATAGTCATAAAGAATATCAATAAAAATATTTAAATTAATAATAGTAATGGTTATAATAATATTTATTAAAGATTGAAAAATAAAAAAAAAAAAAAAGTATAATAAAATGAAACGAAAATAGCAATATAAAAATTGCGGTTAAAAACTATTTATTAAAAATATAAAAATAAAAATAATTTTTAAATAAATTTATATAAAGATAGTTAATATAAAAATAATAAATATATATAAAGTAAACTTTTAAATAATAATTTATAAGTATTATTAATGATAAGGATATCTGATTGATTTAATGGAAGGGATAATTTAATGATTTTTGTTTTTCTCTTCTTTTTTTTTTTTTTTTTTTTTCGTGTGATGTGTAGATGTGGATGTACGTATGAGTATGTGTATATATGTTTTTAATTGTTTTTTTTTTTTTTTTTTTTTTCTTTGTTTGGTATTTTCTTTATTTTTATTTTTATTTTATTATTATTATTATTATTATTTTTTTTTTTTGTATATATATGTGTGTGTGTAACGTGGATGTAAATGTGTGTAGGAGTATGTGTATATATGTTTTTGAATTTTTTTTTATTTTTATTATTATTATTATTATTATTATTATTATTATTATTATTATTTTTAATCTTTTACTTTTTATGTTTTAATTTTTTTTTTTTATCAATTAATTGTTTATAATTGAACGGTAGATTTTTTACTACATTTTGGACATCTAAAGTTAAAAGGTGTATTTTTAGTATCACTAAGATTATATTTACGAACTGTTAAAGCAGATTTTAAACAAGAACGTTGAAAATTACATCCACAACTAGCTTGTATCATACCATTACTTTCTTCTACCGTTATCTTTTCTTTTTCTTCTTCTTTAACAATTTCTTCTTGTTCTTCCTGTTCTTCTTCACTTATTTGGCTTTCATAATCACTTAAAGAATACGTTGAGGATACTAATGATACCATATCTAAAGGTATACTTAATTGTTTTGAAGTAGTTTCAAATAGCATTTTTAAATGATGAAGAGAATTTTCAAAATGAGGATTTAATTCATCAAATCGTATCATACTTTCCAAGGTATAAAATAATAAATTATATATTTTTTTATAGTCACTAGATTGATGAGTATAGATTTCAGTTATTTCTGGGAATTTTTCCTTAATATTCAATAAATATTCTTGGAATTCTTCTTTAACACTAACAATACCATTCGTCATCGTTATGTATTTCTCATTCATTTGTTCCATTTGACGATTAAGATTCAATATTTCATTTTTCATTTCAATGAATTGTCGTTGATCCATATCCCGTTCATTTCTGGTGATTTCAAGGTTTTGTTCCGCATTCTTCAATTGACGCTCTAAATTTTCAATTAAAATTTGATATCTATAGTTTTCTTCATCGAGCATTTCATTTTTATTTTCACTTTCCTTCAACATCATATTGATTACTTTTTCAGAATTTTGAGCATCCTCAGCATCTTTTTTGGCATCTTCCAGTTGACCCTTTAATTCTTCTATTAATACTAAATTATCTTCATTTTCATCAGAAAGTAATTCTAATTTTTCGCCCATTTCTTGTTCTATTCTATCCTTTTCTTCACCGATGACTCTTTCAGAATCTTTAATTTTTTCAAGTTGTTCTTTCGTGATCGTAACTTCCATTTTTAATTGTTCCATCGTTTTTTGATAATTAATGTTTTCTACTTTAAGGGATTGAATTTCAATCTCTTTTTCTTGAAGCGTTTGATGAGTTAATTCTTCTGAATGTTTAACCTCCTTCAATTGACGCTTTAATTCTTCAATGATGGCATCTTTATCATGATTTTCTTGTATAAGAAGATCAATTTTTTCATTGGAGACTTGTTGATCCATTTCCTTATTCTTCTTTTCTTTTTCATTTACTGTTCTTTCTAAATCGGTATCCTGTTTAAACTTTTCTTTTGAATCCTCTAATTCATCCTTTAATTCTTCAATTAAAACTAAATTTCTTTTATTAACTTCGGTAATACTTTCTATTTCTTTTCTTAATACCTCATCTATTTTATTTTTTTCATTATTTTCAATTAAACGATTTAAACTTTGAATTTTATCAACTTCTACTTTTGAAAGCTCTAATTCCTTTTTTAATTTTTCAATTAACTGTTTTTGTTTTTCTATTTTACCTTCTTTTTCTTCATTTTCTTTCAACATTTTTTCTCTTTCTTCTTGTGATTCGGCGTCTTTCATTTTTATTAATTTCATATTCTCTTCTACAATTTTTATCTTTTCATCAATTTCTCGTTTTAACCGCTCATTTTCACTTTTAAGATTTATTATTTTTTCTTCCTTGGATTTAAACGAATTTTCTACTTCAATCATCGCTTTCTCCAATCTTTTAATAACATCTTCAAATACTACCCTGTATTTTTCAAGCATGACTTGTTGCTTTTCTCTTTTCGAATTTACCAATTCAATTTCATGCTCCAATTTTTCAATAATTTCATTAAATTTATTACCCTCCTTAGTTACCCTTACTTTACTATTTTCCATTTCGTTAGTGTTAATTTCTTCTTCTTTCTCTTCTTCTTCAATACCTTTAATTCTTTCCTTTTCACTTTCTATTTCCATTTCCATTTTTTTTTCCATTTCCTTTTCCTTTTCTATTTCATTATCTCTAACTTTTTCTTTATTTTTTTCGAGAGCAAGTATAATAGTTTTATTTTCTGTTACTTTGTAGTGGTGGTGGACTTCTTCTTTTAAAATTTTATTTTCATTTTGAAGTGAATAAATTTCTTCATCCTTATTTCTTATAATATTCTCTACCTCAACTAATTTATCATCAAATTTTTTCTTATAATCTTCAATGATATCTGCTTGTTCCTTATTTTCTTCATGAAGATGGGCAATTTCATCCTCCATTACCTTAATAGCTTGGCATAAATTAATCTTTTCTTCATTCATACATTCCTCAAGATTTTTTATTTGTTCAAAGAGTTGTTCTACTACCTTAGTCTTATTATCTAATTCTTCTGCTAATTTTACCTTTTGATTTTCAAGATCTAAAATTTCTTCTTCATGATCGTGAACAATACACTTGTATTTTTCTATAATTTTTTCCTTTTCAGTTTTTAAAAGTTCAATTTCTTCCTTATTATTTTCTATCACTAATAATGTTTTTTCTGCTTCTTTCATAGAGGCCTCTAACTTCTTCACAGCCTCTTCCCATTCCTTCTTTGTCTTTTCAAGTAAGCCTTGTTGTTGATCATATTTTTCATGGAGAGTGGTGATTTCATCCCTTAAATTTTTAATTACCTTATTTAATTCCTTTTTTTCTTCACTGGCTAAAGTTTCAATATATTTGACCTTTTCTGTACTTTCTTTAGCTATTCTTACCTTCACCTTAACTTCTTCCATTAAATTTTCCTTTTCACAATTAAGTATGGTAATTTCCTTTTCCTTCTCTTTAACTAAAAGAGAACTCTTTTCCAATTGATCAAACGCATTCTCTAATTCCTTCTTTGTCTTAATCATAAATGAACGTTGTTTCTCACTCATCTTATTAAGAGAGGCAATCTCATTTTCCATCTCCTTAATCTTCCATACAGCCGACCTTTTTTCTTGATTCATCTTCTTTATCTCTTCCCGAGCTAATTCCAATTTTTCATCCGATTTTTCCTTCAGTGCCTTCTGTTTTTCATTATTTTCCTTTAAATAATTAATTTCGTATTCCTTTTCCTTTATTTCTTCTGAAATTTCAGAATTCTCTTTAAGAATTAATTTTTGTTCGGAAAGTGTTTTTTCTAATTTGACGGTCAGATCCTCTAATTCCTGATTGATATCGACAATAATTTTTTGTTGTTTTTCATTTCTATTATTTAATAATAGGATTTCATTATTTTTTTCTTGAACTTCGATCTCACTAATTCTTTTTATTTTATTAAAATTATTAATTTCTTCTCTAGCCGATTCCAAATCTTTTTCAGATTTTTCTGTTAGTGTCTTTTGTTTTTCATAGCGTTTTTGAAGTAGTTCTATTTCAAAATTTTTATCATGAACCTCATCCATTAAATGATTATTCACCTCCTTCGCTATGCTTATATCATTCTGTAATTTTTCCATTTTTTCATAGTCACTTCCTGAGAAGCTCTTCTTACTCTTCAATAATTTTATTTCCTTTTCTTGTTTATTAATTCTATCATTTTTATTTTTTAAATTTTTTGAGGCTACATCAAGCACCGTTATGGCCTTATTTTCTAAAGTATTTTGAGCATCAATATTAATTATTTCATCTTGAGAAATATATGGCTTCAAATCTTCCATATATTTATAAAATATGGAATAGGTATTTTTTATTTCTGCAATTTCCTCACTAAGTTCTTCTGAAATATTTAAGTCTGAAACATCCACATTTGGATTTTCTTCTAAAATTTGATTAATATTTTCCTTTATACTTTTGAGATAGGTATCACAATCGGTTAAAATGTCTGTAATTTTCTTTTTTCTATCTATATTATATTTATGTTTTTCCAAAAGTTCTCTTAGGGAACGCTTTACCTCATTTATTATACGTTCCTTACGAGCTTTTTCTACTTCATTGAATATTTCTTTTTGTTTTTCAGGAGTTAAAATATTATTTGAAAATTTAAATTCATTTTCAAAACTAATGGTATCATTGGATTGATCTTCCTCATTTATTGTAAATTCATTTAAATCGAATATACTACTACCCCTTTTAATAAATGATATTTCGTTTAAATTTTCATCATTATATGTCTTATCAGATATTGATGATAACACACTATAAGATCTTTCTCTATTTTCCATTTTTATATATTTTTATTTTTATTTGCGTAAATTAAAATATAAACTATTTTTACAAATTTTTTATATACATATATAAAAATCAATTTTTTTTTTTTTTATTTTATTATTCAATAAGTCTTTTTTTCTTTTTTTTTTTTTATTCGAAAAAAAAAATAATTTTAATATTGGTATATATATAAAAAAAAGATTAAAAGACTAAAATAAAATCTTTTGATATAAACCTTCAATGATCCTTTTTCTTATATAATTATTTTTAAATCCTAACTATTTGATTAACTAAATTATTAAAATAAAAAAAAAAATAAGTTTAAATGATTATATAAATATCATTTAAATTTTAAATTTTTTTAAACTTTATAAGTGAAGTCTTTTAATTTATATATATATCTAATTTTTATCAATATGAATTATAAAAAAAAAATTATAATAATACTATTAAAAAAATTTTTTTTTTTAAAGAATTATCGATAAAAATTATATATATATTATTTAGGATATTATTAAATTAAATAATATATTGAAATAAATAATTGTTAATATAATGTATATAAAATTAATTATTTATTAACCTTTTCCTATTTAATATATAAATTTATCATAAAAATTTATTACATATATTATAATATATTATAAAATAATATTAATTATATAAATTATAAATTACACAATAATAATATATTACATAAAATAATAAATAATAAAGTAATATTAATAATAAATAATTTATCTATATAAAAGGTCACACTTTATCTCTATTATTAATATACCATTTTTATGTTTAATTTCATATATTCTATGTATTTTTAATTTATTCAATGTTAACTTTAAAATTAATTTATATTAGATTATATTATATTATTTATATTTTAATAATATTTATTATTCTACATGTATTTCTCGGTTTTATTTATTTATTTATTTAATATAAACATATAAACATTATAATTATAATATAAAAACAATTAATTTTCCAATTATTTTATTATTTTTAAAGTTTCCATTTTTTTAATTAAAAATTTCAACTTTTTTTTTTTAACTAAAAGTTTTAAATCAACAATATTTAAAAATATATTACATAATATTATTGTTAATATATTAACAAGTTTTATCAAAAATTTCATATAAAATAATCTTAACCATATGTATTGCTTCATATAAAAAAGGATTTATTAATTTAATATATTTTAATATATTACTAATTTAAACCTATATGTAATAATTATCTTAAAATTAAAAAAATTTTTTTTTCATGGCCATTCATTTAACCGCAATGGATAATTCATGAACCCATGGTTGAACAAAAAATAATAAAAATAATAAAAATAATAATAATAAAATAAAATAAAATAAAATAAAATAAAATAAAATAAAATAATAAGATACAAAATAAATAATTTATATAATATATATAATACAATATATTATAATAAAATAGAGTATAATTCATAATAAAATAAATCATATATTATAGTCAAATTATACTATAATAAAATAGAGTATAATAATATAAATTATAATAAAACATTTCAAAATAAAACCTTTTAAAATAAATATATTAAAATGAATTTTAAAAGATGGATGATGATATTAAAAAAAAAAAAAAATAAAATTAAAATAAAATAAAAAAAAATAATTAATTCAAATTCAGGTTATTATCAAAGCTATTCTATTCTCTAATAATTAATTGATGCTAAAATCATTGATAATACATAAAATATTTAATTTAAACTATGAATCTATGGTGAATCTATAGGTTATTAGTATTATTAATAGAGGTTTAAGCATTTGTATTATTAGTATTAGCAATCATATTAGTATTATTAATTACAATTACATTTATTATTATTATTAGTGATAGTGTTATTATATAGTAATACAATTAGTATTAATATTGATATTATTATTCTCTTTTATTATTATATTCATTTTATATTTTATAATGTTACTTTCATTTACATTATTTTCTGTTTTTTAATAAATAGAGTTGATGTAACTTGAAAAGAAAAATTACAAAAAAAAAAAAAAAAAAAAAAAAAAAAGAATTTTAATAATCACGAACATTTAACACATTCCGTTTTTGGAACCCTATTTTTATTTTTTATTTTTTATTTTTTTTATTTTATTTGTAAATAATGCACACCTATTATTCAATTATTCAAATTATTTTTCAATTATTCAAATTATTATTCAATTAAATTATTATTCAATTAAATTATTATTCAATTATTTATTACATATTCAATTATTTAATTATTAATCAATTATTTAATTACTATTCAATTAAATAATTATTTATTACATATTATGTATTAATTATTTATTATATATTAATTATCATTCATAATTTAAACCAATAGATATCTATCAGTAAATAAATAATAATAAATAATAAATAATAAATAAAATAATAAATTTTAAATAATAAATAATAAATAATATAAATATTAATTATTAATGCTTGTTTTGATTATCAAATCCTATAATATATTTATTTTATTAAGTGATTATACTTTATTAATATATTAATAATTAAGTTTTATCAAATTAATACAAATAAATATAAATGAAAAAAAAAAAACTAAAATTAAAATTAAAAAATAAAAAATAAAAATTTAATAAATACATAAATATAATATAAAATAAATTATTATAAAATATTTGAATGAATGACCAATAAAATAAATAAATAACTAAAAATCATTATTTTTTTTATTTAATAAAAATTTCCAATAGAAATAAAATTGCATATATGTTGCATATATTATAATATATAAAATTTTAATTGGATAATTATATTTACTAATCAAAAAATAATATATTAATTAAAGTTCTATCGATTTTCAAAAAAAATAAAAATAAATTTTTTATTTTTATATTCTATTAAACTTTTTATATAAAATTAAAATAATAGAATAAATAGAATAGAATAGTTAAGATAAAATATATATAAAATATATTAATATAAATTATTAAAGTTGTATTCATATATAATAATATTAGTAAAATTATGATAGAATACAATAAAAAAAAATTATTAAAAAAGAATATTATTAATGGACTATTAATAAATTACTAATAAAAGATAAATATTATAGAGAGAAAGAAAGAAGCAATCATTAACAGTAATTGAATATAAAAAATGTTAAATTTTAGTTTTTTTTTTTATTTTTTATTTTTTAATTATTATGTTTTATTCAATAATAATTGCTGTAAACGTCAAAACTATTTATATTTACAATGAATGTCATATTATACAATAAGAGCTACATTAAAAAAATATATATTTATTTTATTTTATTTTATTTTATTCAATCTGTACTTTATATTCACATTTCAACTATTTATTTTATTTTATTTTATTATATAAATTAAATAAATTTGAAATGAAATTTGTTCATTTATATATTATTAGTAATACTTTACCATATTATTAATATGGACATTTTTTATTTTATTAAAGATTAATTATTCACATTTTGTATCTATTCAAAGCTCTATTCACATATATTCCTATATATTCAAATATATGTGAAGTTTGATTTAAAATTTTTAATCCTATGATGTATAAAAAATCAAAAAAAAATTAAAAAAAATTACTAATAAAAAAAAATTTTAAAATTTTATTTATTTATTAATTTATTTATTTATTAATTTATTTATTTATTTATTTATTTATTTTTAATTAATTTATTTATTTATTTATTACTATTATTTTTTTTTCAATATTTATTAAATGAATGGATCACACAATCGGAGAAGGGAATTTTATTTCTTTTGATGTAACAAAATAGTAAAAATATTAAACATTCTATATTTATATTATTTTATATTATTTTATATTATTTTATATTATTTTAATATTTTAATATTTTAATATTTTACATTAGTTAAATTATGTATTGTGTTACATTTTATATTTTATATTTCATATTTTATATTTTATATTTAATATTTCATATTAAATATTTTATATTTTATATTCTATATTTTATATTTCATATTTAATATTTATTATTTTATATTCTATATTTAAGATATATTTATCTTTTTTTTTTTTTTTTTTTTTTTTTTTTTTTTAATGGTTATTTGTTAATAATACACAATGTAACGATTTAAATATCATTTTTAAATTTTTATATATATAGTAACTAAGAAAGAAAAGAATTTTTTGACAGTTTTAACCTCAAAGTTTTACTCTTTTATACAGACCTTTATTTTATTCTCTTTATTTAATACATATAGAAATTATTATATTGATTATATTTTATATAGATTATTTGATAACACGGTAAAAGTTATATCTATAGTTTGGTTTTAGTTTATTAGTTTATTTATAATATTAAAAAGGATATAAAATAATTATAAATGTGTATAAATAAATATATAACTATAGATAAAAGAAATACGAAATAGATAATAAATAAATAATTATGTCAACTAATTTTCATATATAATTTTGAAGTAATTGATAAAAAAAAATAATAATAATAAAAAAAGGGCTTTTCCATTTATCTTTACTGATTGTAATATAAAATAATTAGAGATATTAAATATTTATAAATATTTAAGAAAAGAAAATAAAACATTTATTTATAATCTTGTAAAACAAAAGATATATACATTATATATATAAATAGTATTATATCGATTGAATAGTAAAAGTGTCCAATTAATTTTGTTACATATTTATTATTGAATTATTAATAAATATAAAACTTTCATAAAAATTATTTATTATTTATTATTTATTATTTATTATTTAAAATTTATTATTTATTATTTATTATTTATTATTTATTATTTTATTATTATTATTATTAGGAATAATTAGTTTTTAACGTTCATTTGAATTAAATCATCAAAATGAAATACTTTTTTTAAATTTTTGTTTAAAATCATGTTTCTTTAAAAATAATAATAATTAAATAATAAATAATAAACAATAAATAATAAATAATAATATATAAATAATAAAATATAAATAATAAATAATAAATCATAAATCATAAATAATTAAATAATTAAATAATTAAATAATTAAATAATAAATAAATAATATATAATATATAATGAATAATAATAAGGGTATTTATTAATAAATAATAATAAATAATAAATAATAAATAAATAATATATAGTAATATATAAAAAATAATTATATAAATAAATAATTTTTTTTTAAAACTAAAATAGAAATCTTTAAATTTTCTAAATTTAAAATTTTCCACATTTTTATTTTATTTTTTAAACTTTTTTTTTTTAAAATTTATTTTATTTAAAACTTATATAAATAAATATATATATATATATATATATTTTTTTTTTTCAGTTTAGTCCTTGAACTTGTTCTATTGTTATAAATTTATTTTTTAAGTAAATATTAATACATAAGAATTAGTTGATGATAATTCTTCATTGTATTATTAATATTAAAATGATAATAATAATTAATAGTATTGACACTCTGTGAAATACTATTTTGTATTATTTAACAAAAAAAAAAAAAAAAAAATTTCTTTTTAAAAATATTTAAAATATTCTTAGCATCATTGAAATAAAAATTTTTAAAAGATATTATAAATTTTTTTTAATTTAAATTATTTTTTTTATTGGTTAAATGAAGTAATGTTATAATAATATCTTTATTATTCATTATTCAATATTAAATACTCATTTTATTATTATTATTATTTAATATTTATTATTTAATATTCTTTTTATTATTATTCATTATTCATTATTAATTACTCATTTTATTATTATTATTATTATTATTATTTATTATTTATTATTAAATACTCTTTTTATTATTATTTATTATTTATTATTAAATACTCTTTTTATTATTATTTATTATTTATTATTAATAATTTGAAATTATTATTATATAAATAATAATAAAAAAATTTTATATTTTTTATATTTAATAATTATAATGATCTATTTATTTGAGTAATTTAAGAGAATTTTTTTAAGATTAAAAAGTAGCCTTGCCTATAAGGGTTATAAGAAAATGGTTAAATCATTTTAACATCCATTATAAACTTTCATATCCTATTTTATAGTGGTCATTATCAAAAGTAATTTATTGATTATCTTCAACAACCGCATCAACAATAACAATAATAGTAGCAATAATATTTTTTTTTTTTTTTTATTTTTTATTTATTTTATTCTTTTATTTTTATTTATTTATTTATTTATTTCACTAAATATTTAATTTTATTTTTATTTATTAACTTTAATTTTTTTATTATTTTTTTTTTTTTTATATTTTTTATTTTATTTTATTTTATTTTATTTTATTTTATTTTATTTGGTTTATTTATTTTTTAATGTTCATTTGTAATTTTTTTATATTATTATTTTGTTACAAAAAAAAAAAAAAAAAAAAAAAAGATCATAAATGAGAGGAAAGGAATGTTTTGGCGGAGTCCTAGAATGCCAACGATGACAAAGAGAAAGCGTTACGCTTATTCTTGGAATACTGCCGCTGCTTTCTTCTTTTTCTTCCTTACCATTTATCACATCGGTGTTATTGGCCCAGGCGTAGAGTTTTTGTATTTCTTGTATTAATTCTTTGGAGGCATCGAGATGTGAGGCATAGGTGGGATGACCATCAGATCCAATGCCATTCTTATTTCTATCTTGTGGACTGAATTTAAAATAGTGAACCTTCTCATCTCCGGTGGTCTCCTGATACTGTTGAATCGCTTTTTCAATGAGGGTAGAAACTTGTACTTCCATGATACCATAGGTTCCTAGTATTTCCGCATTGGGATGAATGGCTCGAAGATGTTGAAGAAACTCTATATAATGTTGAAGAAAATTTGCTCGTTCCTCCACGATTTTCGCGTCATCATAAATGGACGAAAGATAGGATCGATCATTCGTCCCGAGATTAATAACTATAAGATCGGGAATAAATTCTTTGGAATCCCATGATTCCTCCTGAATTAATTGGGATTCATTCTCAAAATAATAAAAATTGGTATATCCTAATTTTTCATAGTAGGGTGGTACTGTCCTTACATCATTCTTCACGCCATTACTACTATATCCGGAAAGCATTCCAAATCCACTATAACAAACTATGCTATAATCGGCTTTAAATTTTTCTGCTGTAAGATAAGCATAGGTTCGAGTACCATATTCGTTTAGTGTTGAAAATCCTCTTGTGGTGCTATTATTACCATAACCACAGGTAATGGAATCCCCAATAAATTCAAACTTTAATTTAGATTTGGGAGTAGGAACAATAAGATTGGAATCTACCTTAATATCGTTAATACGTAGAGTTCCCTCGAGACATTCCGATACTTTCATAAAACGTACAGTATGATTAGTATATTCATCAAAATCTATACTTAAGGTGGTTTCCTTCCTATTGATTATATCATCAAGATACACTTGTTGATCCGCATAGATTATAAAATGTGCAGGATTTTTCTTGCTACTTGATCCTTCATCTGCAGTAATGGTAATAACTGATTTTTTACCTAAAAATTCATACTCTATTCCAGTATTAGTTAAACCAAACCAAAGACACTGCTTATCCTCTAAATATTTTGCTCTACCAAGCAATTTAACATTATCTTTGGTAGGTTTGAATACTTTTAAAGTTTCTTCATCTCTTTTATTTAATAAAAATAACTTTTGTTGTTGTTGTCGTTGTTGATAATGACTATTACTATTTTTATTATTATTATTATTTTCTATTTTGTTGATTTCAGTTCGGGTATTTTGTATACTTTGTTCTACTTTTTTTTTTTTTTTTTCATTTTTTCAATTTCATATATTTTTTTTATTATCAGCCATTATATAGAGAAAAATAAAAATTAAAATAGAATAAATATATATTTATTTAAAGTATTTTGATAATATATATATATATTATTATTATTATTATTTGCCATTTTAATAATTTAAATATTAATAAATGTATATAAAAAATATTTAAATATAGATATTAAAAAAAATATTGGAATAAATAACATTTATTAAAATTTATAAAATTAGTAATTGAAATATATACATATAATATTATTAAATATCATTGCTAATATTTTTTATTGTTCATTAATTATAATAAAATAATAATTATATACATGATATTTGGAAAAGAAATTCAACAATTAATAATAATCTATTTTTATTGTTATTATTTTTATTATTATTATTATTATTATTATTATTATAATTTCGAATAAATAAGTAAATAAAAAAGTCTTTTAGTATCTTAAAATAAAGATTATAATCTATATATAAAATTCTTTATTATAAATAATTAATTACCTACATAAAAAATTTTGAAGTAATCATTCTATTCTATATATTTTATTTATTACTAAAAATATTTATATATATATAAAAAAAAAAAAAAAAAAAAAAAAAAAATAAATAAAAAAAATAAATTTAAATTAAATATAAAATTTAATTATTATTTTGTTTTTATA
The DNA here is from genome assembly GCA_016946835.1 of Neocallimastix lanati (nom. inval.). NCBI lineage: Eukaryota > Fungi > Neocallimastigomycota > Neocallimastigomycetes > Neocallimastigales > Neocallimastigaceae > Neocallimastix > Neocallimastix lanati (nom. inval.). The sequence continues at coordinate 407,541 of JACVTC010000133.1, forward strand.
TATTATAAAATTTTATTTTTTATTTTTTTTTTTTCCATTAAAATCTTGGAAATTCTATATAAAATATTTTTAAAAATATTTTGTATAGAATGAACTTTTAAATAATAGTAATTAATAATTTTATTATAAAAATTATAAAAATATATATTATTGTTCTATATTATATATATATATTTTTTTTATTTAAATGATTTTTTATTATTTATTTAAAAAATTATATATATTTTTATATTCCTTTTTTTTTTTTTTTTTTTTTTTTCTATTGTTTTGTTTTTATTTAATCTAATTTTTATCTAATTAAAAATTACTTTTATATAATATCAACTAATTAAGAATCTACAACAAAAATTTTATAATTTATATCCCTAAATAAATATTTAGTGAAAGTTAAATATTGAAGAATACATATTTTTTTATTATTATTTAATATTATTATTAATATTTACTATTTCTTAATAATACGTCAGAATATATTTAATATTTATAAAAAGGAATTTTAATATTATATATATATAAATATATATATATATATATATATATATTTTTTTTTTTTTTAAATTTTATTATTATGTATATATTATTTATTTATAATTAATATATATTATACTAAAATAAATAAAATCATTAATAGTTTTTTCTTTTAATAGTTGCTTTTATATATCATCATTATAATACAGCAATATTTATAACGTTACCCATAAAAATAAATATATTATTTATATATATATTTATTAATTAAGAGATCTTTTATTTTCTATTTTATTTTTAAAACAAACAAACAAACAAAAAAAAAAAAAAATAAAAAATAAAAAAAAAAAAAAATAAAAAAAAAAAAAAATAAAAAAAAAAAAAAATAAAAAAATAAAAGAACATATATAATATTTTATAATAAAATAAAATAAAAATAATATAAAAATAAAAATAATATAAAAATAAAAATATTATTAAAAATTAATTTATATATATATATATATATATAAAGATATATTGGGAATAAATATATATATTTTTTCTTCTTTATTTGGTGGGAAGGTTAATAGAATTCAAATTGATTGATTCTAATATGCATATTTTTTTTTTGTTATGGGTTAATGGGATTTTTCAAATTGATTAAAGGGAATAAATATAGTTATTTTTATTATTATTTTTATTTTCTATTATTATTTTTATTTTTTATTATTATTTTTATTTTCTATCATTATTTTTATTTTTTATCATTATTTTTATCATTATTTTTATTTTTTTTTTTTTTACATAATAAGAGGATGATCAATATCAATAGTTATTATATTATCTTCATCTTCATCTTTATTTTTTGTTTCATCATTTGTTGTCACCGATTCTTCCCGTTTATATTGCATTTTATCGAAATCTACAATACTCATTGGGTCATCTTCTTCTGGTGCTTCTTCATCTAATGCATTTTCATCCACTTCATAGATTTCTGATTTTTTATAAGTTTCGTTAGAAACTATGTGATCATCATCATCACTATTATTATTATTTTTATAATAATCTAGATCTAGTTCCTCTTCATTATCTTGAATTGGAAAAGATAAAACTAACATAGAAAATGTTATAAATGATATAATAATACTTAAATTATTAAATTTCATTTTTTTCCCTTTTTCTAAAGTTTAGATTTTACTTTTTTTTTTTTTTTTCTTAGTATTTTATTAAAGTGTTCGTTTGGATATAGTATTAATAAACAAATATATACTATCTATAATTTTTTTTTATAAAAAAAAAAAAAATAAGATAATAGAAGATAAAAAAAAGTTTTAAAATTACAATTAATATTATATCATTATTATAATTTTAATATTTTTATTATTTTTTGTTAATTATCATCATTTTATTATTATTTTTATTTTATTCATCATTCTTAATGAAATTTTAAATATTACTTGTAATTTAATTTAAATTAATGAAAAAACCAATAGTAAAATTAATTCAACTTTATTTTATATAAATACAAATTAATCAAATTTAATCATGTTAGAAAAGAGATGAACTTTGACTTCAAAAAAAAAAAAAAAAAAAAATTAGAAATTCAAATTTAAAATAAAGTTATTGGATTATTATTATTATTATTATTAATTTTTTTTTTTTTTTTTTTTTTTTTTTTTTTTTTTTTAATTTACACAAACAAATTTTTATTTAAAAAATAATAAATATTTAAAAAAAAAGAATAATAATAATAATAAATAAAATTTAGTACAAATTAATATAGAAATCAGTATTTTCAATGAATGAATGAATGAAATAATTAAATGAAAATTAATCATTAATAAATCAATCATTAATGCCAAATAAAAATCTAAATTTATTTTAAAAATTTTTTTTAAATTATATATATAATATATATAATTATAATAAATTATTATAAAAATATATAAATATATAATTAAAATTAAAAAACATGTATATAATTATAATAAATTATAAAAATATATAAATATATAATTAAAATTAAAATATATATATAATGTTAAAAATGTGAAGTCCTGAATGAACTCTTTATGATTATTATTATATGTTTTAATAATAATATTTTATTTAATAAAAAGAAGAATCCCTTTTAAAATAATAATATGTATTTATATAAGATTTATTTATAATAAAGCATAATGTGCTTAATCTTATTTACTATAATTTTAACGTATAATTATATAAAATTATTTACATCAATATAAACTAAAAGTAACATATATGAAATTTATTGATGTTAAATATTATAAAAAATATTTTGTTAATACTTTTTTTAATATATATATATATATATAAAGAGAGAGAGCAAGAGATAGAATATTTATATTTAATGAAAGAATATGATTATTTTTTTTTTTTTTTAAATATATATTGATAAATTAAATATATATTCATTATTAATAATCATAGAACTATTATTTAAAAATAATTGGATTTTTTTTTATATTATTTCAAATATCTGCTTTTAAATAATAATAATAATAATATAATTGTCATATATATATTAATTAAAAAGTATTATTAAAAAAAAAATGAAAAGTGTAAAATAATAATAATATTTTATTTAATTGTATTTAAAATATATATATATTTTTATATATAAGAAAATTATATATTTAATGGAAATATATTTATTATTATTAAAAAAAAAAAAAAAAAAAAAAGGAGTTCAAAAATTTTATGTTAATAAAAAAAAAAAAAATTTTATTTATTTATTTATTTATTATCATAATAAATTAAATGTAAATAATTGTTTACTATTTAAAAATTTTACGAAGTATTGAAATATCTAAATGAAATTATTAAAAGATATCCGAAGTTTTCAACGATTTTTATCAAAAAAAAAAAAAAAAAAAAAAAATATGACGAAATTTCGTCGTATGGTCATTGCTGATTCCGTCAAAATCGTTTCGTAGTACTATTGTCCATCAAACTAAGCTAAATGAAAAAGGATAAAACTTTTACGAATAAAAAAAAATTTAATCAAAAACCATCGAACCGATACAAAAAGCTACTTTTGTGAATATTAAGTAATGAAAAAAATACCATCTGAAATGATAAAAGACCCTAATACTTAAAAACCCAAAATCAGTTCCCAACTTAATAACGCCATTTGTTTCAAACCCGCTTTGAAAAACAATATAATAAAATATATATATATATATTTAATGATATTCCTGTAATGTTTTCACCTAATATTTCTTCTGTTCTGAAAATTTCTTATAATGAGATGAAAATTGAAAGATATATCAAATCAAAAGAAAAATTGATGTTCCATTATCATTTCTTTATATTTCCATTTAGTTATGTTATTAATGATAAAGAGTATGTTATTAATATTGCTACATTTTTTTTTTGCCCATAATGATTTCAATTATAGTGACGTTGAAAGGATGTTGAACAATATTTAGCCAAAATATCAATGGGAATAGTTATAGTTCTTTTTTTATGGATTATAGCTTTTTCAATGGTAATATTCGATTCTCCTTTACATAAAATATCGATAATGTATTGATACATATAAAAATAAAATTTTTAGAATCATTAGACAAAAAATTACCGGGTTTATTTAGTATGAACCTTACGATATGTGCGTAAAGAATGTGATAATATAATATTTGTAAATGTTGAAATTTCCAATTTAACAAAACATTATGAAAAAAACAATTAATAGTGAAAAAAATAAAAAAAAAAAAAAAAATTGAAAAATATATTTAACATCATTAGTCAATATTCAATAAAACCATTTACATTTCTTAATTCATCACAAAAAGTTATATACTTCCTATTTGAAAGTTATGGAATTTTTCAAACATAAAATATTTATTTTATTTTTTTATTTTAAATATAAAAAATTTTTTTTTTCATATTTTAAAAATTTTTATTTTCATATTTTAAAAATTTTTAAATTACAATTTACAATTTGTAATGATTTGGAGACAAGAAAAAAAAATTACTTATTGTATTTATTATTTCTTTATTGAATTTATAAATAATTTTAATTCAAATATATAAAATTTTTAAATTGGGGAAATTATCTTAAAATAATAATAATAATAATTAATAATTAAATAAAGTATATAAAATAAAATTTACTTTTTTAAAAAATTTTTTTTTTAAAAAAAATAAGGTTATTTACTTATATTTTGTAGGATACAATGAAATATTTAATACATAAATAATAAAATAAAGATATTAGGCATTTGACAATTTTTTTTTTTTTTTAATATTTGAAAATGTATTTTAATTTTTCCCTTTAGTAATAAAAATTATAGGATTGTATTTAATAATACTTTATAATAATTTTATTATTATTATAATTATTAAATAAATTTAAAACATTAAATATAATAAATTATGTTTTAACTTAACCTTTTATTATTAAACTTTTATTTTTTAAAAAAAAAAAAAAAAAATTAAATCATTCTCAAAAATAAATATAAAATATTTTTTTTTGTATTAAATTTAATAATTTTAATTGTATTAATTTAAATTAGTATTAATTTTTGACATGTTATTTTAAGAAAAAAAAAAATTAAAAAAAATAAAGAATATTTTTTATTTAAAAAAGAAGAAATATTTTATTTAATTATTTTTTTTTTTAAAAAGTTAAAAAAAAAAATAAGAAAGTAAAATTATTTCATTGTAATAGAATATATTTATAAACTTATGAGAGTATTTATAATGTTCAATACTTTTTAAATTTTATTGAAATTTATTATTAATCTTTAAGTTATATTATATATATTAATAATAATAAAAAAAATTGAAGAAAACATAATAATATATTTAAAAAAAAAAAATAAAGTAATATAAATTAGTATTATTATAAGCAAAAAAAAAAAAAAAAAAAAAAAAAAAAAAAAAAACATTAATAAAGATAAAAGATAATATATTTAAAAAAAAGGATATATAAAAAAATTTTATTGTAAATAATAAAATACTATATATTAAAAAAAAAAAAAAAAAAAAAAAAAAGAATGAAAATATTATTCCTTCTTCGGTTTTTATGTAATTATATATAATAATATATAATATAAATAATATGAATATAATTTTTTTTTCTTTTCTTTTTTCTATTTTTTTTTAATTTTATTACTCTAAAAATATTTATATTAAAGTATAATTATATTTTTGAAAATACAAAAAAAAAAAAAAAAAAAAAAAATATTCATATCTATTATAATAGTATCCTATGTATTAATAGTATTTGCTGCTGACAATTATTTAAAAGATCTTGATAGATCCTTTGATGAAGCTGAAAATAAAATTGTTGATTTATATGTTTCTATACCAAAAGAAGAAGTTAATAATTTAATTAAAATTACTCAAATTAGTTTAAATCAGGTTCAAAATGGTGGTGCTAAAAATTTAGCAGATTTTAAATATGTTAATACTACTATTCTTGCCAAATGGAATGGGTATATTTAATATTATAAAAAAAATATTATCAATATATATATATATATATATATATACACTAATATACATATTTAAACTTTATATATTAATATTTAAAAATAAAGAAAAAAAAATCTTTAAAATTATATTATATTTATTTAGTTATTAATAATAATTATAAATGTATATATATACATATATTTATTTTTTTTTTATTTTTTAGTAAAGAAAAGAAATATGAAAATTGTAGCTTTAAAACTGGTGGTCAGTATGCTCGTTCCAATGATAAAGTTAGTTTTAATATAAAATTAGAAAAAAAATTTTTAGGTCGTAAAAATATTAGATTGAGACCTGATGCTACAGATAAAAGTCATCTTCGTTCTAAAATTTGTTGTGATATCGCAAATAGAATGGGTGTTCCTTCCATTCAGGCTGTCTATGCCAGACTCTATATGAATAATGAATATTGGGGCCTTTATACGTTAATGGATGCCCTTAAACCTTCTTGGATTAAACAAACTTTTAATCCTACTGAAAAGGAAGTAACTACCCTTTATCAATGTAAAAATGGTGGTATGAATTTAAAATCAGGTTCTGCTTCTAAATGCTTTAATGCCAATGATGAGTATCAACATATGACTCAATTAAATAATTTTGTTAAAGGTGTTAATGAGGCTAAAAATATTAATGATCTCAGTAAGATTATGGATGTTAATGTTTTCTTAAAGTATGTGGTATTTGAATGGTTAATTGGTTCCTTTGATCATTTCTTAATTTATGGTCATAATTTTTACTTCTATAAAAGAGAAACTGATGGGAAATGGCTTCTCATTGAGCATGATTTTGATAATACTTTTGGTTCCGGTATTTCTCTCAATTTATGGGCTAATAAGGGTCCTAACCAAGATGGTAGCAGTGGTAATTCCAATAACAACAACAATAACAACCCATGGGGTTGGGGTTGGGGTTTTGGTGGGAACAACAATAACAATAGAGGTAGTGAACCCATAAAATATAGTTTTGCTGATTGGGAAATGAATATACCAATTCTTAAAACCTTAGTTTATAATAATAAAGATAATTTTAAAAAAATTGTTCGTGAAGTTTTAGTTTCTGCCTTCAATCCAACCATTTTGGATCCACATATTAATGAATTAAAGAAATTCCTTACTCCATATGTTAAAGAAGATAGTACCAAAGGAAAGGATGGTAGTCTTCCAGGTAGAATTAATAAAAAGGGACAGAAGCATAGTTCTTCTGTTAGTGAATTTGAAAATAATATTGAAACAAGTCTTAAATATTGGATTAAAACAAAATTTGAAGTTGCTTGTAATCAGTATGGTTTTAGTAAAACTGAAATTTTGAATGAAGCTTCTTCTTATGTTGCTAAACCATTTGATTATGGTAATAATAGTAAACAGAAACAGAAAGAAGAAGAAGCTAAGAAAAAACAGGAGGAAGAAGAGGCTAAAAAGAAACAAGAAGAAGAAGAAGCTAAAAAGAAACAAGAAGAAGAAGAGGCTAAAAAGAAGCAAGAAGAAGAAACTAAAAAGAAGCAAGAAGAAGAAGAAGCTAAAAAGAAGCAAGAAGAAGAAGCTAAAAAGAAACAAGAAGAAGAGGCTAAAAAGAAACAAGAAGAAGAAGAGGCTAAAAAGAAGCAAGAAGAACAAAAAGAAAAAGAAAAAGAAACTACAAAAGCTGAAGAAGAAAATGATGATAATATTGATTGTTGGTCAGAAATTTTAGGTTATAGTTGTTGCAAAGAAACCTGTAAGACAAAATATACTGATAAGCATGGTAATTGGGGTGTTGAAAATAAACAATGGTGTGGTATTATTGATGAGAAATGTAAAAAGAGTCTTGATGAAAATAAAGAAAAAGAAAAGGAAAAAGAAAAAGAGACATCAAAGACAGAAGAAGAAAATGATGATATTGATTGTTGGTCAGAAATTTTAGGTTACAGTTGTTGCAAAAAAACCTGTAAAACAAAATATTCAGATAAACATGGTAATTGGGGTGTTGAAAATAAACAGTGGTGTGGTATTATTGATGAGAAATGCAAAAAGATACTTGAAGAAGCTAAATGTTATGGTGAAACCACAGGTGAATATTCATGTTGTGAAAAATGTAAGGTTCGTTACTCTGACAAGCATGGTGATTGGGGTATCGAAAATAAAGAGTGGTGTTCCATAAAATATACTTGTAAAAATGAAGGAGAACTTTAAATAAAGCAACATGTTTAAAAATTATACAATAAAAATAATAAAAATAATAAAAAAAATTATATATAATTATTATTATTATTTAGAATAAACATAACTAATAAAATAATAAAAAAAAAAAAAAAAAAAAAAAAAAAAAAAAAATTAATAAAAAATATTAATAAAAAAAATTAATAAAAAAAATTGATATAAATAAATAAATAAATAAATAAATAAATAAATAAATAGAACAACAATAATAACAATATATATTGAAAATCTATTTATTTGATATATATAATCAAAATAGTTATTTTTAGCAAATCAAAACTAAAAACTGAATATGTATGTAAGTAATAATTGATGTAATATTTAATGTTAAATTGTTGGAAATATTAGATTAAAAAAAAAAAAAAAATTATATTTATAAATCTATGTATTAGATTTATTTTTCTTTTTTAATTATTATCTATTTAAATATTATATTAATAATGGTAAAATACTAACAAAACTTATAATGTTAATGGTATTAATTTTTATATAAGTTTATTATAATAAAATATTATTATCTTTTAATAATTGTTTTAGTTTGGTGTTTATGATATATAAATATTAATCATATTCAAAATATATTATTATTTAATAAAATATTTTTAATATAACTTTAAAGATTTATTATTATTATTATTTTTTTATTCAGAATAGAGAGTGAATACACTTCCAGTGCTTTATAATAAATAGATAACTAAATTTTTTATAAATTACATTTTAAAAAAAAAATACATTATATAATGATTAAATAAAATAAAAAAATAATAAAAAATTTAAAAAAAAAATTAATTTTAATTATTTATCGAGAATTTAATGTAATAGAGAATAAAAAAATAAATTAAAAAAATTTTGGTGTGATGTATATAATGCGTAGAAACATGATCACCATTTAAATCTAAAATAATAAAGCAAAAGAAGTAACACCTTTAAAATAAAGAGTGTGGTTTCCACTAAACTCTCCTTTGATAATACAGAAAGATTCTCATTAGGAAAATTACTCTCAAGAGATTCTCTGAGCGGAACAAGACAGTTAGCATTTGGGTTTGAAATATATATTAGGTCTACTAATAGTATTATTCCTAAGCCATATCAATATGACGTCGACTCTCTTGGTATTAAAGGATTTCATACTAAATCGATCAAAAAGTAACTCAAGAAAACTACCAATGATAGGAATTGTTTTAGTAAGATAACGCCCAAGCCCCCACAATATACGGAAAGGGAGACCTCTGTGCACAATTCAAAAATTGTTTAATTAAATAATTGTAGCTCATCTAAAGCTGAAACATCACCATGAAGGAATATGTAAAAAATATATTTATTGACAAATTTTTCATATTCAAAGATATTGGAATATATTGCTAATAAGGAAAGCGTCCTTATTTTATCACTAAATATTATAAAAAAATCATTTATGAAATCTAAAGATTCTCATCTATATAATAAAAAAGGAAGAACATTTGAATATTCAATGGATGAACGACTATTTATCTTCTCCACTATATGGGTAGATTTTCAAAAACTCTACCACTTCTGATAGCGATAGTAGTGTTGTATTTTAAAATCAGATCTTAATCTTAAAATCCTATTAAAATCTAAATTAAATTGGGGATATTCAAGTCTGAGTTTGAATAATTTTCTTATATTTATATTTATCATAATTTATTCCTTTGATTCCTTGGTTTTATTATATTTATTATTATTATAATTATAATTATAATTATTATTATTATATTTTTATTATTATTATTATAAATTAATAAGTATAAGATTTATATAAATTTTTGTTTTTAAATATTAAAATAGAAAAAAATTAAAAAAAAAAAACAAAATAGAAATTGGTAAATATAGTTTTATATATTCTTAACTTTTATTATAATCTTTTTTTTTTTTTTTTTTTTGTGAAAAGAAATAATCTAAAATAAATTAATATTAATTTATAATTATAATACAATATAAAATAATGCAATAATGTTTCTATTAAAATAATCATTATTAACATTAATAATTTTATTTGTATTTTTTTTGTTTTAATAATATTATTTTATAAACTATATTAATTCTGGAATTTATATAAATAAATTTTGTATTTTTAAAAAAAATTATCTTTTATTTATATATATATTAATTATAGTAATTTACAGTATTACTATGCATATAATAATAATATATATTTAAATATAAAATAATTAATTTATTTAAATTCTTAAGTATTATTCCAAATATTTTTATTGTTAAATATATACATATATATATATATTATTTTTTAATAATATACTTTTTATAAAAAATTATAAGGACAAAAGAAAATCATCTTTTATAGTATTAGTTGACTGATTTCCAACTGATGAATCAGAATCATTTTTAGATAGTGGTGATGAAACTTCATTTCTAATTGATGAAATAGATGAATTTTTTGTGAGAACATTGAATTCATTCTTAAAAATAAAAGACGAAGTTTTAATAAATAAATTTGGTTCACTTTTGAACGATGAACTTGAATCATTTCCAATAAGTGATGACGAAGATCGTCTATTATCAAGTGAAACAATAGAATTATTATTCATTAACTTTGGTAATAATGTATAAGGATGCTTCTTAATCTTCAGTGCTTCTTCATCTAAATTTTATTATTTTTATGTTTATTTTTATTTTAAAAATGAATATAAAAAAAAGTAAATTGAAATAAAATGAAATAAAATATAATAAAACATTAATAATTAAAGAATATTATATATTTAAATTTTTTACTTTTATAATTGTATTTAAAATATAATAATCCATTAATTATATAAATAAATACCTAGTCTGCTTTGATAAATATTTATATAAACTCCTACAATAATTTTACCATCTTCAATTAAAGGTCTTCCCGATTTTTCGTTTTTTTCATATAAATCTGATTTTTTAATAAAATGTCTAAAGCCCAAAGAATTATTGGTTTTATTGAAATGAAATAATGATGGTATACCTATTTAAATAAATAAATAAATAAATAAATAAATAAATAAATAAATAAATAAATAAATAAATAAATAAATAAATAAATAAGTAAATAAATAAATAAGTAAATAAATAAATAAATAAATAAATAAATAAATAAATAAATAAATAAATAAAAAGAATAAATAATTTATTTATTAAAATATAATATAATAAATTGTAAAATTTATTAGAATATATTTTACTATGTTCAGTAAAACCAGAATAATCATTAATATTTCTAAAAGATAATACAAATTTAGCAAAGGTATTAGAAAAATTATTATAAATTGTATCAAGATTTTCCAAAAATAACGATACATAATCTCTTTCTTTAACTTTATCATTTCCATTAGGATATAGTTTAATTTTCCTGATAAAATAAAATAAATGCAATATAAAATAAAGATATAAAATAAGAAAAACTATATTTATTGCATATATCAATATTATTTTAATAAATATATATATAAATATAATACAATTACCATTTATATTCTCCAATCATGAATTCTGGACTATAAACTATATTTTCAAGATCATCCCAATCTTTAATTAACCATTCGTAGTAACCTTCTTCTATTATATCTTCTTCATTATCATTTGCATTATTAATTAAACCTTTTAAATTATTAATATAGCAGTCTACATATAAAAATTATAAAAATAAATATTAATATTTATAAGAAAATATTATTTTAAAAAAAGATTTCATAAATAAACTTATTATTAACCTAATTTTTCATTTTCATATAACCAAACATATGCACTTATAATTATTTTATTATTTTCTATTAAAGCTTTATTATTTATCATATTTTTTATGCTTAAATCTGAAATCTTAATAAATTTGGGATTGCCATATTCCAATCTATCATCATAAATTTTGTTATAAAATGATACTTTTTTTTTTTATAAAAAAAAAAAAAAAAAAAAAAAAAAAAAAAAAAAAAAATTAATAAAATATTAATTATTAATATTATAACAACATTATTAAAATAAAATTTAATTTTGAAATATTAATTCTATTTAAATACCATATGGAACAAAGCATGAACTATTGTTGTAATTACGTATAGCTAATACATAATTAAAGAATAAAGGAGGAGAATCTTCTTTAATCTCATCTTCAAAAATTAAATATATAGATAAATATTCATTTTCATTTAAACATAATTTGATTCTCCTACATTATATAAATATATTTAAATTAATTAATTAAATTAAAATTAATTAAATATTTTATATTATAATAATTTGATTATAATAATGAAAAAAAAAAAAAAATACCATTTATAACCACCGACTATAAATTCTGGACTATAATTGATATCATCCAAATTAATACAATCTTTAATTTTCCATTGAAAGTGACATTTATCTTTTATTTCAGTTTTATTCACAGTATCATATTTTAAAAAGAATTTTGATTCATCTATATATTGTTCTGTTATGTTTTATAAAATTAATTAATTAATAATAAGTATAATAATAATAATACTATTATTATTATTATATAAATATATTTTAATATATATTACAAATATTAATTTAATAAAACGTTACCTATTTTATATTTATATAAACGAATAAAGACACCAACTGTTAATTTATCATTTTCTATAATTGCTTTATTATTAGAATGTTTATTTTTTGATAGTAGTTCTGATATTTTTATGAAATGTTTAAAACCCCATATATTTTTATCTTTACTAAAGTAGTTTAATGATTTTTCCTCTGATGAAAGAAAAAAAATTAATAAAACATTTAATAAAATTGAATATAGAAAAAAAATAACATATATTATAATAATTATTACAATATATATATATTTTTTTGATATATATAAATGTTTTCAATTTTAATAAAAATATTTATAATAACCTTGTCCAATAAAGCATGAATAATCATTACTATTTCGAATCGAAAATACAAAATTAGCACATATATGTAATGAATTATAGTTTACAATATCCATATTTGTTAACCATAGTGATATATCATCTTTATCATTATCTTCATTATTATTTATATATAATATTATTTTCCTAAATATATTTAAAAATTATATATATATATATTATATTAAAAAAAAAAAAAGTTTAACATTTATTTCATTATTAATAATATTTCTAATAGTATACTTTAATGAAAAATTTAAAATTATTACCATTTATATCCTCCAATTATAAATTCAGGACTAGATTTAAGATTATTCAAATTATTCCAATTTTCAATTTCCCATTCATAATAATCATCTTTGATAATAATGTCTTCTTTTATTATATCATTTGTAATTAAACTTTTTAATTCATCTAAATATTGATCTATAATATATATATATATTTATAAATTTTTAATAATTTATTAATAATTAATATTAGTAATTTACCAGATTATATATTTAAAAAAAAATTGTTTTTTAACCTTTTTTGTTATGTTGATATACAGAAATATATGCTCCAATTACAAATTTATTATCTTCAATTATTGATTTATTATTGGTATCATTACTAGTTAAATCTTTTCTTGGTATAAATTTTAATGAACCAGATTCTTTTTTTTGTTTATTAAAATAAGTATATGATGTTCCTAATTGGATTAAAAATAATAATAATAATAATAATTAAGAATATATGTTAAAATATATAATTAATAATAATAAATAATAAATAATCAAATAAAAATTATTAATTTTACTATATGAAATGAAACGTGAATAATCTGAAAAATTTCGGAAAATCAATGTAAATATAGCACAAACATGTAATGAATTATCATTTGAAACATCTACATTTTCTAAAAAAACTGATACGTATTTTACTTTATTTCTATATCCATTTGGCCATAAATTAATTTTCCTTTTAAATAATAATAATAATAATAATAATAATAATAATAATAATAATAATAATAATAATAATAATAATAATAATAATAATAATAGTAATAGTAATAATAATAATAATAATAATAATAATAATAATAATAATAATAATAATAATAATAATAATAATAATAATAATAATAATAATAATAATAATAATAATAATAATAATAATAATAATAATAATAATAATAATAATAATTCATTGTAATTCATGATAATCGAATTATTATTAATAAAAGATAATAATTTTTTCTTCTAATTATATATTGTTTTATTTTATTTAATTCATCTTTACCATTTATAACCACCAGCCATAAATATTGGACTCCATTCCAAATGCTCAAGTTTATTCCAATCATCAATACACCATTCATAATAATTATCACCAATCTTTTTATAATTTCTAATTTCATTATTTTTCATGAAATATTTTAATTCATCTCTGTATTGCTCTAAATATATATATATATTATTTTTTTTTTTTTAAAAAAGATTATTTTCATAATATTATAATTTATATTAAATTTTTTAGTAAAAAAAATTTTTTATAAGTTCAATCATTATATATTTATTAATTATAACAATAATGTTACACATGAATATTTATTTCATTATTACCTATTTTGTATTTGTATATACGAATATATGTACCAAAAACGGTTTTTCCATTTTCAAGAATTGGTTTTTTCGAAATTTCATTTACCGCTGTTAAGTCAGAATTTTTAATAAATTCTTTTATACCAAAAATCTTCTTTTCTTTACTATAAAAATAATAAAATGAATCCGCTATTATGAATGTTAATAAAATGTTAATAAATTTTATATTTTAATTTAAAATTATAAATAATTTTTTTTTATAATAACAATTTAAAAAAATAAAAAAAAAAAAAATAAATAATATTTAATATATATATATGATGTGATATCAAACTTTTTGCTTTGTAATATGAATAATCCTTTAAATTACGAATTATATATACGACATTAGCACAAATATGAGTTTGATTTTCATCAAATTTATCCATATTTTCTAAGTATATTGATATAAAATCTGTGGTACTTTTATTTTTATTTATTTTTAATTTCCTAAATATGTTATGAAAAATAAAGTACAATAATTTGCAATGATTAGTAATAATATTTAGTTTTCTATTTTTATGGTATTGCATTGTAAATATTTTATATTATTACTTATTAAATATAATTTCAATTACCAACGATGGCCACAGACAAAAAATTCAAAATTATAACCATCATTATTATGATTATCCCATTTTCGAATTTCAAATTCAATATAATCTTCATCAAAAGTTTCATATTGATTTTGATTCTTATCATTTATTAAATATTTTAATTCATTAATATATCTCCCTAGATTAAATATGAAGTATATACGGATTCATGTTTTTATTTAATTATTATTAATTTCTTGTTTTGAAATTTAGTATCTAAATATAAAATAAATAATAATAATATTAATACCTTTATTATACTTATATACTCTAATGTATGTTCCAATAACAGTTTTTCCATTTTGAATAAGAGAAATATTAGATTTATTATTTTTGACACAGAAATCAATTTTATTTAACAAAGATTCGTCACTTATAGATTTATTATTTTTAATATTAAAATTATATAATGAAAATTTTCCTAAAATATTCAAAATTAACAAAAATTATATATATATATATATATATAATTAAGATTTAATATTTAATATTTTAATAGATAATAAGTTTATTATAATACTTAATATTATAATTACTTTTTCTAATGTAGCAAGAATAATCATTGTAATTACGAATAAATAATATATAATGAGCATAAAAATGACAATAATTTTCATCAGTACCATCTACATTCTCTAAATATACTGATGCAATTTCATTATTGTTATCTTTTTTATTCTTTATTAAATCATCTCCCTCAGGATATAATTTTAAATTCCTTTTTATTATTTTTATTAAAAAAAACATTTTTAGGGTTAATTTATAAAAAAATAATAATTAAAGAATATTAAAATAATTTTCAATGTATACATTTATTGTAATATATTTATATTTATGCTAAATAGTTTCATAATTATAATAAATAATTTACCATATATGACCACCAATCATAAAATCAGAACTATTTTTAACGTTATCTATATCATTCCAATCTTCAATTTCCCATTCATAACAATCTTCTCCAAAAAGTTCATCTTTCGATTTTTTATTATCATTTTCTGAAAACGAATTCATTTCATCCAGATAGTGCTCTTTAAAAATTTTTTTATATTTATCAATACAAAATAATATATTAAATAATATTATTCTTAATTATTAAAAATAATTAATTACATTAATAATATATATATATATGTATATACCTATATTATACTCAAACATTCTAATATATACTGTTATTATTATTTTATTATCTTTAACAAAAGATTCCTTTGAATTATTATCATTACTTATCATAAGTTTATTTTTTTCAATAAAATTTTTAATACCATCAGAATTATTTTCTTTACAAAAATATAAATATGACGGAAAATCTATTTTTTGTTTAATTTAAAAATAAAAAAAAATTCAATTTATTATAAATATTGATTATGCTTAAATTTTTTTTTTTTAATTGCATTATTTTAATTTTACCTTTTTCAATATAATATGAATAATCTTCGGGATAACTTACTGAAAAAGCTGCCTTAGCACAAAGATGTAATAATTCATCATCAAGTACATCTAAATTTTCTAGATAGGAAGAAATATACATTGTATTGACATTTTTTTGATCATCACCTTTATTTGGACATAACTTCAATTTCCTTTTTTTTTTTTTATAAAATAAAAAAATTTTTTTTAATTTATTAATATAATTTATTGATATTAATAATTTAATAATTTTTATCTAAAAACTGAAGAAATTAATTTTATAATACCATCTCTTTCCTCCTGCTTTAAATTCTGGACTATATATATATTTTTCATTTTGAAGTTGTTCCCAATTATCTATTTGCCATTCATAATGTCCTTCTCCAGCGACATTATTAACTTCTTTTATTACATTCATTAATTCACTAATATATTTTACTTTATATAATTATATAAAATTTAAAAGTCATTTAGAAATTCTATATAAATAATATATATAATAATTCCAGTAATAAAAAATTACCATCATTAAATTTATATTCTCGAATATATACACCAATAACTAATTTTTCATTTTCAATTAATTTTATTTGATTTTTATATTTCTTTTTATTTTTTATTTTTTTCTTTTTATTATTATTATTATTATTATTATTATTATTATTATTATTATTTGTATAAAAATCCATTTTATTAATATGTTCTAATGGAATATCTTTATCACCATTTTTATTTAGATAAAACATTGATGATATCTCTAAAAAAATCCATACAATAAAAATATATTGAAATATATTTATTTAATTATTTTATTAAAATAAATCAAAATATTATTATAAATAATATTAAAAACTTATAATTACCTCTATTTGTATAGCATGAATAGTCATCATAATTTCGAATAAAGAAATTATAATCAGCATATATATGTTTATATTTTACTTCATATATATCTATATTATTTAAATGTAGTGATATGAAATGTTTTTCTCCAACATAATCATCTCCTTTAGGATAGAAATCAATATTCCTATATTTTTATTTATCATATATATTAATTAAAAAATTCAAATTATATTAATAAAATTGAAAGTTTTATAAAATAAAATGATTTAATTTAATATAAAATATTATGTATATAAAACTAAATATAAAAATTAATTAATTTTTTTTATATATTAAATTTAAATATACCATTGATGACCTCCAACATAGAATACAGAACTATTTATTATATTATCTGAATTTGAATTAAAATTTTCAATTTCCCATTCAAAATAATCTTCATTAATAATTTCATCATTATTTAATTTGTTTTCTTCCATTATTTGTTTAATTTCCTCTAAATATTGTTCTACAATATATATAAATTTAATTAAATAAAAAAAATTATTAAATATATATTCAAAAAGTTTATTAACCATTTATAATTAATTGTTATTATAATGATTTATTATAAATCATAAAAAGAAATTTTAAAAAAAAAAAATACCAATTGTATATTTATATACACATAGATATACGCCTATAACAATTTTATTATTTTTTAATAATGATTTCTTATTATCATTTTCTTTATTCAAGTCTTCCTTTTTAATAAATTTAGATAATCCTTTCTTATTATTTTTCTTGGTAAAATATGAAAATGTGGAAGGCAGCACTAATTTATATATAAATAGTAAATAATATTTATAATTTTATGAAATATATATAATATAATATTAATAAATAAATAAAATCTTTCAACATAGTTAAAATAATAATATTAACTTATTTTAAATGATGAATAATCATTAGATTCCCGAATTGTAAAAACATAATTAGTATATATATGTGAGGTAGATGATGAATTTCTTCTATTAATATTAATATTCTTTAGATATAAAGAAAAATAATCTTTTATTTTATTATTACTATTACAATTTGAGTATAAAAATAGTTGCCTTTTTTAATTTTAATAATATTTATATTAAAATACATATATATATATATAAATAAAAATAAAATAAAATATAAAAAATAAAATTCAATAATATTTATTATTACTGATTCAATTATTAATTTTTTAATTATATAAATATTTATAAAAAAAAGTTAAAATGGCAATACCATTGATAATCAGCTACTTCAAATTTTGAACTACATTTGTACTGCTGGTTTTCACATTGATTCCAATTATCAATTTCCCATTCATAATACTGAGCATCAACAATTTCGTTATTTGAATTATTTTCAACTGTACTTTTGATTTGTTCAATATATTGGTCTAAATTGTATAAATTAATAAAAATAAAATTAATTATATATTTTTTGTCACAATCTTATTATACAATATTTTTTAAAAAAAAATTTTTAATTATTATTCTTTATTTAGAAAAAAAAAAGAATATATAAAAAGAACATATACCAAAATTATTGTTATTATAAATTCTAATATATATACTGAAAATTAATTTATCGTTTTTTATTAACGGTTGAATATATTTTTTAAAATATGAATTATTAATAGAATTATAAAAGTAACTTTGAGTTGTTTTACCAAAACAAAACATATCTGATGCTATGATATATACAAAAGGAATAATACAAAAAAAATTAATTGTATAACATTAGTAAATTTAATTATTATAATTATTAATTAAAACTATTATAAATGTATATTTACTTTCTATTTTGTATTTGCTGTAGTCATTATAGTTTCTAAATGCAAATGAAAATTTTGCACATAAATTTTTATTTTTGCTTTCTATTATATCTATATTTTTTAAATAAATTTTTATAAATTCTTTATCTTTATTTTTAATTTTTTTATCAATATCAATTTTAATATTCCTTTAATAAAATTATATATAATGTTATAATATTGTAATATCGAAATAATTAAAATTAATATATTATTATTAAAATGAGAATATAAAAATATTATTAATACCATATAAATATATATATTGAATATTATATATAAATATATATTATACCATTGATGCCCACAAGACATAAAATTTGAATAAAATTTCGTACCAGGATTATTATAATTTATTATATCTTTCCAATTCTTTATTTCAAATTCATATAAATCATCACTAATAATATTGTTTTCATTAATAATATCATCTTTCATAGAATATTTTAATTTATTGACATATTGATCTGTATATATAAAAATATATTATTATTATTATCATTATTATTATTATTATTATTATTATTACTACTATTATTATTATAATTATTATTATTATTATTATTATTATTACTACTATTATTATTATAATTATTATTATTATTATTATTATTATTATTATTATTATTATTATTTTTTATCATTTTATATCATTTTGCATTAATTAAAAAATTTAATAAAAATACCAATTTTATTATTATTGTATACACGAATGTAAACTCCAATAATTATTTTATTATCCTTAATCATTGGTTTAACAAAATTTTTATAATCCATTTTACTAATAAATAGTGAGTTAGCACCTTTATACATTTGATTGCTACTATACAATGATGAAGCTATTTATTTTTTGCATTAATTCAAAATATTTTATTAAAAATAAAATTTTGTTTATATAGCATATAATAAAGTTAAAGTATTAATTAATGTTTTAAAATAAAAAATAAATATATCTTAATATTGTTTATTCAATTACTAAGAATAAAAATATTGATAATAATTTATTATTCTTACGTATGGCTTTAAAATTTGAATAATCTTTATTATTACAAAAAGATAAAATAAATTTGGAATAAATTGGTTTATTGGAATTATTATTTGTATTTTCATTTAAATCCAAATTATTTAAATATATATAAAATTTTTCATCCTTTGATTTTGCTTTATTGAAAAATAATAACTTAATTCCCCTTATATAAATATTAATATAAATATTATTTTTATTTCATAAAATGTAGTAAATAATAATAATGATTAATTATAAATTATATAGTAATTGAATTGCAATATTATAATTCTATAAATATTATTTTATCTATAGCTTTTATTTTCTTATTAATCTTATTAATAACTATATATTATATACCATCGATAACCATTAAATGTAAATGTTGGACTATATTTATGACCATTACTATAATTTATTAACTTATTCCAATCATCCACTTCCCATTCAAAATAGTTTTCATCAATAATTTCATCTTTATTCATATCGTCGTTTCTTAATATGTCCTTTAATTCCTCGATATATAGTTCTAAAAATAAAAAAATTATTGTATAAATGAAAAATCAAAATTTTAAAGTTCATAATAAAATTAATTAATGAATATATATATATATATATTATTTTGTTGTATAAAGTATGACATATAGTATAAAAATTATTATATTAACATATAATAATTGTTAAAAATTGTTAAAACTGTTTTACCCTTATTATAACCATATACTCTTACATATACTCCAACAATTATTCTATCATTTTCAATTATAGACTTCTTTGTTTCCTTTTTTATTTTATATAGTTTTGATTTCTTAATTGTTCTTGAATTATCATTCGACCTTGAATATGGATTAAAAAATGAAAATATAGATTCTAATTTTTTTTTTTTTAATTGAGATAAATGATATCAAATATTTCATAAAATAAATATTTTTTATATATATATATCATTTAATAATTTCAATAATAATAATAATAATAATAATAATAATAATAATAATCAATAATAATTATAATAATAGAAAATCAACCTTTTGCATCAAAACATTCATAATCATTAAAATTACGAAAAGATATTATATAATTAGCAAAATTGTGTTCTAAATTATAATTTTCTTTTGAATTGTTGACCCATTCCAATTTAACTGAAATATTATCTTCATTATTATTATTATCATTGTTTTCATTTTTATCAATATTTTCAACAATTTCTTTATTATTTTTATTAATATTATTATCTTTATTATTTTCATTATAATTGCATAATTTAATTTTCCATTTATAACCTCCAGCAGAAAATTGAGGGCTATATTCAACAGAATTCAATTTACTCCAATTTTTTATTTCCCATTCATAATATTTTTCACCAATAATTTTATCAGATTTAACATTCTCTTCATTAAATAAATTTTTTATTTTTTCTAAATATATTTCTATATTATTAAAAAAAAAAAAAAAATAAACAATATATAATAAATAATATTTTTATTATATTATTGAAATTAATTCAAAAAGTTTTTCATGTAAAATTAAATTATTTTAGAAATACTGCATATACCTTTTAAATCGTTTTTAAAAATGTTTAATACTGATTCCATATTTAGTTATTTAATTATAAATATTTATAAACTAAATCGATATTCATATTATTAATTTAAGAAGGATTTTATTAAAATTAGGGCAGAAGATAATATTTGATCATTAATAAGTATGAATCAATAACAGAAATTTAAAATGAATATTTAAAATAAAAATTTAAAATATATATATATAAATTTAATTTTTAAAAATTCACATGAAAAATTTATTAAATAATATATATATATATTTATTTTTATTGTAACTTTATTTTTAAGTAATTACAATAGAATTAAAATCTAAAAATTTTAAAATAATTACTATAGAATTAAAAACTAAAAATAAGTTTTAAAAGTATAATCAATTCTTTTTTTATATAATATTATGAATAATAATATTTTTTTTTTATATAAATATATATATTAAAATATAAAATAAAGTTCTTTTTTATTTAAATTATATAATAAATCATAAATAAAAAAATATAAAATATGAAATTAAAATTTTCATTTTTTATATTTTTTAATTTATGATTTTTTATATATATTTTTATTATATATTTCATTTTTGTATTTTTTCTTTTTTCTTTTTTTTTTTTTTTTTTTCAATTTTATTTTTTATATTATATTTTATATTTTTTATATTTTATTTTTTGTTTTTTATATTATATAATTTATAATTTATAATTTATAATTTATATTTTATATTTTATAATTTATATTTTATAATTTATATTTTATAATTTATATTTTATAATTTATATTTTATAATTTATAATTTAATTATTTATTATTTAATTATTTATCACTTAATGATCATGATTTACAGTTATCATAGTTATTTTTTTATAAAAATATAACCAAACTTTTTCAAAGTTTCTAATGTATTGGAGAAAATTAGTTTTATATTATACATTATTAAAATAAAATTCATTATTTAAAAAAAATGGAAAATTTTACTACTGTTTACTTGTTTACTGTTTAATAAGGAATATTTGAATGCATTATTTATTGCTGAAAGTAATATAAAAATAATAATTTTTGTATTTATATATTTATATTTATGACCAAAAAAAAAAAAACATTTGTTTATTTTATTTATACTTTTATAAATTTTTAAAATATATTTCATAATTATTTATTAATATATATTAAAACTTTATTGTATATAATTATTTTATTTTATTTTATTCAATCTGTACTTTATATTCTACTATTTATTTTATTTTATTTTTTTTAATTTATTTATACATTTGAAATTATTTATGGCGTATTGAAAATTTATATTTTAAAATTGGCGTAATGCAACCTCCCCAATGTTAATTATAATTTAATTAAAAGAATTATAGAAAAAATGCGAATATTTCATTAATCTATGTTGTTTTTACATAAATCATCTCTTTTCTCATATTAATTTAATTTTAATAATTAGTAAAAATAAATTTAAAGAGTTAATCCATAATATCTTTAAATAATGATATGATATTAGTAATATTTATAATTTAATATATAAACTCTAATAAATAAATTAATTATATATATTATTTCGATATTTAAGATTGCATGTCCTTTTTTAAATGATTTTCAAAATATATATTCATGATAAAATAGTCTTACCAGTTTTCATTTTTGTAGTTAATACTCGGGACAAACACAAGTAAAATTTCTGGATTGGCCCTGTGTGAGTCTTCTTAATTTATATGATGTATTTTCTTCTTACCCTGAGTTTTCCCTATAAATGAAGTTGGAAGTTCTCTTGCTATAGTAAGAATGATTTAAATATTATCTCGGACTCCATTAAGATCTTGTGTTAAAGTTTTGCTTGCTTAAAATGAGTAAAAAATATTATAATTTATTACATATACTAACAAATCTAGTTAACTGAGCGACATAACTATTCTTCGATCTTAATGAAAAAACATTAAAATCCACTAACCTTGTCCAATCCACATTTCCGCTCATATAACTGTTAAGGGATAACATTCAATACTAAGAAATTAAGAAATGAGGGTCGACGCTGAATTGGTATGGCCATTTAACAATTATTCTAGCTGTTTAAAATACATTATGCTTAATAACCCATATATTCTGAGTATTATACAGCTCTTGGATTATACTCACAGTATATATAAATATATATATGATAATGTGTAAAAGAAGAGTGCCATATGTAGATATATACAAAGGTTTAAAAAAAAAATCTTTAAATAAAATTATTATTAATATTTTAAGGGAGAGACCTCTAGTTAATCTAATAAAAAAAAATTAATATAATAAATGTTTACTTTAACCAAAAGTTTAATTAAATTTTTCCTTTAATTATGATATTGTAAATTTTTTTGGATATTATTTAAACTTTATTTTATAAGAATCTTATTTTTTCTCTATATGACTAATTTTCTATTTTTCTTTAATTTAATCAACCAATAAAAATATTTGACAAAACTATAAAATATATTTAATTAAAAATAAAAAAAGATAATATTTATATGTATATAATTAGATTTAAAATTTAAAAAAAAATTATTTTCTAGTATTATAATTGGTATAAATATTAATAATATTGACTATTAAAATTATATATATTAAATTCAATATTACAATATAATATTTTGAATTAAAAAAAAATAATATATTAAAATATAAAACAAAGTATGTGGATTATAGTAATAATAATTTTTATTAATATTATTTATTATATTATTTATTTATTAAAAATTGGTCAAAAAAATTATGTATAAAAATGAAGTCTTTCTCGTTTTTTTTTTTTTTTTTTTTTTGGAAAATTATTTTCAATTTCAGTATAATAATTTATATAGAATATAAAAAATGAGAAATTGAATTAAATTACCAACAAAAATAAAATAAAGAAAAACATTAAAAAATGTTATTTCAAAATAAAGAAAAGAAAAATAATATAAAATAATACTACAAAAATAAAATAAAGAAAAATAATTTAGAAATATTACAAAATAACATTAAATCGAAATTATTACTACAAAAATAAAGAAAATAATATAAAAGTATCATTACAAAAATAAAATATATAAGAAAAAAGTAGTAATAATAATTTAAAAATTTTAAAAGTGTAATATGTATTGTTTTTTTTTTTTAAAAAAAAAAAAAAAAAAAAAAAAAAAACTAAATTACTAAATATATAAATAATAAAAATTATAATAATATAATTAATTAAAAAAAATTACTATTTAAAAATTAAAATTAAAATAAAGAAATAATAAAATTAAAAAACTTCGATAAATTAAATATATATTGATTAAATATTATTAATTTTCATAAGTTATAAAAGCAAAATTCATACTTAATAAATTATTTAATAAATAAAATATATATATATATAAAATGTCTATTAAACAATGAAAGCAATTGGTAGATATATATATTTTATTCATAGGCAAAGTTAATGAAAATAATCAAATATGTGGACATTTAGGATATGCTATTCATGATAAATTATATTATTGGAATGGACATCTTGTAAGTAATAAATATGATAACAAATTAAAATATGTCGATTTTGATACCTACTCTTATGATTATATAGGAAGTCAATGGAGTAAAGACATGCAATGTCTTATTATCGATAAAAATAAAAATCTACCTCATAAAATGACAAATAAAGAAATGAATATCTATGCTAAGATTTTAGAAAGAGAAAATTTGAAACATTACATAATTCCAAACGACCTATAAGTTAATAATACCATAATTTTAAAAATTAGAATAAAATATTTAATTTACTATTATACTTTTAAATAAATAAATTATCATAAATTAGTATTTAATAATAGATATATATTTAAATAATTTTAAATAAACCATAATAATAATAATAATTATAATAAATTTTTTTTTTTTTTTTTTTTTTTTACTTTTTTTTTTAAATTAATATAGAATATATATTTATAGTTATAAAATAAAATTGTACAAATAAATGCAAACACAAAAAAAAAAAAAAATTATAACCAAATTACCCAAAAATGGAAATGAAATAATTAATATTAAATCAATAAATAAATAATAAATAAAATAATATAAGGAATAATTCCTAAATAATTATTTTTTAGATATTTTAAAGGTCATGTTTAAAATTTCTATTATATTACTATTATTATTAATAGTATTATTATTAAGTATTATTATAATTATTTTATCATTATTTAATTTTAAAGAAAGAAAAAAGTTATTTATAAATATAATTAATATTTAGAAAGCAAGCCACATATTAAAAATATTATAAAATCATTAGATTTAAATTTGATTTATGACATTAATTTATATTTGAATAATAAAAATTATTCTATATTAATTAAGGTTTGAATATTTCATTTTATATCATTTATATTTATGTATATGTATTAATATATATTATTTAAAGTTTATGAATAATCATAAAAAAAATATAAGCTAATGTTTATGTAATATCTTTCAAAAAAGTTATAAACAGAATTTAATTATTTTACAAAATATTTCGATAATAAAAAATTATAAAATTTATAAATTTTTTTTTATTTAGTATTTCAATTTGTATTAAATATTGAAATTATTTTCTTATATTTTGTACATCTTGCTTTAAATATTATATTTGATATATTTCCATTCAGATTTTCTCCTTAAAACTGTTTTAAATGTAATTATAAGTATTTATTTTTATTTTTACTATTTCTATTATTATTATTATTATTATTATTCTTTTTATTATTATTAATATTGCTATTGTTATTATTAATATTGTTATTGCTATTATTATTATTATTCCAGGTTGTCCTATCAAAAAACACCAGGTTCACCAATTCTATTTGAAAGGTTATTCAATATAATTAGTTAAAAAAGTGAAATAAATATAAATAAAAAAGATATGAATATTAGAATATAATTATTTTATGTTTGCAAAAGTGAAAATAAAGATTTAATAAAATATTAAAAAGAGCGTGATGCAAATATAAACAAAAACGACAAATAAAAATGAATATCATTATTTAATTATTTCCATTGTGGAAAAAAAGATTTAATAGAATATTTAGTAGAAGAGCATAAAGTAGATATATATATTATGTAAATGAACAAACAGATGAATAATATTATATAATATTATGGATGATTTAGAATGAATATATAAATATTATGATTATATAACATAGTATGAATATGATTAATAGGATATATCATATTATAGATTAATACATATATCAACTGTTCATGAACGAATTTAATAACATATTTTTTATATATTAAGAATAATATATATTATAAACTTTGGTAATGAACCAATAAATGAAAATATATAAAATATTGAATGATGGAATAAATTCTATGAATGAACATATACAATATGTGATATGAAAGAATAAATCTTACTAAACCATTTAATTATGCTATTTATAAATTAAAATTTTTATATAAAATATTTAAAATTTTATTTTTATATTTATTATTATTTATTATAAACTTTTTGAAATTTATATAATATATAAAAGTTATTCTTTTATTTTATATTATGAAACTATAATTAATTATTTAATTTTTTATTGGAAATTAATTTATTCAATAATTAATTCATTAAATTAATATTAAAAGATTATATTTCATCAGTAATTTCACTTTTATGTTTTATGTTTTATATCTTTTTTAAAATTATAAAATAATAAAAATTCCATTTTATATTCTCTATATTGTTATATTAATAAACACATAATAAAAAAAAAAATTAAATAATATATTTCAATTTAATTATAAAAAAAGTTCAAAAATTATTATACACTTAAATAAGACAGTTTAAGTTTTTTTCTTCTTGGAGACTAATACCACTAATATAATTAAATATATTGATTATATAATCATAACCATATCAAAAATTAATAGCTGATTTATTTATTTATTTATTTATTTATTTATTTATATGTAATTAAATACAAATAAAAAAAAAAAGTAAGATAATGAAAATTCATTATTTAATGTTCACAGAAGTGATATAAAACATTGTTAAAAAATTCTGTTGAACATTAAATAAATATAAATAAAGAAGATATAAATAGGAAAATTCATAAATGAAACATTAATAAATTTTTTATTGAACGAAACTCCAGTTTTTAGTATTTGTAAAATAAAATGAATACAATATTAAAAGTATTAATTAAACATATAGGAAACATAAATTATAGAAATATTATTCAAATAATTAAACATACTTTTTTTATTAACCATTAAAATATATCTTTATATTAAAATTAATTTTTAAATTATTGAATATACACTTTCTGAGAACTCTTGATTTCCTCCTATCCTTTCTTTTTTTTTATTTATACCATATTTTGTTTTAATCTTGTAATATTTAAAAAATTATAATATTATTATTTTTTAAATATATTAATGGCTACAGCATTAAGTACTCAAATATTCTATTATTTTTTTATTTTTATTTTTTTGAATAAATCAGAAAATAAGTTATGTGAATATGTTAAAAATTTTACTATAAAAATTTTACTATAAAAAAAAAAGTACAATAGTAGCAATTCAATTAATTTGATGAAAATAAAAATATTAATTATTAAAAATATGAAAATATATATTGTATAAATTATAAAATAAAATTTTTTCATTTAATTAAATAATAATTATAATTAATTATTATAATATTTTATTTATTAAATTTAATAATAATATAAATTACTATAAAGTTTAATTCATATTTTTTAATCATCATACTAGTAATAATATATAATTAATACTATACATAAATATTATTAAATATATTTTATATAATTAACATATTATTATTAAATTAAGGAAGAATTAAACCATAGAAATAAAGTTATTATGAATTTAATTTATTATTTTAAAGAATATATTAAATTTATAGAAGATCATTGATCATTAAAAGTTTATTAAATAATAATAGTAATTATAGAACTTTAATTAATAATAATAATTATAGTTATACACATTATTAAATATAAATTATCTTTTTAAAATATTTAAAATATTTGTTAAAAAAAAAAAAATTATATAAATACAAATAAAAAAAGTATAATATTTTTCATCATTTTTTTTTTTTTCTTCCAAATAAAAAAAATTTAGAATATTTTTAGTATTTAGAAAAATTCTAATAAACATTTGAAAAAAAAGAAAATTAAAATTTGATTTGATATACATATATATATATATATAAAATTAGTATCTAAAATGAAAACTTTCTATCTTTTATTAATTTCTGGAATCTGCGCCTTAGTTAGTGCAGCTGGTCCAAAAGGAGCTCAACTTAAAGATGGTTGGTATTTTATTAAAAACCCAGAATCAGGAAAGTATCTTCAAGTATCAGCTGCAAAAGATGCAAGCTCCGCTGGTAATGTTGTAATTTCAACTGGAACCAAAGACAATGGTCAAAAGTGGAAACTTACCAATGTTAGCAATGGTTTAGTTACTTTAACATCATCACTTGGTAATTATAATATTGATGTTGCTAATGGAAAAGATTCTAATGGTAATAATATTATATTATATAATTCTTATGGTGGTGAACCGCAACAATTCATGATTTTAAAAACTTCCCAAAAAAATGTTTATACTATTGGTACAAAAGTAAGTAACTTCGATAAAGCTTTTGATATTGAAAATGGAAGATCAACTGATGGCACAAATGTTTTACAATGGACTAATGAAATGAAACCTAACCAACTTTGGATGTTTGAAAAAGCCGATGGCGGTGATGATGCAGCTTGCTGGTCTACTGCTCAAGGATATCCATGTTGTTCTGAATGTCAAGACCCAATTTATGAAGATGATGATGGTAAATGGGGTGTTGAAGATAATGACTGGTGTGGTATTTCCACTAACTGTTAATAAATAGATGTTTATAATATAAATATAAATGAAATGAATATTAAATATTTACATTAATTTTATTTAAAAAAATTAATATGTATGTATATATAAAAACAAAATAATAAATAGAATATAATAAAAACATTTTAAATTTTATTAATCAGGAATGTAAAAAAAAGAAGCATATTATAATTTTGTTATTATAATAGAAATATATATAAAATTATATAAGTTTTAAGAATTTAACAAAAATAAATTGAGAAATAATAAATAAATAAAAAAAATTATAATAAAAAAAATAATTTACAAAAATAAAATATAAATTAAATAGCATAAATGAATATAATGATAAATTTATATAATTATAATAAAGAATAAATTGTTAAAATTTTTTTAAAATACGAAAAATATATTCTAAAAATTTTGGATTGGTAAATAAATTAAATATGTACCATATTTAATTTATTTGTTAGTTGTTAATTTTTTTATTTAGAATAATAAAATTTAAATCTATTATTGTTTATTATTAATTGGTTCATTTTTCTATTGTAATTAATACATTTTATCTATTTATATATTTATTTACGTATTTATTTATTTATATATTTATTTACGTATTAATTTATTTATTTATTTATTTATTTATTTATACTTTCATGTATATATTCATTAATTTATATTTATTTATTTATTTATTGTATTGTATTGTATTTAAACGTGTTTATTTTCATTTAATATGTTTTATTATTAATTTATTTTATTTTCCTTAATACAGTATTAAACATTCCATTGTTAAATTATTTTTTATATAATTAATAGAGAAATTTTTTATTTAATATGTACATAATACTATTCTTAATCACCAAAGTAACATAAACTAGATACTATTCCTCATAATGATTCCTTATATAATTATATTTATTAGGATTATATTAATAATAATTAAATTTAATATTATAAATAATTCAAATATGTATTATAAAAACACAAATAATAAATTACATATTATTTAATTTTATATTTTTTATTATTATAAATTCTTTAAATTTTGTTTCTTTTTCTTTTTTTTTTTTTTTAAAAAAAAAAATTATTATACTTTAAAATTTTATAATATTTTATAAATATATTTCTAATTTTTATTATGTTTTTATATTTTATTATATTTCTTTTTTATGGTACAAAATGTTAAAAAAAAAAAAATTTTTTTTCTAAATAATAAAAGCATTAGTAAAAAATAAATCTTTTTTTTTTTTTTTTTTTTTTTTTTTTTTTTTTTTTTTTTTTTTTTTTTATTTTTAATAATTATGAATTCTAGATATTAAAAATTAAAAATTCTAAATTATATACAATTGATATTTTTAATTTATTATTATAAATATTTATTAAAAAAAAAAAAAATATGGAGCATAAAAATCTACTTTGGAATTTATTATTTTAATTATAATTAAAAATAATAAATTTGATGGTATCTTTTAATAAGATAAATAATATGATAGTAACTATTTATATAGAAGATATATATATGTTATAAGTATTAATTATTTTAAATATATTTTTTTAAATATATAAATATTAGCTGATTTATTAGAATAGGTTTTTATTTTTCTTTTTGATTTTTTAAATCATTAATAACAACTTCAATAATTTTTTCTTCAATATCATCAGCTTCTTTAAATAATTTTTCTTTTCTTTTAAATTGATGAAATTTCAATATCCTTTATTTCTTTGCATTTTGAGAATAAATTACATTCACAACCAAATATACCAAAGAGTAATGACAAAATAGCCACACTTAAAAAATCTACATTAATACCAAAAAGTTCTGTTTCTTTGCTGTCTTTAACAGAATCTCTTACGATGGTCATAATTGAAACAAATAAAGCAGAACCAATACCCATACGTAAAATTCTAAAAGAATTAAGAGTTGCAGATCCATATGCTGTTTTAGTATCTGGAACTTGTCTTATACCCCAAGTAATGACTGACATAGTTAAAACGCCAACTGCAACACATCTCACAATATTAATGACGATAACTACCCAAATATTAATACTAACTGAGATAAAAAAGAGATTTAAGTTACTATGCGTTGAAAGTATACCGGTAAAATAAATAAAGATTTAATACCAAATTTATCATAAATTTTACCAGCAAAAGGAATAACAACGGAAAGTGCTAATGATCCTGGCAAAACAGCTAAACCTGAAATAGTAGAAGTTCTTCCCATAACATCTTGGAATAATAATGGAAAAATTACAGCAGATCCCATTAAAATTAATTGAATAATAGCGGTTATGATAATTGCAATAGTAAAATCTTTATGTTGGAAAACATGAAGATCTAAAAATGGAATATTAATATGTAATTGATGATAGGTGAAAAGGATACCAGCTATAAAACCAATAAGTAATACCATTAACACTTGATAATTAACAAATTTATGAAAACCAAAATTACCAATAGCTAAAGTGACTCCTCCGAATGTGATGCCACTTAGAATAAAAGAAATAATATTAAGGTGAACTTTATGATTTTCGATAACATCCTCAAATAAAAAAATAGTATAGATAAATGTAATGGCCATAATAGCAATAGAGAGAACAAAAATCATTCTCCACCCAACAGAATCTACTAATAAGTAAGAAGTTAAATGTATAATGATGGCCATAGTCAAATTAAAACCACTAGTTATGGAACATCTATTGACAACACAAGGTTGATTTTTTGGTATACACACATGGACCAATGATAAAATGAAGGAATTTATTCATTCTAAATGAAAAAATTTAAGGAAAATATTTTGTCAGTAAAAAGAATTACTAAATTCAGTTATGATTTTTTTCAGGATAAAAGTATACACTCCAAATTTCAACCACGGAAAATTTAAAAAGGTATTTGAAAAAGCAATATCAGGAGTTAAAATTTCATTTTACAGATGCTCCAAATGGAATCATAAGGTTTCTTTTCAGCATTTAAAACAAATTTAATACCTAATAACACATACAATAATAAAATCTCAGCAAATCTCATTTCAACTAATTTAATAAATGTTATAAATAGTAATCATGAACTCAATGCTCCCAATATACCTAATCTTAATTCTCAAAAACCAATTTCACATTCTAACACAGGGAAGTTTTCTTTTTGTCTTAGTTAAAATACTAGTGGATGGAATTTTGTAAAAAGAGATAGTATTGAGTACTTCAATACGATTTTTAAACCACTATACCAATGTTTTCAGGAAACACGTAATGGTACCAAAGACGTTAGAAATCCTTGTAAAGTAACACTTCCCAACTGCAAATATTTCCAGAAAAGAGTAGATTCAAATATTCCAGGTTGCGGAGGTTTATATCTTGAGTATCATGTCTTATGCCAAACAGTACTTGAAGATTATTCCTATTCTTATCTTGTTTCTTTAACAGTATATAGTCTATGGAATCACTCTAAGTGTTCTGTAGGTAATGTGGGAATATAGACATATTTGGATCCAATTTTTTCTAGAAATATTTGTTGTTAGGAAAAGTTTATTTTTTTTTTTTCTTTTTTTTTTTTTTTTTTTACAGCCACAATTATTTCGAATTTAATCTTTATTTATTTATTCATTTATTAATCACATGAATATTTTTTTATTAAAAAAAAAAAAAACATTACAAAAAAAGTAAATATTATTTGTCCAATTAAATTATAACAATATTTAAAATAGAAACATGAAATAAAAAGTCATATTCGAAATAAAATGTATAAATAAAATCTGAAAAAAGTTCATATGAAAAGAACCTCACCATCAGATTACTTATTCCGGATTAGGGTTTGAATTGACAAACTGAAAGAAATTATGGTCTTCTCTTTCAGAGGCATTAGCCTCTTATTTCATTTTCAGCGTTGACGTTTCTGGTTAGTTTGTACTTATACTTTCAGAACAGCAACCCTTGTTGAATACTAGCCTTAGGCATAATTTTCTGTAAAGAGAGCCACAGATCGCATCAAGAATTAATATTTTGAATAATTATCAGAAATGATTTGGTTCTTAAACATAATATCCCATTCCTTTATATAATTTAAATCAATAATGTCTGCATCTCTTCCACCAAGAAGTAAGTTATATAATCGGTACCATGTCACATATAGATTTACACACTCATTATTCAGAAATTTACTTAAATTATACGATATTTACCAATTGAACTATTCCTACATTATTAGTAGCGATGCTATTATTTCCACTACCACTAATATTAATATTAGTATGTGATTTTAAAAATAATAAACTCTATTTTTTATAAGTTTAGAATAATTAAAGATTACTAAATTTTAATATTTATTAATATTTATTAATTCTCATTTTTTCTTAAACTTTTTTTTTATAATAATAATAATAACAATAATAATAATAATAATAATGATAATAATAATAATAATGATAATAATAATAATAACAATAATAATAACAATAATAATAATAATAATAATAATAATAATATATTAAGGTAAAATAATTAATAGATTACAATAAAAATTTAAAAAAAAATTGAAGTAAAATAATTTAATAAAAGATTACAGTATAATAATTATATCTATCATAAATAACGAAGTAATAAGAATAAAAATAATAATTTCAGTATTTAAATTAATAAAAAACAATAATTATTAATGTTAAAATTTATACCATAAAATTATCATTTAAAAAAAAAAAAAATAAATAAAAA
Organism: Neocallimastix lanati (nom. inval.); assembly: GCA_016946835.1. Taxonomy (NCBI): domain Eukaryota; kingdom Fungi; phylum Neocallimastigomycota; class Neocallimastigomycetes; order Neocallimastigales; family Neocallimastigaceae; genus Neocallimastix; species Neocallimastix lanati (nom. inval.). The sequence goes on from JACVTC010000133.1 coordinate 442,013, forward strand.
CATAAATTCAAATGTTTTTAAATTAGTGATAAAAAAAATTATAATATGTTAACAAATAAAATAAATAAAATAGTAAAATATTATTAATAAAGTAAAATAAAATAAATATTGATAAGCATTATTAATAAAGAATAAAGTAAGAATTACAAAATATAAAAAAATTGATTAAAAAAAAATTATTTATTATAAAATTTTTATACATTGAAATATTTAATTTTGATTCATTGAATTTTATTATTATTATTATTATTATTATTATTATTATTATTATTATTTTTATTATTATTATTTGTGTTTTGTTAATTTACTATATTTTATCATTTTTATTCATCAAATTGACAAGTTTCAAGGAATCTACAAAATTAAATTATTATAATTAAAAACAAACAAACCATATACAAATATATATATAATTATAAAAATATTTATTATACCATTTTTATATAAATAAAAGCATGTGCATAAATTTATATATATACAAATATATATATATATAATATATTATATTACCTTTTATATTTTTCATTATTATTTATTATTTGCTGAGGTATTAGGAATGCAAAAGACACTAAAGTTTCCATTTCTTTGATTTTTCCTCTATAAGCTCTCTCAAAAATGAAAATATTGATAAAAATAAGTAAAATTACACCTGCTATAGTTATTGTAGTTAAAGAAGTTAATTTATCATCAAGTATGACGATTGAATTTTGAATTAGTTCATAATTGGCTACTTGAATTCCTCCTTTTATATTTTTTATTAAATTTTCTTGAAGTTTAAAAAAATTATCATTTAATACTTGGTTATACATAATTTCTAAATTTTCTTTACTAATTAATTCTAATTGAACATATTGAAAGTCCTTAATATTAGTTAAAAAGTTTTTAACATAATATAAGTATTCCTTAATTAATTCATTTTGAGGTAATGTAGACAGTTCCTCAGAAACTCCTAATTAATTTTAAGTTATTTACATATTGTATGATATAAAAATATGTTTTTATAATATATATATATTATAAAAATAAAAAAAAAATAAATAAATAAATAAAATTATATTAACATTTTAACTAATTTTTTATATCCTTACCATAGCTATTATCGTATTGAAAATCTTCATCTTTACATACATCCATTAATCTATGACATCCATTTTCTTTTAAAATATAATTTAAGGAAGGATAATTATCAAATGTTGGTCCACCATAAGATCCAGATTTTAGTTCTTCTTGAACATTCTTTATTTTTATTATATATTAAATTAGTTTATTATTTTTAATTAGAATAATTTTTTTTTTTGATTATTACCTCTATAGTTGAAATTAAATCATATAATATTCTTTCTGGTTCATTAGGTACGAAAATAGATCTATCTTGAAATATTGTTTCATATGTGAAAAACATTATTTTATGTATTATCGTTAATCTGCTAACCTATTAAAATGATTTTTCAAATGGGTTATTTAGTATTTAGTATTTTATAAAAAAAAAAAATTATAATTATAATTATTATTATTATTATTATTATTATTATTATTATTATTATTATTATTAAATATTATCAAATATCATTATTATTATTATTAAATTTTGTTATTATTTATTATTATTATTTATTATTTTTATTTATTATTATGATAGTTTCATTTTTTTTAATATTATACTATAAAAAAAAAAAAAAAAAAGAAGTTGTTACTGATTTTTCTAATAGTTTTAATAAATTTTCAACATCATCTATAGCATTCTTATTTTATTGAATTTAATAAATAAATAATTATTAAATTATATTGATATAGAAAATAAAATATATAATTATTATTTATTGTAATAATATATTTATTATTTTTTAATATAACATTATGATTATTACAATTGTTGGTATGATTGTATAACTATTAAATAATATGACAACGGCAAATGATGAATATGTCAAAAATTTAATAAATCTTTTTTTATTCGAGGTTTTGCTAGATTTATCTATTATTTCTTTATCAATTTCAAAATTTTCACATAATGAATCAATTTTTTCATCATAGTCACTTATTATCACTTCAAAATTTTCTATAACAATTACATATTATTAATAATCAATTTTTATTGAAATTATATTATTAATATAATATTTTAATATAATGTTATAATGTTATAATCATAATTCTATTAATTTTGAAATATTTTATAGTAACCTTTTGAAATTAATCTAAATGTTCTAAATATATGAACAGCAATTTCATTTGTGGATATTCTAAGAGGAACAAACGCTATATTAAATAATTTTTTTATATATATTCATTATAAATTTCACTTAAATTAGAGTTTTTTAATTATGAATAAAAATAAATTATTATTTACTTATATATGCAATCATAAGCACTAGTAACACCATTAAAACTGATATAACAATGATAACTATATTTAATGTATCAAAATAATTTATTATTTTATGAGGTAAATAATTCATACATTCTTTAAATGCTTCTTCGAAGTTACTTTTTGAATTAACTATTTTAAAAAAAAAAATAAAAATATTAGTAAAATATATATATATACTTATTAAATAATACAATAAAGTAATATTATAATTACCAATAAAATATCTAAATAGAAATTTATATAATAAAAGTAAATATGAATATGTAATAATGTATATTTAAAACTTTTTCTTTATTTTTTATTTATAAATCTATAAAATATTTTTTTACTTAAAATGAGGCTCAAAAAGAATATCAAAAATAGTTGAATTTTTATTGTAGAATTCTTTGTAAAAAATTTTTAATTTATTTATTTAAAGAATATAAATTATATATAATATATATTTTTAATTTAATATTATGAATTTAATTTTAATTTAAAATATGAATGCATTTCAATAAAAACCTCTATTTAAACAATATTTTAAATTAGTCATATATTTTGAGAATGTTTCAGATATTGACTTAATATTAAGAGAATCATAAGCATATTCCCCAACAGGTTCAAATACTTTGGTTGATTCAATGTTATTCATCGTTGAAAGTATAACAGGTTCAGCAAAAGTAGAAAGGAAAAAATTTACACCATATACTTCAGAGAAAAATTTATTATAGCCATTAGTATTATTTAAAAGTAAACTAAAGGATAATAGTCTTACGCCTTTAACTCCTTCTATAACTGTTACAGGAACATTCATTTCAATATCAATATTTCCAGTTTGATTCTTAGCAAAATTAAAAATAATATATGTACATAAAAAACTTTGATTTTTTATTAAATATTTAAAATTTTTGTTATATTTAATGATTTATATGTATTAGTAGACTTAATTACAAAAAGATAAAAATAATATAAAATAAAATAATATATATATTAAATGAATAAAAATAAGTAATACTCACTAAATTAATAAACTGACAATAAGTGATATAAAGCAATAATTCATTTTCAATTTTAATGATTTGATAGGTGTAATATATTTTTTGATCATTATATTTCTTCCAATAATAGAGATATAGTTTACATCAATTTATATAAATTTATATAAATATAAATTATTTGAAATTTTTATTATCATCATCATCATTAATTATTATTAAAAATATATATACTTTAAATTAATTTTCCTTTTGAGATCTTTCTCTAATCCCGAATTTGATGAATGATCATCTGAATGAGGAATTGAAATTAACGAATTCTCAATTACTGTTTTTCCTGATTTTTCGCTTTTTTTATCCCTATTAGAATTCTTTTATTTTTATAATATTTTGTTAAAGGCATATTTAATACAAATGTATAGATTAATATATTATTTCATAATATAATTAAAAGAAAAGAAAAATAGAATTTTATATTTATGTTTATATATATGTATAAATTTAAACTTAATTTACCCCAAGACTACTATAATATTTAACCTAAGAATACCAATTATATAATAAAGTTAAAAGTATTATTTAAGAAAAGATATTAAAAAGTTATAAAAAAAAAGATATAAACAAGATGCTATTATCTTTTGTATACATACAGCGAGATCATCTCTATTCTGTTCATATAAATAATAATATATAAAAATTAAATAAATAGAATATCAAAAAATTTAAAAAATCATAATATTTTTTCGAAAAATTAAGAAAAAAATATATTAAAATACCATCACATCTGATAAAAATAGAACATATAGATTTAAAATATCCTATTTTTTTTTTTTTTTTTTTTTTTTTTTGTTGTTGTTGTTGTTGTAGTTATTAATTTTTTTTTAAAAAAATTATTAAATAATAATTATTTTAATAAAATATGAAAGTATTCAATTTTAAAATTTTCCAATATACATAGCAATTTTACCTTTGCATCTGGAAAATGTCTTATAATACTTTTATATTGTGAAAACGCTGATTCTTGAAATTCGGATATATTATTGATGCTATTTATATATGAATTTACGTCTTTTGAATTTATACCTCGTTTTAGATTATTAAATAACTCTTTTATTTCTTTTAATCCATAAATATGGATAACGACAGCATTATGTTTTAATTCTTCAAGTTTAATTGAACTTTCACTAAAAATTTTTATAAATATAAATAATTATTTGAAAATTTATTAAATAATTTAATTAATAATAATAATAATAAATTTAACTTCCGAAATAATAATAATAGTAATATAGTATACATGTTATTATTTGTTATATTGTTTGAATTTTCTCTTTTTTCAATCTCAATTAAATTTTCAGCTTTATTTAATAAAAATCTCATTCTTAAATTTAATCTAAGATCCTTAGCATTTAATAAAATATCATCAGCTTTAAATAGTTCTTCATCATATTTATGTAATAGATTATTGTTCTTATAAAATTTCTTCAATGAGAAAATATAATACCATGCCATAATATAAACCTGTTATACAATTATTTAATTTAATTCTTTTTATTAAATATATATATATATATATATATATATATAATACATACATTGGCATTGTGTTTAAATTGTGTCATTCTTAAAATTTAAAAAAATTTATGTTCAATATTTTATATATTTATAATTATTTATTATTATAATAAATAGCAGATATATATAGAAATATATTTAATTATATATATTGCTTTTATTATATTTTAATATAAATCATTATATTAATATTAATAATTACCCTTCCTCATATAATTTTTTCATTAATAAAAATGATTCTATATCTCTGTTCATTCTATCATAATTATAATTATTAAAGCAATAACAATAAAAGTAATTAATATAAAAATAAAATAATAAATTTAACAATCATATATTTCAAATATTATTAAACAATCATATAAATATTTTTATAAATTTAAATTAAATTTTTATTACCTTAAAAATCTGCATGCAATATCACATTCATAATAATTTTTAAATACTTTTATTTCTTTCTTAATATAAACTTGTTTTGCTGTATTTTTTGATGTAAATTAATACAAATTACATTAAAATAAGTAAATATTTATATATATAAAGTATATTTAATTAATAGTATAAAATATAAAATAAGTTATTAAATCTAACAAATTCTTTCCAAGGAATTAAAAATATCTTTTTTCTTAAAGTTTTCAGGATTATATTTTAATTCATCAGATGACGTAGCTTTTTTTAAATTAGTTATCATTTTTTTTTCATTGAATTTTTTATAAATTCTTTTTAATATTTTATTATAATAAAAATCATTATATTTATATCCAATTATAAATAATAAAGGAATTATTATAGGTGAAATTAAACCCATTGCTGATGATGTATTTATTTTTAAAAAACAAATTAAAAATGTATAAAATGAAAACAAAGCCAATGAAAAATAAACTGCAAATTTATAATTATTTACTGGTTTTGAATAAAATGGTTGATAAATTACTTGATTATATGCAAGATAAATAAAGATAACAATATTTATAATAATTAATGAATAAAGATATGATTTATCATGTAATCCTACGTATTCCAAATATACAGGTACGAAATTTTGAAGCAAGGCCTAATTTAAAATATCAGAAGAAAAAAAAATTTCTATAATTCACTATAAAGAAATTAAATTTATTATAAAAAAATTTTTTTTTTTTTTTTTTTTTTTTTTTTTTTTGGATATTTATATAATATATAAAAATAATTTTTTTAAAATATTACTAAGACTAATTTAGCAATAACTGTATTATAGCTATTTGTTATGTGAATAGTTCCATAAGATTTTCCATGTGATAAACAATCCGTATTGAAACTAAAATTTACGTACTATAAAATTACAAAATAAAAATTAAAATAAAATAAAATAAAATAAAATAAAAAATCAGTTGTAAATAAGTATTTATTTATTTATTTATTTATTTATTTATTTATTTTATTTTATTTTTTTATTTTTTTCATTTTTATTAGAATAATAAAAATATATATTTTTTTATTTTAATTATATTTACCAAATAATTAAATATTAATATTAGGATAATGCAAGCAATTTCAACTGATATACTTATATAAATTTTATATCAAATTTATAAAAATTAATTTTGAATTTAAATAATTGTTATATATATATAATATAAAAATATATATACAATAATGTGTTTTCATTTGTTGAACATTCTGGTATTCCAGAAATCAAATAAGACTTTTTACATAAATAGATACAACTCGTAAAAAAATTAAATACTACATATATTTTTTTAAAATAATATATTCACTATTATTATTTAATTCATATTTTTAATCTAAATTATATATATATATATAAACAAATATTGAAAAATATGATCTACCAATTGATAAAAGATATCTAAAAATTAAAAATAAATTTAATAATTATAAGAAAAAATATGTCTATATATATATTATTAATTATATAAAATATTTATATATATATAGAATTATAATATGTACTTATGCATGATAAGATAGCAAATATTAAAGATCTTTTTTTATAATATTTCAGTAATTTAGTTTTTAAGTTTAAAGTTAATATATTATATTATTTTTATTTTTTTTTTTTTACTTTAAGAGATCTCTTAGATATGACTCTTCTAGATATAATTCATCATGAAATAAAATATATTTTAATCAAATGTATTATATCTTTTAATAATATGACTATTTTTACCTTCCATTCGTATAAATTTGATAAACTATTTTTTAATAATAATAATTATAATATTGATATTAATAATAGTAATAATGATTAATTAAATGATTTAAAAATAATATATTTTTTTAAATATTTACATAATATAATATAAATATACGCAATAAAAAGTATATGGAACAGGCTTGAAATTACTGTAAATATAATAAATATTGAATGCTTAATAATTAATAATTATTTATTTTTATTTATATTGATATTAATAATAATTGCGAATTTTTTATTAGTACTATAAAAGATAGGATTTGAAAGATCTGGATTAAATAATGTATATAATTTTAAAATCCATGGTTTTATATTTGGATATGTTATATTATTTAATATGTATTGAAGATACTGAAAATCTGTATAATAAAAATATATAAAAAATATATATATATATAATAATAAAATAATTAAAATTGCTAATAATTTTCAAATTTAAACTATTTTAAATACCGTTGATTTATATAAACCTATTAAAAATTAATACCTTCAATAAAATTTAAAAAAGGGATCATCCAACTTGTTGGAACATCGTGAGGAAGAGCATTAAAAAAAGGCAATATTTTTTTCTTTTGTTAGAATTATTAATTGTAATATATAAATGTTAAAATATATATATTATTATAAAAATGAATTATAATACTGATGAAATTTTATATAATATTAGAATTGCTAAATTTTACTTCAAGCTCTGTATATTTTATTATATTTGCTCTTTGCATCGAATTATTCATTTTAATTAATATCAATTATAAAAATTATTATTTTAATAATTTTTATATGCATCGAATTATTCATTTTAATTAATATCAATTATAAAAATTATTTTATATATTTATTAAATATATATATTATTTAATACAATTAAAATTATTAAAATTTTTTATTTATTCCACTTTAAAATTCAATTAACATTTTCCGATAAAATGAAATATTTGAAATATTTAAGAAGTTATATATTATAAATAAAAAAAATTATTAGATACAATAAATAATTTTATATTTTTTGAATAATAGGTAAATAAAATATAAGATTATGAAAATTTTTAAAAATTTTTTACTTTAAAAGAAAAAATAAAAATATTAATCCAAACAAAAATAGAAGTCAAAAAATAATTATATATATTTTTGTTTTTATTTTTATATGTTTAATTTATGAAATATTTGTATATTAAATAATTTTATTTCATATATATATATATATGAAATATATTTTCTTATAATTTTTTTTACTTACTGAACATTTAAATAACTATAATATTTTTAATTAAAATGTTTTTTTTTTCTTTTTTTTTTTTTTTTTTTTTTTTATTGTTAATTAAAAATTAATAATTACATTTATTGTATTGTAATTGAAATTTTTTTTATTATTTTTTTTTTAAAATTATTATTACTGATAACTGAGAATAATATATTTATTAATATTATAATGTTATTCTAAAGTTGTAGTTAAATTCTAACTATTTTACAACTTATATTAAAATTAATTATTACAATAAATAATTAATATAGAAAGTAAATATAAAATAAATTTTTACAAAACTAATTTATCTTATATTTTTGTATTTAAACACTTTATTAATTTATAAGCTTTCATATATTAACCACTGTTAATATATGTTAATAAAAACACATTTCTATTACAATATATTTCGTCTTTTTCAAAAAAGAGACCCTTTCAAATAATAAGTATAAATGTAAAATTTATAGAATGTGGTAAATTTGCCAATTTTTATAATACAAATTTTCAATGGGGAGTGTGCATTTCGAAAATTTTTATTACATAAATTTGTATTTTGTTGTATGGCTTAAATATTTTAATTTTAAGCCACTTAATTTTATTAAAAATTTAATGAATAATAATTAATTAATTAAATAAATAAAATTACAATTCTCAAAAATTTTCAAACACGTAATCTTACGTGGGGCGTATATCTAATTGTATCATAAATTTGTGGCTTTTTCTACATTTTTTAAAAAGCCATATATTCACAATATGGCGTGAATAATAAATGTGGTGATATTTTATGACGAAAATTTATAAGCCACCAAGAATTTGGCGAAATTCAACTGGACGAAATTCAACTTTTGGCGAAATACAACACTTCAATAAATAATAATTAGGTTAGGTATTTCTATTTAACATTGAAAAATAAAATAAAAAATAAATAAACATTTTATTTTTTAATGCTTAAAAAAAAAAAAAAAAAAAAAAAAAGAAATAAGAAAACTTCTTTTTTAAACATTAAAAAATAAAATAAAAATAAATAAAAATTTATTTTTTAAGCATTAAAAACAAAAAAAATAAAATAAAATAAAAAATAAAAATAAAAATAAATAAATAAAATAGTAAATAAAGAAATAATAAATAATTAATAATTAAATAATTTCTTAAATATTAAATTATACTTCTTATTTTAAATTATTTAAGTTTATAATTATTAAAGTATATATAATTAATATAATAGTTTATATTATTTATATATTATTCATATTAAATATTATTTATTTATATATATTATATTTATATATATATATATTTAATTATAATAATTATATATTATTAATACTTTACAGTATAATTAATATTAACTCTTATTCTTGTTTTTGTTTTTCTTTAGTAGAAATAATATTGTAATTATAAAATAAATATTAATAAAAATTATTAATAACTCAAATACACTTATTAAACCAGCTACAACATAAAGAATATTACATTATTTGTTTGATCACGTGTTTATTAATTTTAAATTATAAAATTATTAAATTATAAAAATTCTTTATCAAGACTTCCTCCCTTAAGATATCACTTTGGGATAGCTAAATAAAATAATAAATAATTTTTTAATATTTAATAAATTTATAATTTATCTAATAATTATCTAACACTAAAATAATAATTAATTATGAAAATCTTATTAAAATAAGTAAATAAGAATTATGAAATATAAAATGTTTAAATTTTAATAATATTTCAAAGTAATGTCTTGTAGTTTTATAGTTTCCAATTAATTTTAAAGATCCGTGGTATATTTTCATAAGATTGGAAAATTCATAACTAATGTTCTTTTTCATTTTTTTATTAAATATTTTCTCTTTTCGTGCTTTATCAGTATACACAACTTGATTAGACATATCCGAAATTGAATTTATTTTTCTTGCATTTTCCATGTGTAAAGAGTATATATGAAACAGATTACAAATAACAAAATACACAAAATATATATAAAAACACGTAATAAAAAAATTCCTTTTTAATAAATAATCTTTTATTAAATTTAAAAATAAATCTCTTCTCGTTATTAACTATTTGATAGTCAATAACTAATACATCGATTTAATTATAGAAATTTACATGTATTTATAATTTTTTATGATTATATTATAATATATTATTTCTATCTAATTTACATATATTACTATTTATTTATAAACGAAATATTTATTAATAATTTTATTAAATAATAATTAACTAAAACTAAACAATAATTAATTCAATAAACTTTCAACTTATTTACAATAATAATTAAATTCAATAAAAACTCATTTATTAGATATTTATTATATAAATATTATTAATACTAATGTTTATATATTTACAATTCAAAACTATTTTTGTAAACTATTTATACTAATTTTAACTATTTAAAACTATTCCGAAATTAATTTTAAAGTATTTTAAACTAACTAAATTAACTAAGTCAAATAGAATAACTATTTTAAACTAACTAAACTAAATTAACTAACTTAAATAAATTTTGGAGATTAAATTTATTATCCAAAATTATTTAAATAATAATTTATCCTTTATGAAAAATTTACATAAATTTATAATTAATTTTCATATACGTAAATCATAAATTTATGTATTTTATTACATTAATTAATTATGTAATAATTAATTATTAAAGATTTTATTAAATCTTTACACCATGTTAATTAATTTTGATTCATCAGATTTTAATTGTAGCTGAAGATTTGTATCATGTTTTCTTTTTTTACTGAATTCATCATGTATTATTTTACTTTTTAATTCCTCAATATTTGATTTTAATTCATCATTAATATTTTTTAAGTTTTGATTTTTCTCTTTCTCTTGGAGTAATTCGTTTTGCATAACATTTATATGACAAAATAATTTATAATTTGATTTATCATATTCATCAATCTTATCGTTTAATGAAGAAATTACTTGAGATTTCTTTTCATTTTGTTCTTCCTTTTGTTTGTTTTTTTTTACAAGTACATTAATTTCCTTATTACTTACGTTTAAATTATTATTTAAAGTATAGTTACATTCTTCAAGATTATATAAATCTTCTTTTAATTGATTATTTTGTTTATTCAGATTATAAATAGTGATATTACCTTTTTGATTTTGAGCATATAATATGTTATAATTTTTCTTTAATTTTTCAATATTTGAATTACTTTTTTCTTTCAATTTATTATAATCAGCTTGAAGTTGACTTAATGGGGTTTTTAAATTTTGAATTTCAATATCTTTAATATCATCAATTTCACATAGTTTTGTTTCATTACTATCACTAAGTTGAATACTTTCATGGATCTCATCTTGATTTTCATTGTTGTATGTAATGCTTTTAAGTTTAGACCAATCTAAAAATTCTTTTCCAGAATACACATCTGAAGGTAATGATATAGTAATATGTTCCTTTGTACCTTTTAATTTCATACATAAAGAGTCATCATAAGAAACATATAAGGAGTATTTTCTTTGAACTGAAAAGCTAATTAAAATATCATAAGAATCATCAATATCATAAACAATCCAAAAGGTATCTTTAATAGTTGCATTTTTAAACTTTATCTCTAACTCAACCTTAGAATTGGAATCCATAAAAAAGTCAGTTTCTGTAACAAAATATTGATGTTTTTGTTTTATTACCTTTTTCCCGTTCGAAATCTTATTAAATAAATTTTCCGAGATTATATTGACAGTGTTTTGTCTATATACTTTAACCTTTGTGATTTGGTCATCAACTAAAGCGTAAACACTTGGGATAGTATTACACCTTAAAATATCAATCATATGTTTTGAATCCAACATGGTTATTACAACATAATCATACAATACAATTATGAGTTTTAAAATAAATTATTAGGAAGTTATATTTTCCCTAAATTAAAAATTGATTTTTTCATAAAATTTTGTAAGTTGCACCCTGGAAAGACCGATTCTCCACTAATTGATAACAGAATAATATATTTATTAATGCTATAATGTTATTCTAAAGTTGTAGTTAAATTCTAACTTTTAAGAAAGAACTATTTTACAACTTATATTAAAATTAATTACTACAATAAATAATTAATATAGAAAGTAAATATAAAATAAATTTTTACACAACTAATTTATCTTATATTTTTGTATTTAAACACTTTATTAATTTATAAGTTTTCATATATTAACTACTGTTAATATATGTTATTAAAAACACATTTCTATTATAATATTTTCGGTCTTTTTCAAAAAAGAGACCCTTTCAAATAATAAGTATAAATGTAAAATTTATATTTTGTATGATCACGTGTTTATGTTGAAATTATAACTGAATTGAAATCTCAATTTCAGTTATTTACATTTCAATAAATAAAAATATTTATTTAATTATAAATAAAAATATAATTATATATAATTATATATAATTAATAATTAATATAAATTCTTGTTTAATATTTAAATGGTTATATTAATAAATAAGATTTATGTTAATAATTTCAATGATACATTTGATATAAAACAAATATGTGTAGTAACATATTTGTATATTTAATAATAATTATTAAATATTAAATTTATATCTCTTTTGTCAATAATAATATTTGAAATAATTTCTTATTCATATATTATTAAATATTTATATATATATTATTCATTATAATATGAAATATATTAAATATATTAAATTAAATATTTAATTTCTTTTAAATATACATAATAAGAATATTATTATATATATAACTTAACTATTCATATTTATTTTAAAGTTTATATTAAAAATACATAATACTTCTATATATTATAATATATAATATAATGAAATAGTTTTAGTTATTTTAATTATAATTAAATATATATAGTTGATATTATTTATTATATTCATATTTATTATATAATTATATTCTTATATATTTAACTTTATTATTCTTATTTTCATTTTTTAAGAATTATATAGTTATATTTATTATATTTATTATTTTAATATATATTTATTATATATTATACTATACTCCGATATAATATATTTTAAATATATATTTATTATTATTAATATTTATTAATTTATTATAAAGATTTCTAATAACTACTCTTCTTTATTGTAGTTGAGAGAAGACCCTTGGTTAATTGGGGTTTATAAATTAAAATATATTAATAAAGGTTAATTAAATATAACGATACTATTAAAAAATTAGTAGCACATAAAAGTCCCGCATATCAAAAATTGGTGGAGATATCGGGGGTATGCAATAGTGTTGTTATATTGTTTAAAAAAAATAAATTTGAGGATTCATTATACGTATTAAATATTATATTTTATTTTTTTTTTATAATTGATTATTGAGCTGAGATTGGTTATAATTAATGATAATAAATCATTAAATAACAATAAACTAATTTAAATTATTAAAAGGATATATAATTAGAAACAACTGGGAATTCGGACCAGAATAAAAACGAACAAGTCTTTAATTTTCCTTTATATTAAAATTATTAAAATAGGATTAATTATAATTGTTTAGTAATAATATTTTAGTTGAATAGTATTAATAATAATTATTAATTATTCAAAAAAAAAAAAAAAAAAAAAAAAAATTATATAATTATTCTATATATAGAATATAGAATGATGACGTCACGTGTATTCTATTTTGATATACGGGACTTTTATGTGCAATAATTTATAAGCAGTGGATTTTAAATAATGGTAGTTAATAAAATTATAATATTCGTACAATTAAATAATAATTCTAATTCCTAAAAATTTACAAGAGATTTCACTATTTCTAATATAAATAATTTAATTTATAAGAAATATGTAATATATTAATTATATATTCTAATATATAGAACTATATAAATTTTATATGAATTAAAGTATTATAATTATTATAATTATAATAATATATATTGAAATAAAATAAAATAAAATAATTATTATCAAAAAGATATAAATTTAATATTTAATAATTATTATTAAATATACAAATATGTTACTACACATATTTGTCTTATATCAATTTATATTATGTTTTATATATGTTTACAATATATCTATATTAATTTCAATTATTCAAATTAATTATATAATTAAATTTATCTTTATATATTATTAATATTTATATTACTATATTATTAATATCTATCATTAAATATTATTATTATGTAACTTACAAAGTATAAAAGAAAGATGTAAAAATCTATCTTTTATGTTCTTTGTAAGGTTATTGTAAAATTACCTTAATAGTAATATATTATAGATATTTCATTATTAAATAAAATAAATAATTTTAAAATCAAATTAATTTAATAATTCTAATTATCAAAGTTTATTATAAATAAATTTTTATTAAACTAAACCATTTAAATATTTATTATTATTTTATATCTATATAGCTTATTACTATATAGACATATCGACTTAATAAATTTTTAATAAAACATTTGGCACATCTTTTTTTTATTCCTCAAATCCTTCAGATAAACTAATTGAGGAGGAACAGAAATTACAACATCAATTTAGTCAATCTGTTTATCAGAATGAAAACAAACAAAATAAAGTTAATCTTGAAGATAATATAGATTTAATGGATGAATATAATAATGAAAACATGCTAGATAATAATTCAGAAAACGAAAAAATTAATGAAGATAAAATTAATGAAGATAAAATTAATGAAGATAAAATTAATGAAGATATAATTAGTGATGATAGAATTAGTGATGATTATATTAATGAAAATCAAAAATTAGCTGAAAATCAAGAGGAAATACTCAAAAATTCAAATATTGAAGAAAATATAAAAGTTACATCAAACTAAAACCATGCCAAAACCCTACATAATAATAATAAAAGTAATGAAAATAATGTTATTATTAATAGATATAACGATAATAACATAAAGAGTATAAAATCACAAAAAATGATTTTTTGAACAAAAATGTGAAAAAAAGTTTTATTAATAAAAATTTGAATAAAATTTTAAAAAATTTAAGAATAAATTAAAAATTTCAAATCTTAATAATTATAAAAATTTATCTAAATCAAATCTTAATAATTATGAAATTGTAAACTAGAAACTTATTGAAAATAGAATTGAAAACAATCATAAAAATCTGGCTAATATGAAGATGAATGAAAAATTAAATTTGGAAAATAATAAAATATAAAAAATATTAAATTTTATAAGTATAATTCAGAAAATGAATCTTAGATCAGTTTTAGTGATATGGAACCTTTAGATAAAAAAAATTAAGAAAAACTAAAGAAAAGAATATTAAATTTAATATTAAAAGGAATAAAAAAATTTTCGATAAACAAGTAAGCAAAAATGAATAAGGTCTTTCTTAATGTAAAAGCAATAAAATAATAAATAAACACATAATAAAACATAATTATCATTTCTGATTTTTTAAGTATTATATTTAACAACATTAATAATAGTAATTCAATTTGTATACATTATTATAAAATATTTTTATTAATTTTATAACTTACAGTTTTATGTATAACTTATAAAATTGTGAATAAAGTATTTCTAATTATATCATTAATGGATTATTAAATATTCTATTTAATATTAAAATATTTTTTTTATATTATTTTATTGCTTCAATTTATACTTAATTTTTTTATAGTAAAATTTTTATATATGTTATTATTTAAATTCAATGAATTAAATATATATTTTATTTGTATTAAAGGTTTTTTTTTTTATAAAACAAATAACAATAATATTTATTACTTTTTTAAAAAATATAATCCTTATTAAATATATTGAATAGAAGGATAATATAATAACGATATAATAAATTACAAATGCTAATAAATAAATTATCTATTTAAGTTACAATAATAATAAATTTATTATTATTTTTTTATTTGTTTGCTTGTTTGCTTATTCGTTTTATTTCGTTTTTGTTTTTGATTTTTTATAATTTTTTCGTTTGTTTATTTTTTTATTTTTTTTTTAGAAAAATAAAAATAAAAAAAAAAAAAAATTAATAATAATAAATTAAGGAACTGGCATATATATATATTCAATAAAAAAATATATAATAAAATAATATATATATACATATATAATTTTATTGAATTGATATCAAATGAAATAGCTTGCATTAATTTTGATAATTTTTTTTCTTTTTTTCTTTTTTATTTAATCCGTGGTGAAATAAATACTTGAACAATATTGATAGATGAATCTTGGGATAAATCTTCATAAAGTTTATGTGATTTTTCTAAAACTTTACCCTTTACAATAATACGAATATTGTATTTATTTGGATCAATTTCTTCACTTTTTTCGAAACATTGCATAATTTGGTTTATAGTATCATTTTTATTTAATATTATTTTAATATCCTTATTGTTACTAAGACGAAGGGTTGTTAAAGCATTATCACCACCTACTGAATCTTGACCTCCTGCATCCATTGCTAATTTAGTTATTAAAGTACCATCCTCACTTTTTGTATAGCATTGTAAATGTTCATCATTAAGTGCCTGAGAAGAATCTTTTTTTTTAGTATTCTTATCTTGAGCAGAAAGTGATGTATCATCTTCACTAGAAAGTAATGGCTGATTAATATCATTAGTACTTGAATTTTCGACAAGATTAGATGGTTCAATTAAACAAAAGTTTGGAAGGATATATTGATTACCAAGTTCATCATAACAACCATCAGTTAATTTGCCAGTTGGAATAGAAATGCCTGCAGAATCAGCAATAGCTTGAGCTAATTCTAATTCTTCCGATTCACAAATAGCCTTTAAGGCTTGCCATATTTCTTGTCTTCCCTATATAATATAAATAAGTTAACATATACATATTATTTAAAAAAAAATTATTATTGTTCATTATTTTCTATATTATTTTTTATATTATATTTTAAATAAAATAAATTTTTACTCCTAAAATAATAAAAATAATAATAATTAATATTCAATTATATTATTATAAATAAATAAATAAAATATATATATACATCGTAATTTGGAGAAGTTAACCAAAATTCTTCACGACGTTTATTAACATCTTCTTTGGTCATTGGTTTATCAGATTTCCATGAATACGTAGAAATAGGAACAAGCTTTTTATTTCCCTCTAACATTAGTAAATTATATTAATTATATAAATGATTTATTAAAAGGTATTATTATAACAAAAATAGTTTTTATTCTTATTTTAACAATTTTATTTATTTTATAATTTATAATATTAATATTATTTTATACCTTTTAAAATATTTGTTTGTGTTGTTCGTCCACCACTGGCTCCAGCTGTTTCAAAACGAACATCATTATCTTGCTTTGTTAAACAATTACCCATTTTTTTCTTAATAATTATTTTATTTATAATATTATTGAGGAATAAAAAAAAAATTTTTTTATTTAAAAATAATATATTACTTAAGTCTTTTATTATTGGAGATAGTTTTCTTTTTCTTTTTTTTTTTTTTTTTTTTTTTTTTTTTTTTTTTTTTGCTTTATCTTTATATTCTTTTTCAACTTTTTAATTATTATTAATATAGATATTATTATTCAGTTGTTTTTTATATTAATTTTATATGATATTAGAATATATAATATATATGTATGTATTATATATATTATATATTTAATATAAAAATTTTATGATTGACATAGAATTTATAATATTCTAAAAATAACATAAAAATTAACATGTAACTTTTTTTTTTTATTTTTATTTTTTTATATTAATATAATAATAAAAGTTAGGAAAGTTAAAATTAATTAATAATATTAATAAAATAATTAATCTTCATGATAAAAAATAATATATGATATAAGAATATTTATATATACATATAAATGGTATTTATTATTTATTATCCTATTGTTTCTTCAATTATTTATTTCAAATTATTTTTTATTATTCGAAATTTTTTTTATAATAATTATAGTTATTATTTGCTATATTCCATATTAATTTTGAAATTTTTAAGTATAAATTATTATTAATAAACTGTTCATAATTATATACATAATATAATACTCAGTTATAAATAACTTATGACTGTGTATATTTTAATATTACAATTATTTATTGAAAATATCCCTTAATATTATTTAAAAATTAAATTTCGGATAAGATTTTCTATAATTTCCTTTTTAATTTCTTTAATTAATATTATTTAATTTATAATGTAATAATATGTATGTATTCTTTTTTTATTTATTAATTATTATATAAAAAAAGAAAAAATATATAATAATCAATATAAAAACAAAAAGAAAACACAAAAAAATTATAAATAATACATACAATATATTTTATACATTTCTATTTTATACATTAAGTATTTCATTTCTTACTTATCAACAATAAAATATATTTTGTTAGTTTAACAGATGATATAAAAAAATATTCCAATTCTATATTGCAGAGTTTTCAAAGTAGATTTTATATTAATAATAAAAGAATTCAATCTTTTTTTCTTTCTATTCTTAATTAATTTACATTATAATTTATTAATTATTAATGTTTATAATTAGACATATATATATATAAAGATAAAATAGTAAAATAAAAAAAAAAAATAAAAATTAAAAAAAAAAATTATGATAATAAAATATGTATGTTTTTAATATATTATAAAATTTATTATAAATTTTAATAATTTAAATTTATAATAAATAAAAAATTCTAAAAGAAACAATGTAATTATTATTTTATTAATATTAAATAATACATAAATGAATAATAGATAATTGATTAATAATAATAAATAAATAAATAAATTAATAAATAAATAAAAATTATTAATATTTAATTTTTTTATGAAAGAAGAATTTTAGTTTAAAATATATTTTAAAAAATTCCTATAAAAATTCTAAGTCAATTGATATAACAAATTTACATTGGATTTATTGATTTTATTAATATAATTAATAAATTAATTATCATTAATTATTATCTATACATTTATTATTTATTTATTTATTTATTTATTTTTTATTTTTTATTTCTTATTTTTTTTTATTTTTTATTTTTTTTTTTTTATTTTTTATTTTTTTATTTTTTTATTTTTATTTATTTATTTATTTATTTATTTATTTATTTATTTTTTTTTTTTTGTTTTTTTAGATTAGGAATAAACTTTATTTAATAATATATATTAAAAAAATACTTGTAATTTAAAGGAAAATAATTTTTTTTTCATTAATATTAAATAATTACCTTATGAGTTTCGAAGACTAAATACTAACTCTTCCCATTTATCGATAATAACTCCACGTGGATAAAATTTGCAATTCAAATCTGTATCAGAATTTCTTCTATGCCTCATTGTTTCGAGGTTAACGCTCTTTACAACAATAGGCCTCAAATTAATCATTGTGTAAAAATCACTAATCCTAATGGGAATAACATTAGTAATGAATTCCGCAAGCCCCACAAAATATGATATCAGAAAAGAAGACTCTCTCGAAGGTGATCGAAAGATATTATTATTTATTTACTTATTTATTTATTATTTACTTTATAAAATTTGAAAAAAAATTTTATAAATAAATAGTTTTTAAAAAAAATTATCATAATTTATTATTATATATTCAAATTTAATATATATTTCATTATTTAAAATTATTTAAAATATATAAATATTTTTTGTTAAACTTTTAATTTAATCATTTTTTATTTATTTTTATTAAATAAAAGTATTATTGTTATTCTTTTATTTTAAATATTATATTTTTTTTTTTACAATTATTATTTATATTTATTATTATCATTAACTTTTATTATAATTATTATTATTTATTTATATATTCATATTGCAATTTCAAATACCATATAGTGTTTTATATAACGTAACATGTATAATGAATTAATATTTAAACAATGACTTTTAAATTGTATAATAATATTTATTTTATATAAATTTAAGTTATTTAAATATTCTTTAATGGACTTTAATGGATAAATAATAAATACATTAAAAATTTAATTAAATTTAAACAATTTTTTTTATTTTTTTTTTTACTTTCTAAACAACATCTTCAAATTTTAATTTTTAATACAATTTAATATATTTATTTTATGAAAAAATAATTGCTAAATATGACTAAATTATATATATATGTATTATTCCAATACTTTCTTATATATATATTTGTCAATGAGTGAAACTCAGATTAATTATTTTATATTATATATTTTATTTATTTAATAATATTTTATTTAATAAAGAAGAATCATTTTCTAAATAATAATTATTACATGTATTTTATATTAATTTTATTTTATAATAAAGTATAATGTATATAATTTTATTTACTATATTTTAACATTTTCCCTACATTATATCTTTATTAGATCTATTTTATTTTAATTTTATTTTATTAATTTTTTTTTATTTTTATTTTTATTTTATTTTATTTTATTTTATATTAATTATCAAAAATTATATCGTTAAATTTCTTAATGTTAATACTGGATACTGGTTTTGTTAAAGGATCAGCTAACATATCATTTGTGCTAATATATTCTAATTTTATATTCTTTTCTTTTATTTTTTCTTTAATAAATTTATATCTAGTATCAATATGTATGCATCTATCTTTAGCATTTTCATCTTCAGCTATTGCTATACAAGCTTTATTAACTACTTTTATTTTTATTAAGACATTCTTATTAGTTATTTCTTCGAATAAATTTTTAAACCATATTCCATGTTTTGTGCATTCAGTAAGACTAGCAAATTCAGCTTCAGCTGTTGATAATGTAACATTTCTTTGAATTTATGATTTCCAGGAAATTGGACTATTTCCAGAATATATATCCACTTTCAGATCTTCTAGTGGCTTCATCATTAGCGTAAATTAGCGTAATCAGTATATGAAAATCCAACTAATCTATTTTTTCTATTATAGTATATTGATTTATTTATTGTAGATTTTAAATATTGTAATATCAGTAGTAATGCTTTATAGTCTATAGTTGTTGGTTGTTTACAATTTCTTGATGCTTGGTTAACTGCATATGTAAGGTCTGGTCTAGATTTTATTGCAATATATAATAGTGAATCTAAAAGTGATTTGTATTTTCCAACATCTACAGGTTTTGCATTTTTTCTTTCTTTATTTGAAATTTTTCTACATGGATATTTTGGATATTTTATTTTTTTAGTTTTATTCATATTATAATTATTAATAATTTTATTTATATAATCTTCTTGATTTATTTTATAACTATCTTTAGTTTTATAAATATTTATTCCAATAATTTTTCTGGCATCAGATTCTTTTGAAATTGTATATTTTCTTTTTAATTTCTTAATTATACTTTTGATTTCATAATCTTCACCAGTTATTAAAATGTCATCAACGAATAATGCTAATAATCCTATTAATTTATTTTCTTTATTACATTTTCCAA
Organism: Neocallimastix lanati (nom. inval.); assembly: GCA_016946835.1. NCBI lineage: Eukaryota > Fungi > Neocallimastigomycota > Neocallimastigomycetes > Neocallimastigales > Neocallimastigaceae > Neocallimastix > Neocallimastix lanati (nom. inval.). The sequence goes on from JACVTC010000133.1 coordinate 463,776, forward strand.
ATAAGCATTTGTCTGATTTATATTGTTTAAAATCAACTGACTTTAAATAATTAGTGATTTCTTCATTCTACATACGTCCAGCTTGTTTTAAACCATATAGTGCTTTTTTCAATAACCATACTTTATTTTTATTATAATTTTTATCTCCTTTTGGAATTTTAACGTAAATTGTTTCATTAAGGTCAACATTTAAATATGCTGCTTTTATGTTTAATTGTTTTAAATTCCATTTATTTATTGAAGCTACTGCGATGGTAATTCTTAAACTATCAGATTGTGATGTAGGTGAATATATTGAAATAAAACTTTCACCTTCCTTTTGCTTTTGCTACTAATCTAGCTTTTTTAGTATTATCATTTTTTATTACTAAAACCCATCTTGTATCTATAATATTTGCATTTTTTGGTATATCCTCAATATTGACTACCATCATTACATTTTTATCGTACATATTTTTAATTTCATTTTTTATAGCTATGTTCCATTCTTTTGAATCTTTTGAAATCATAGCTTCTTCATATGTACTTGGATATTGTGTCATAATAATAAACTTGCTTCTCCTTTTCACCATCAAACCAACGGTTTAACGGAGAGGGTGAACACCGTTATTGAACAATACTTAAGATGCTATTTAAACTTCAAAGATTCTGATAGGTATAATTTTCTATTTCTAGCAGAATTCAGTTATAATAATTCAATTCAAGAATCAATTAAGTATTCACCTTTTTATGCAAACTATGGATATAATCCAAGATATTCACCATCAATTCACAATTACTATAATTTCTTATAAATAAATTATAATCATCCGTATTAGCCGAACCTTCAACTTTATTATATTTCATGAAAATTTATCAAATTAATCCATTTCGTGACAATTATTAATGAAATTCTTGATAAGTAATGACATTACTATTGAAATCAATTGACTAATTAAGAATATATAATTTTTTTCATTTTTCTTTTTAATTCTCTTTATAGAAAAATTCATAATTATTAAATATTTACTAATATATTTTAAAAAAAGAATGCTAATTATTATTAAATTTTGTTTATAATTGAGTTAATGGTATATTTTGTTAATAATTTTGATAAAAATGCATCAATTCAACATAATAAAATTATTAAATTTTTAATAATTAATATTTGAATTTATTTTAAAAAAATTTTAATATTTTTTTGTTCATAGTAATTGATAAAGAATTTTTATAATTTAATAATTTTATAATTTAAAATCAATAGTGATATAAAACAAATATTTTGTATATTTAATAATAATTATTAAATATTAAATTTATATCTCTTTTGTCAATAATAATATTTGAAATAATTTCTTATTCATATATTATTCAATATTTATATATATATTATTCATTATAATATGAAATATATTAAATATATTAAATTAAATAGTTAATTTCTTCTAAATATATATAATAAGAATATGTTAAAAATAAAGTTTAATATTTTAATTAAGTCTTGTATAGTTAAGATTTACTTATTTATTAAATTAAATATGTTTTTCATTATTTTGTATAATGTAAAATATTATGAATCGTATTAATAATGTACATCATATATTTACAATTATAACTAATATAGTTAAATTTTATTAATGTATATACATTTTATAAAGGATTATGATAATTAATCCTATAATCAAATATTACTAAAAATATATAGTTATCAAAATAATAATAAAAATTATAATAAAAAATAAAGTGATCACACATTAAAAACTAAAAACAAAATAACATATATTTAAAAGATTAAGAGTCTCAGTTAGCTCTAGTTAGTTTATAAACATCAATAATAATTTATATTCCAACAATAAAAAAAAAAATAAAAATAAATTGAAATTTCAAGATTCCAAAATTTATTTTAATTAAATCTTAGTTATTCAATAATGGAAGATAGATCATTTAATATTTTAAGCAACAAAAAACTCACTGTCGAAACCTATCCTCTTTGGGCATCAGATATGGATCTAATATTAACAGCCAATGAATTAGATCAATATATATACGAAAACAACGTGAAGAAGATCTCGAAAAATTCAGAAAATTTTGAATCTTCAAAGGGAATTAAAATTAGAGGAACTGAGATATACTATCATAAATCAGTCACGAAAAATATGATAGTTGGTGACAGCAAAGCAAAAAGATACATCATTATGAATTTAGAAAATGAAATAAAGTTAAGTATTGACTTCAAAAACAGTTCCGCATATGAAATATGGGAGTTATTGAAAAAGACCTTTACTAAAGGTAAAGAAGAAATGAAATTACAACTAAATGAAAAATTAGAGAATATGACCTACGATAAATCTTCAGACATAGGAATATTCATAGCCAACATGGAAGTCACATTTAATAAATTAGAAGAAATAGGTGATAAAGTCAGTGATGAAAGAAAATTCAACTATTTATATAATGCTCTTCCATCAGACATTACCCAATTAACAAATATGTTAGGTTTTCAAAATGATTGGAATAGATGTTGCGATATGTTAAAAACATCAATTCCAAAGATAAAGTTCTTAAATAGCTTAAGAATTAAGCAAGAGAAAACAAAAGCATTTAGTAGTGAAACAAAAACAATAGAAAGTGTCAAAAGATATAAACAAAATAGAAATCTTAGCAAGAAAAATAGAAAAAATATTAAGTGCCACAATTGTGGCGGATTTGGCCATATATCACGTGAGTGCCTCAAGAATGGAAGAATTCATGGAGGTGTAGTGTACGATAAATATGGTAAAAGACACTACAAAGAGAAGAAAATGAAACACTAACAACATGCAGATAACGTAGAAGTCAATGAGCAAGAAGAAGAATCTGAAAGGTATGTAGATATATACAGTAATGCCTTAAATATGGACTATAATGATGAAAGGGAGGAAAGTCAATCCAACTGCGTAACAACAAGAATCCCAAAAAATAAAAATAATATCAAAAATTTTCATTAAAATAATATACTAGGCAGAGCTTAAGTTATTATACTGCCAAGTATAAAAAACGTAATAACAACAAAGAAAATAAAATTAATAAAAATAACAACAACATTACTTTATGGACATTAGATTCTGGGGCGTCATACCACATGACCCATGATGAAAATAATTTAGTGAATACACGTGATTTTCATATAAATATATATTTTGCTAATGGAGGAATGGTGAAGTCCAAAAGTATTGGTAATTATATTGGTTTAATTAACAATCATAAAATTATTTTGAATGATGTTATATATGTGCCATCCTTTAAAAGAAGTCAAATTTCTATAGATCATTTAAGTGAAGATAATTATAAAACTGTATTTTGTAAAAATAAGTATGATAATAAAAACTGTGCTATCTTATATAATGATAATGGAAAACGAATTTATACATCATACGCTAACAATTCAAAAGTTTACAAAATACTAACTAGAAAAAATAATATAAATAATAATTCAAATAATGTTGTATGTTATAATATACAAAATGCTATAAACGATTCTAATATGGATTTATGGCATAGAAGAATGGGTCATTTTAATATTAACTCTATTAAAGATAAATTAAATAAAATATATTTAAAACACAAATGCAAAATTTGTTCTTGTTCAAAATTAAAAAACCTCCCCTATAAACCATCCACCAACCATATGACAAAACCATTTGAACTTATTCATATGGACTTAGTGTTCGTTCCCGATTATTCTATTTACGGGAATAAATATTTTTTATCTATTCTTGACGATTATTCAAGATATAGTTGGGTCCTCTTCATAAAGAGAAAAAGTGATACATTTAAAACCTTTATTATATGGTACAATCAAATCAATAACTTATTTGATAATTGTAATATTAAATATATTAAAACTGATAACGGTACAGAATTCTTCAACAATAATTTCAACGAATTCTACGAAAGAACAGGAATAATACATGAGCATACTATTGCTCATAATCCACAACAAAATGGTAGGGTGGAAAGACTTCATGGGACATTAATATCTAATGGTAATGCCATGCTTAATGATGCAAAGTTAAACCATAAATTTTGGGAAGATGCTGCATCCACAGCAAATTATATACACAACAGATTGCCACATAACGGCAACAATAGCAAAGTACCATATGAAATCTTATTTAAAAGTAAAGTTGACTACAATAAATTTAGAGTTTATTTATAATAATTATATATTATTAATACTTTACAGTATAATTAATATTAACTCTTATTCTTGTTTTTGTTTTTCTTTAGAAGAAATAATATTGTAATTATAAAATAAATATTAATAAAAATTATTAATAACTCAAATACACTTATTAAACCAGCTACAACATAAAGAATATCACATTAAAAATTGGTGCGAAGTGTGAGGTCGTAGTTAAAAATAGGTTTATTAGTGTATAGTTATTAATTGTAATTAATATTTATTATTTAGTTAGATTTCGGAGAAATTGTGTTTAGAGGTTAAAGACGTCGTTTCTCAACATTTTAATTAAATTTAGTGTTAGAGTTATTGTAGTAAAATATGAAGTAGGAGACTGTGAAATCGAACCAGAATAAAAACGATTAACCTATATTCATATACTACAATATTATCAATAAATTTCATATTTAAAATTTAATAATTAATTTTTGTTTAATGCAAAATTTAGTGTAAATAAAATTTTTACTAATTAGGAAATAATTATTAATTAATAATAATATAATTTTAGGGTTAGGAAATAATTTATCTTATTATATCTTAGTAGATAGTTGTTAATCATTAACTTTAAAATTGAATAATAATAATAATAATAATAATAATAATAATAATAATAATAATAATAATAAAAAAAATACATATACACATACAACAATATATTCATTTAATAATATATGAAGATGAGCTCCAACCGTGAAGGAAGAAAAATTCCACTACCAATTATTGGTGGAAATAATAAGAATGTAAAAGCTTGGTACATTCTTATGAAAAATTGGTTAAAGATGGAAAAGGTTACTGATGACGAAGAAAAATTTCAGTTCATTTTGGCAGGAACTGTAGAAGAAACCACCCAAATTGTGAGCGACAAATTCGTAGAAGCAAACAGAATTTTAAATTTAGAAGAGTGTAGAGATATCCTCCTGGAAAGGTATCATCTAAACGAAGATGAAAGATTTAGGGAATTAAAAACTTTACTAATTATGCCAAATGAAAGTGTCAGGGAATTTAACGATAGGTACTTGGATTACTACTGCCAGCTCTCTACAGATAATAAAGCAAAATTATCAGTCTACGATTACGAGAATTCTATACGTAGTCGAACTGATATTTATGAAAAGGTAGCCTATGAAGAAGCCAAGACTATTGAGGCTGCTTGTAAAATTGCAGAAAAAGTAGAAAGAATAAAACTTGGAAGTCACTCAGTACAAAAGGGTAGAAAATTTAACAATAATAATATCCAAAATAATTATCCTTTTATTAATAGATATAGATCCAACCAAAAATTTAATCAATTAAATAATAATTATAACTCATTCTTAAATACCAATTTACAAAATAAAAATAGGAATTTAAATAATGAATTACAGAGGAGTAATAATTTTAACAATAATTATAACAACTATAATAATATTAATAATAATACATTAAATAGAATGAATAATACAAAGGTTCCAAGAAATATTAATAATACTCCTAACAATAATAATGGTTTAAATAGTGTTGATGATATTACTAGGGGTTTAGAGAACCTACATACAAAAGTATGTTATTGGTGCCATGAGCCTGGCCATATTATTAGGTATTGCCCACAACTTAGATACCAACAAAACAATAATCAAAATACAAAAAACTAGATTATGGAAGAAAGCTAACTTCCAATAATCAAAATGCCAACTATAATGATTATGGTGAAAACAATATTGCTACTGTTTGTCTCAATAATGATTATAGTAATAACCATAACAATTATAATAATAACCACAATAATATTTATGATAATAATTATAATGAAGATTATGATAATGATAATTTTAACCATTATGATAATAATGATTATAATAATGATTATAATAATGATTATGATAATATAAATAATAATGAACAATTCTATTTTGAAAATGATAAAATTAATGATTATAATGGCGACAATGTTGTAGTATCTTCTTACGACAATCATAACAATTTGGAAGAAATTATAGCTGCTGCAAAAAGAGAAAGAGATGAAAAACATAATAATATATTAACAAAAGCTAATAAGAAGTTACGCAATATAACGAATAATTATGACAAAACTTCCATTAATAATTCACAAACTATTCCTCAAAATAAAATATTTGATAATATAAATAATATTAGTAATCCTATCCAAAATAATAATTCCACTGATAATATTATAAATAACAAACGAATTATTAAACCTACGAGAAGAATAAGTAAAAAAGTCCTTAACAATATTATAAAAATTGATAATAATAATGAAAATAAAAATGAAAAAAATGAAGTTCATAATAACGCACAGCAAGGAGAAAGAATTAAGAATAAAATTAATGGTAATGATTCAAGTAATAAAATTAATAATATGAAGACAGTTAATAATGTTAATAATATGGACAAAATGAAGAATAAAAATTTAACGGAAAAAGAAAAGAAACAAAAACCTACCATACAGATGATAAGAAACCGCGAGCAATATAATATTTGCGAAGATTTATTAAATATTCCAGCAAATATTACAATTGGACAACTCCTTAACATTTCAAAAATTTCTAAAGATGAATTAATTAAAGGTATTAAGAATTCAAATCAAAATAATGAAAATATTATTAATGCTACTAATTCTACTATAGATAATAACAATAATAATAAAGATAATAGTAGTACCAATAGTAGTAACAATGAAAATTATAGTGATATTAATTATAATAGTAAAATAGCTAATAATTTAAATAATAATAATAATATTGTACACGAACATGATGTTGCAGTTGTACGTGGATATATTAATGGCTATCCTGCTTCAATTTTTATAGACTCGTGTAGTAATGCAAATTTAATATCACGTAAATTTTTAAATAAATTTGTTAAAAATTATCAAATTATTGGCCATGATAAAAGTACAATTAGACAAGCGATGGTTGATGATATAAGTCGTGTTTATGATATTGTTCGCTTAGCTGTTAAACTTGGTTCTGTTGAATTTATTACTGATTTTAAAATTTCCGATAAAGACGATCCTTTTTATGATGCGATTATTTCTCTTAAAACACAATCTGATAACAGGATTCTTATTGACACAATTCATAAAGTTCTTGCATATATGAATATGGACGATAAATTAGTACCTATTAGTAATATAGAAGATATAAATACGTTCCGTTCTCAGTCTTTATTATGTATTTCTCCTGAACCAAAAATTGATATTGTTGAGGCTACTTTATTTGTTGATGCTAATGAACCTAATTCTAATATTAGTGCTAAAGAAAAAGATGATGTAATTAATTCTATTATTAATCAATTAAAATTTAAAAATAAAAAAGATTATAAAAAATTATGTAGATTATTAAAAAAATTTGATGATATTATTGCCATTTCTTCTGATGATTTGGAACCTTCTAAATTATTTCCTCATCATATTATTTTAGAAGAAAACTCTATGCCAATTAAACAAAAGGCGTATAAAATTTCTCAGGTTCAATCTAAGGCTTTAAAGGAAGAACTTCGTAAATTATTGGAGAAAAAGTTAATTGAACCTTCTCATTCTCCATGGGCTTCTCCTGTTGTTTTAGTTTTAAAGAAAAATGGTAAATGGCGTCTTTGTGTTGATTTTAGAAAGTTGAATGATATTACTATTAAAGATGCCTATGCACTCCCAAAAATTCGTGAAATCTTTGATGCTTTGAAAGATGCAAAAATATTTTCTTCTATTGATTTATTTAGTGGTTACCATCAAATTCCTATGTGGGCTGAAGATATGGAAAAGACTTCTTTTACAACGAAATTTGGTAATTACTATTTTAAAGTTATGCCCTTTGGTTTAACTAACGCACCGGCTACCTTCCAGCGTGAAATGAATAGAATCTTCTTTGATTTAATTAATGATTGCGTTCAAATATACTTAGATGATATTATTATTTATTCCGATTGTTTTGAAAATCATCTAATTCATCTTTCCAAAGTTTTTAATATTTTAAGAAAATATAATTTAAAATTAAACATAGAAAAATGTCATTTCTGTCAAACAGAAATTGAAGCTTTAGGTCATAAAGTTACTACTGATGGTTTACTTCCTCTAGATAAGAAAACTCTTTCCATTATGAATATGACACCTCCTACTGATGTATCTGAACTTCGTTCTTTTCTAGGCTTGACTGGTTATTATAGAAATTTCATTGATAATTACTCTGCTAAATTTGCACCTCTTTGTTCTTTGTTAAGGAAGAATACTCCATTTGTTTGGACTGATTCTCAAAACAATAGCTTTCAATTATTAAAGAATTGTTTAATCAGGTTTAATCAGTGCCCCTATCCTCTGTTACCCTAAATTTGATATTCCCTTTATTATTCGTTCGGATGCTTGTGGTTATGGTATTGGTGGTGTTCTTTTACTACTTTATGATGATAATATTGAACACCCAATTTATTTTGTTAGTAGAAGTTTAAAAAAATCTGAGAAAAATTATACTACAACTGAACTTGAAGGCACCGCTGCTTATTATTTCTTAGTCCAATTCGAACATTATATTTTAGGTAATCCATTCAAAACAATTTTATATACTGATCACAAACCTTTAGTTTCTATTATTAAAAGTTGTGAGACGAATACTCTTAAACATCAACGTTGGTGTGATAAATTTAGTAAACTTCAAGTTGATATTGTTTATCACCCTGGTAAAGCTAATTTGATTGCTGATGCATTGTCTAGAGTTGTTCGTAAAGACTTCTCTGTTACTAATGTTTGTATTAGTTCTAATTCTCTTCTTAATAGCGATATTCTGTTCACTTCTGTTAACAATTCTAATAGTTCCATTGATTCCTCCATTGTTAATAATTCACCTATTGATAGCTCCATTCTCACCCAGGAAGAGAACGAAAAATTCATTTCTGAATTTATGTATAAATTTTTAACCGAAAAAATAGTTAAAATTGATAATAAATTATATTTTAGAGATGATAATAAATTAAGAAAAATTATTGATGATCCCTATGAAAAAATTAAAATTATTACTAAAGAACATAGAGTGGGTCATAAAGGTATTCAGAAAACTTACGAAAGAATAAAAGAAAAGTATTACTGGAAAAATTTAATAATAGATGTAAAAAAATATATTTCGCTATGCAAAATATGCCAACTAAATCGTTCTGAGCCATTGCCGAAACCAACAGAAAAATATGGAACTCCTGTAGAAGCTCCTTTTGTTAGAGTTGGTTTAGATATTATTGGACCCCTAAAAGAAACACAACAAGGTAATAAATATATTATTGTTTGCGTAGATTATTTTACAAAGTGGGTAGAAGCTAAACCACTTCGTACTACTACTTCACAGGACGTAACAAATTTCTTAGTAGAAGTTTTTAGTAGACATGGTATACCAGAACTAATTATTACAGATAATGGTGTACAGTTTACTGCTGATTACACTAAAATATTTTTAGATCTATATGATGTGTACGTTCACTTTGTTAGTACATATCATTCAGAATCAAATGGATTAGTGGAAAACAGAAATAGAGAAATAGGAAAGCAATTAAGAAATTTCTCGAATGATAACAAACATTGGGATATTCTGTTTCCACTGGCTTTATGGGCTTTAAGAACCAGTAAATCTGCTGTAACGGGTTATTCAAGTTTTGAACTTTTATATGGACGTAAGGAATTACTACCTATAGATATAAATTTAAGAAATTCAATTTTGGAAGATAATAGTAGAACTATGGACGAAATATTAATGGAAAGGTTCGTTGAGCATGCTAAATGGGTTGAAAAAGCAGCAAAAAAAATGTTTGGAACAATCCATTATTGGAAAACTCGAAGACAAGCTCAACAAAGTATGGAAAATAAGAAAAATTTTAAAATTGGTGATTTAGTAAAGATAAGAAATCACCAACGAACTAAACTTGAACCGTATTTCCTTGGTCCATATATAATTAAGGACATATCTTGGAATACAGCTCAATTACAGGATGCTATGGACGGTACAAAATTGGAAAGAAACGTCCATATTAAAAATATATTACCTTTTAATGAATGAAATTTCAAATTGAAATTTCAAAAATCTTTAATTTTTTTTATAAAAAAAAATTTTTAAATTTTTCATTTTTTTTTATTATTAAATTTAATATAAATTAATATAAAATTTTTAATCTAAATTATTATAAATTTAATTTCACTAATTTCTTGCGAAATTAAGTTCAATTCTAGCAGGGAAGTTTCTGATATAAAACAAATATGTGTAGCAACATATTTGTATATTTGAATATTTGTATATTCAGATATTAAATTTATATCTTATTATTTATAATAATTTATATTATTATATATTTTATATTATTATTTATATTTTATATTTTTATATTTTGTATATATTATTTATATTCCTTATATATATTTCTTAAATATTAAATTATACTTCTTATTTTAAATTGTTAAAGTTTATAATTATTAAAGTATATATAATTAATATAATAGTTTTTATTATTTATATATTATTCATATTAAAATATTATTATTTATTTATATATATATTATATTTATATATATATATATTTAATTATAATAATTATATATTATTAATACTTTACAGTATAATTAATATTAACTCTTATTCTTGTTTTTGTTTTTCTTTAGTAGAAATAATATTGTAATTATAAAATAAATATTAATAAAAATTATTAATAACTCAAATACACTTATTAAACCAGCTACAACATAAAAAATATCACATTATTATTAATATCACGTGTGGTATCATGATATCCCAGGTGATATGCGGGATGATATGCGGGACTTTTATGTGCAATAATTTATAAGCAGTGGGTTTTAAATAATGGTAGTTTAGTAAATTTTATTAATAAAATTATAAATTCGTACAATTAAAATAATAATTCTAATTCCTAAAAATTTACAAGCGAGTTCACTATTTCTAATATAAATAATTTAATTTATAAGAAATAGGTAATATATTAATTATATATTCTAATATATAGAACTATATAAATTTTATATGAATTAAAGTATTATAATTATTATAATTATAATAATATATATTGAAATAAAATAAAATAAAATAATTATTATCAAAAAGATATAAATTTAATATTTAATAATTATTATTAAATATACAAATATGTTACTACACATATTTGTTTTATATCAAGGACTTTTATGTGCTACTAATTTTTAATAGTATTGTTATATTTAATTAACTTTTATTAATATATTTTAATTTAAAAACCCAATTAACCAAGGGTCTTCTCTAAACTACAATAAAGAAGAGTAGTTATTAGAAATCTTTATAATAATTTAATTATTAATAATAATAAATATACATTTAAAATATATTATATCGGAGTATAGTATAATATATAATAAATATATATTAAAATAATAAATATAATAAATATAACTATATAATTCTTAAAATGAAAATAAGAATAATAAAATTAAATATATAAGAATATAATTATATAATAAATATAAATATAATAAATAATATCAACTATATATATTTAATTATAATTAAAATAACTAAAACTATTTCATTATATTATATATTATAATATATAGAAGTATTATGTATTTTTAATATAAACTTTAAAAATAAATATGAATAGTTAAGTTATATATATAATAATATTCTTATTATATATATTTAGAAAAAATTAACTATTTAATTTAATATATTTAATATATTTCATATTATAATGAATAATATATATAAATATTGAATAATATATGAATAAGAAATTATTTCAAATATTATTATTGACAAAAGAGAAAAAATTTATTATTTAATAATTATTATTAAATATACAAATATGTTGCTATACATATTTGTTTTATATCACAGGATAGAAACCTGAAAAGAAAATAATAGGTGCATTTAACAATACTATTGCTGCTGATACTTTGGTAAATAATATCTATCACTCTTATATTAGTAAAAAGTAAGGAAACCTCAGAAGAAGATATTACCATGGTTGATGTAACAGTAGATGAAATTCCTGGTAAAGCACCAATTGATTCTTGTAGTAATCTCAATGTTATCACAAAAAAGTTTTATGAGAAATTACCTGGGAATTATGAAGAAGTAGGTATTAGTCGTGGAAAGATACGTTTAGCGACAAAGAATGATGAGTATTCGGAAGGAATCATTGTACGAATACCTGTTAAAATTAATGATTATAAAATGATAATATATTTTCGAATAATTGATGATGATGATCCGTTTTATGATTTGTTGATTAATTTCCAAACTCAAGTAGAACACAAACTTTTTATCCATCCTATAAGATATAGTTTATGTCAATTTAATTCTCAAGAACTAATCGACGTTATAGCTCCTATTAATAATAATTCCAAAGAAGAAGAAAAATTAGTATGTATAGTAAGGAAAATACTTGAAGATGAAGACACAACTAATGAATTAAAGAAACTTGAAGGTCTATCTCCGCAAGAGTATATCCATGATGAAAAATTTTTAGCAAGTCTTTGTAAAGATTATAAAGATGTAATAGTAAAATTACTTGAAGAAAACTTGGACATTATAGGGACATCTTCTGAAGAATTAACACCGTCAGACTTGGCCCCTCATAAAATTAACTTGAAAGCGAACGCAAAACCTGTTAAACGAAGATGTTACAGAGTAACCAAATTTAAATCTGATATTATTAAAGAAGAACTAATTAAACTTATTAAGAAAAAGCTAGTTGTACCATCTTATTCAGAATGGTCTTCACCTGTAGTTGTGGTCCCAAAGGCTAATGGAAAATGGAGATTGTGTGTGGACTACCGCAAGGTGAATGATCTAACCGAAAAAGACTCTTATGCCTTTCCGTATATTGACGAGATATTTGATAGTCTAGATGGTGCCAAAATCTTTACTACTATGGACCTATACTCAGGTCACCATCAAATCCCGATGGACGAAGAAAGTGTTGAAATTACCAGTTTTACTACCAAATTTGGCAACTACCAATTCAAAGTTATGCCTTTTGGATTGACTGGAGCTCCGGCTACCTTCCAACGGGAAATGAATAGAATTTTATTTCCTTTAATCGGAAAATGTGTTTTTAATTTTATTGATGATATACTATAAATTAAAAAACTGTCGAAGAATATATCCAACACATAAAACAAGTATTGGCAATCTTCAAGGAACATAAATTAAAAATTAATATTGAAAAATGTCATTTTATGCAAACTGAAGTTGAAGTTCTTGGTCACAAGATTTCTACTAAGGATCTTAGTCCTAAAAATAGTAAAATCGAAGCAATTAAAGCCTGGAAAGAACCCACTAATATACATGAGTTAAGATCATTCTTAGGTGCTGTAGGATATTATAGGAACTTTATAAATGAATATGCTCAAACCTCAGCTCCTCTTTGTAAGCTATTAAGAAAAGGCGTAAAATATAAATGGAATAATGAACAAGAACAAAGTTTTATCAAATTAAAAGAAAAATTAATTAATGCCCCTATTTTAAAATATCCTGATTTCTCCAAAGAATTTATTATTTGTACAGATACATCATATGAAGGTATTGGTGGAGTTTTATTGCAGAAAGACGAATCGGAAATAGAACACACGATTCATTTCATTATCCGTAGCTTAACCAAAGCAGAAAAGAATTATGGAATAACCGATTTGGAAGGAACGGCTTTATATTATTGTATTACTAAATTAAAACCTTATATTATGGGAAGTCCCTTTAGAACCATAGTATTTACAAATCACAAACCTTTACTGGGTTTATTTAATAATAAGGAATCGAATAATGCACGACAAACAAGATGGTGTTTGACTGCAAGTTTGCTAAAAGTGGATATTCGCTATGAGCAAGGTAAAAAGAATGTAGTAGCCGACGCTTTATCTAGAATGAAGAATGATAAAGAACAAAAGGTATTAACTATAAAATCTGATAAAGCTGATGAAAATGATTCACTTTCTAAAGTAATTAAAGAATTTATTGAAGAAAAATTCACAAAAATTGATGGTATAGATTATTTTATAGATGGAAATAATTATAGAAAACTTGTTACCGAAACAAATGAAAAACTAAAATTAATTCTAGAAGCACATCATGTTGGCTATGAAGGTTATTATAAAACATATAAAAGACTTAGAAAAAGTTACTACTGGAATGATATGGTCAACGATATAAAACGGATAATTTCAAAATGCGAAAAATGTCAGTTAAATCGCCCTCAGCCATATCCAGAACCAACCGAAAACATTCCAACAGAAATTGAAGGCCCTTTTACTCATCTTGGACTTAATATTATTGGCCCCTTAATAAAGACTAGTAATAACAACAAATATATAATTGTTACGATAGATTATTTCACTAAGTGAGTGGAGGGTGAACCTACTGAAAATATTACATCTAAGGACATCATTAAGTTTTTAATAAATGTTTTCGCTAGACGTGGAGTTCCTCAAGTCATTACAATGGATAATGGCGTTCAATTCACATCAGATATGACTAAAATATTCCTAAATTTATACGATGTTTACATAATATTTACTACTACCTATCACCCAGAAAGTAATGGTCTGGTTGAAAATAGAAATAAAGAAATCGGTAATGTAAAGATATCTTTATATCTTTAATAAATTTATGTAATACATTATTACATCAATTTATGTATGAAATTTTTGTCACGATATCTTGAATAAAATTATGTAATTTACATTAATTTATGAATTAAAACATATTTCAATAAATTTATGTAAACGAAAAATCATACATTAAATTTACATAAATGAATTAAATACTTTAAATAATTACTTCTCCTTAAATTAATAATTGAAATTTAAAATTATAAATTAAAATTTAAATTATTTAAATTTATATTTATTAAATATGAAATTAAATAATTTAGTCATCAAAAATTCGTCAAATCTGTTATTGTTAAATTTTTTATTTATTGAAATAGTATAGTTTAATATTATTAATAGTTTTTAGTTTAATTTTAAATTAGTTAAAATATTTAAATAGTTATAATAAAAAATAGTTAATTAAAAAGTTATACTATAATTAGTTTTAGTTTAAATATTTTATTATTTTATAAAATTAATTATTATTAATATTTAAATTGAATATATGTAAATTAAATTAATTTAATATATTAAAATATAATTAAGAAAAAATATAAATATTATAAATTTTCTTTAATTGAAAGAACGTAATTGTTATTTAACGATTTTATAGTTCATAACATAATAAGAACTATTTAATAAAAGATTTTTCATAAAACAATTATTTTTAATAAAAGAATTTATTTTATAATAGAGGGATTTTGTATTATAATCTGTTTTGATATAAAACTCTTTATAATAACAATTACCCACTAAGGATTAACAAAACACGTTATAATAGTACAAGAATAACTATTATTTAGGAGACTACTGTTTAGAATAACTACTATTTAGGAGACTACTGTTCGAAATATTTACCGTTGTAATTAATAAATTGTTTGTATAGTTTGGCTTATTATTTGGTATAATTAATTGAGTGGCTTGAAGAATTCGCTTCTTTTTATTTGAAGTGGCTAGTAGTATTCAAGTGTAGTAATAAAAGAGGCTTTCATTTTATTTTTACTTAACATGTAGTTTTGAGAAATTTTATTTTTTTAAAACGATTCAAAAAAAAAAAAATTTTTTAATTATAATATTTGTCAGCATATATCGAATAACATCCCTTCAATTGGATTGCGTTATTTCGATTTTGTGATAATTATAATTAAAATAAATTGTTTTAAGTAATTATTTTATTATATTTCTCAAAGTGGAAGAATTACAACGAATTTTTAATAACTTAAATTTAGAAGAAAATATGGAGCAAAACCAAGGTTCTCCATTAAAAGTGGTTAACGACCCACCAATTTTCTCGGGTCGAAGGAAGGAATTAGATGGGTTCTTAACGAGAGTGGACCTTGCAATCGAAGCCAATCCTAACAGATTCCAAAATGATGATTCTAGAGTCCGTTTTCTAATGTCCTACTTCATTGGAAGATCTCTTGAATGGGCTTCTTGCCTCCGAAGGAATAATAACAAAGTTATCCATAATTATAATAATTTCGTTCAAGAACTTAGAAACAACTATGGGGACCCAAACTTAGAGTCTATTGTTGCTAAAGGAAAGTTATGCAACATCAAACAAAGAAGCTACGGAAGAGTGTTGGAATACATTACTGAATTCCAAAAATAAGCCAGAACTCAGATTTCAATGAGCCTGCTAAGATTTATATGTTCATTAGGGGTTTACATTTCAAACTTAGACAACAACTCGCTACTGTTAACCCAAATCCAAATAATTTAAATAGATTAATCAATGACGTAAAAGCAATTGAAAACCTCTCCAAACGTCAGGATATTAATAAATTCTATATTAGAAATTGTAATCAGCCTAGTTCTTCCCATTCTGCTCCAAGAGATGATCCTATGGAAGTTGACTTGTATAGGATCAAAAAGGGCGCAGAGATGTGAGATATTTCCCCTCTCACAAGTCACTGTATGTAGAAAATACAAGAAATTATGATGAAGAAAAAAGAAAAGGTTTGTGTTTTCTTTGCAAACAGCCAGGTCACTTACAATTTAATTGTCCCAACAGAAAAAGGCCAAAAGGGGTGAAGATGATTAATAAAAAGAATGAAAATAATAACCAACCTTCCGCTACTTTGAGAAGAATCAGAAGAATCTTGGATAATGAAATTGTTCAGAAGGTTAGGGAGATTACTGAAGCTGAAAATTCTCTTATTAACCAGAAAAACAATATACTAACTTTTCATTTAAAAACTAACAATATTGAAGAAGTTCCGGTTAGAGTTCTCATCGACTCTGGGTCTGATTTGAACTTTATCCACCCTAGTTCCGTCCGGGCATTTGGTATTGAATCTTCAAAAATTGAAGAATCTTTCGAAGTTACTGGCCTGGGTAACGGTATCAGTATAGTCTACAAAGAAACGGAGAAGTGCATTCTCAGGAATCATTTCGAAGTATTAAAATTTTACGTTTTAGAAATTCCTGATGTTGATGTAATTCTTGGTCTGCTATGGATCGAAAAGCATTGTCCATTGAACTATCATGATGCAAGAAAAATCACCTTTGGTTCTAGCTATTGTGCTTCTCACTGTAACCATGGAAAGAGGAAAAGAAGAGGTAAGAAAAGAAATAATAGAAAAAAACAAAGACAAACTTGTAACTACTGAAGACTTAATAAAAGAAGAAGAGATGCCTAATGACAATCCTATTCCCCCTTTGAAAAGAAAGTATGCCTGGGAATCCGATGAAAAAAAAGATGATGCTGAATACGTTAGAGGCCGCCGTGTTAAAACAATTAACGAGTCCGATGATAGTGATTTAGAAGATAATTTTATGAATGAGTTTATTATTGATAGTGAGTTAAATTTTATTTTTAATAATAGTGATATTTGTAATTCATGTAAAAATGATAATTCATATAATAAAATTTTTTCATGTAATAATATAAAAAGGTTAAATAAAAATAAAAAATTGGTCGCCGAACCAACAAACTATTTTAGTAAGTGTTTTGATAATTTTAATTATTCTTACCATAAATTGAAATCGAGTGAAATTGATTCTCTAGTTGATAGTCTTAAGAAAACTACTTGATAACTTATTATCAAGTTATATGTTAAGTTAGAAAAATGTGAATTTGATGTTACAAAAACCACATTTCTTGGTTTTGTTTTATCACAAGATGGACTCGAAATGGATAAAGAAAAAGTAAACACTATTCTTGATTGGCCAATCCCTACTACAGTAAAAGAAGTTCAATCTTTTATAGGTTTAAGTAATTATTACAGAATTTTCATTAAAGATTTCGCTAAAATCGCTAATCCTCTACATAAGCTTACAAGAAAAAATGTTCCTTTTAATTGGGGTCCTGATCATTTAAGTAAAACCGATACCAATCAGTATTCAGGAAAACCTTAAAGATCGATTTTCTAATTAATTCTATAATAAATAATTCTAATTAAATGTCCAAAATGATAAATAAAAAAATTAAAATTGAATAAATTTGTCCAAATTTAGAAAAATAATTTTTCGTTATGAAAAATTTTAAATAATTTTTGATTACATCTAAAATGTCCAAAAATTTAAATTCTAACATATAAAATATTAAATAATATTAATAAATTATTAATAATTAAATTTAACTAATAATTGGTTAACTACTCCTAATTTTTAAATAATTTTACATGTAATAGTTTTTGTACATTGTTACAAAATAAATAATGATAATATAAAAATAATGTATTTCTAATTATTAATTTTTAATATATTAATACATAATAAGAAATAATAATTATAATTTAAAATTTTATTATTATTTCTTACATTTTGGTACGTTACTCACTAAAATAGAATAAATATTAAAAATATAAGAAAATAAATAATTCTTTATTTATTTTATTATAATAGGTATAAGGTTTAATTAGTATAAATATAATATTAATAAAAATAATTTTAATAAATAACCAATAAGAATTAAGATAAATTATAGTATAAAAGAAAGTAAAAGATAAAATATTAAAAAAAAGAGGAACTTAATAAGCTAATATCTTAAAAAGAATATAATAGTTAAAATAGGAATTTAAGTAATATTTAGGAAATAAAGATTATAAAATATTATTCGGGTGAATAAATATTTAAGATATTTGGTTAATATTATTAATAAAATATAAATTTAAGGATATAATTAAGTTATAATAAAATTATATGTACTTATATAAAGAAAGAAACTTATAAATAAAATAAAGACTAAAAAGTAACACATTATTATTTATTAAAAATTTATTATTAATTTTGTGTTATAATTTTTTTTTAATTTCTTTTATTAGAATTTTGTAATTTTACAACTTGTTTTCCCAAATCACATAAAAGGTACAATATATAAAAATAATATACAAAAATTGGTGGAGAATCCAGTAATTTCTTTTATTAAGTATAAATAATAATAATAAAATATAATAAAATTATAATAATAAATTATAATAGTAAAATATAATAGTAAAATATAATAGTAAAATATAATAGTAAAATATAATAGTAAAATATAATAGTAAAATAATTAATAATAAGAAAGATTATGAGATTAATAAAATCAAAAATAATAGCCCAAAAAACTACTAAATGAACATCAAAGGGAGTCATTGAATGTTCATAATTAAAAATTCTTATCATATAATTTTCCAATTAAATTAGACTCCAGTCTAACTCGTGAAATTCCAGAAACATTTTATAAATTTTATAGTAAAATTCCAACAAAATTGAATAACTTAAAATACGGTCATAAAGATCAGAATATATTAGAATATGAATCAATTCTAGATAGCGGTTCATATTGCAATTTTATTTCAAAGGAATTAATTAATAAATTAAATTTAAGGACACAAACTACCAACAATATTATTCAAATTAAGGGCATTAGTGGTTCAACAAAAATTAATGAATATATTAAACTTTACTTTCAAACTAAGATTTCAATAAATAATTCAATCTATTTAATTACATTTAAAGAAAAATTTTTAGTAACAGACCATATTCCTACTGCTTTATTACTTGGAAATAAATTTATGGAGAAATATAAAGTACATTATAATTACAACAACAAAATTATTTTTACAGATTTAAATTTCAATCACTTTAGGAAAAAATTATTATTATCAAAAAATTATAAGAAATTTAATAGAGAATTCTTTTATACAAAATTAAATAGTCCAAATTTTAATAAATATAAAAATTTAAATAAAATTAATTTTTAAGAATTTAATAAACATAAAGTTTTTAATGAATCAAAAGTACATTGTAAACAAAACAATTCAATAGATTTAACCACAAATTATTCTCCAACCGATAATACAAAATATACAAAATTTAAAGTTTATATGAATTACAATGGTATAAATAAGAAAATCAAAAACAGAAAGCCACATTTATATTTAAAATTGAACAAAAAACGTAGTCCAAACTTCAGGAAAAATTACAAAAAATTTATTTCAGATGATGCAAGAAATGTAGATAAAACCCTGTTAAGGAAACCCTGTTAAGGAACTCTGTCATTTTGGAATCATAACTTTTTTAGTACTCTTTCAAAATTATACATGAATTTTAATTTCCTAAAAGAAAACTTTAGATTACTCTACCTATTATTCGTTTTAATTACTACTTTCTTTATTCAAACGGTCATCCTCGGAATTCGTATAATAAATCTTGGAACTAAATACGTAGTTCTCCTAATAATAGAAGAAATTATTACGTTAATACTTAATTAATACAATCAAGGAAAGTCTTGTATAACACTTCCTTATTTTTAAATTTTAAACCTTTTGTTTATATACTTTTCTAAGTACGTTACCGACCCTTGCTGGTAGGCTGAGGCGTAAGTCCTACATTGCAGCTCTTCGGTTGATAAACTGAATGAACAGCGGTGCGGAAAAGAGAAGAAACAAAAGATTTAATACTTTATATTATTTTTTTTAAAAGTTAATTTTAATTGCTATATTATTCTTTAACGAATAATAAAATAAATAATAAATCAATTTAAAAATATTTGTAAAAAGTAAACAAATTTACGAAATTAATATTTGAGTATAGACAGTGTCGGCTTGCCAAATATTAATTTCATATACTCTTATTTACTATTTTGCAAAAATTTTGTAGATAGTAAACGCGGGTATCTCAAAGGAGCCAACCTTTGACAATTAGGTTTATAACACCTAGAACTGTAAAACCTTCAACGCTTGAGGGTAACTGCACACTTCAACAGGTGATAGTTTGTTCACTCGCGCATAAAATAAGAGGTGGGTCAGGTTCGATCCCTGATAAAACCCTTGTCATTCTTGCGAAGTGACGTTAAAATTATATAGTTTTTATTTTTTATTTTAGGCTTTTATAAATTTGTTCGCCTACTTGTTATAAGTAACAGAATTTGTTTTTTATTGTTGTGATTATATTCTAGTTACTTGATTATTATTCTTGTAAAAAATTGATTTATTATTTCATTAATTACTATTTGAAAATAATTTTAAATTAAAACATACATAAAGATGGAACAAGACAATTTTACTGATAATAATTCTACTTTTAAAACTGGTTTTTCTGGAGATTGTTGTTTCTTTAAAGGTTTTCTTGCTAAGATAGAGTTAGTTTTTATGCTCTATCCCGACAAATTTGCTGACGATAAAACAAAAATTGTATATTGTAAAAGAAAATACTAAAATAGATTACAATAACAAAAGAATACAATAAAATTTTATTTAAAAAATATTTTTTTTATTAAAAATATATTTTATTAATATTTAATAGTTGTTTGTTTAATAACAATTACATCGAGAAAAAATGCGAAAAGTATCTTCTATTTATACTTTTCCTAAATACATTGATAATATATTATTTTATTTAAATTACATATATTTTAATATAAAACTATCCTAATGAATTTTATTAAATAATAAATTTATAAACTATAACTAAATTTAGAAAAATATAATTATTAATTAAACTAAATACTAAATAATTAAAATTAAGTACATTTATTATCTATTTATTATTTTAATATTATAAGTAAAGTCTTTATTTATTTTCGATTTAAAAACAATGTTAAAGGAGTCATGATTAAATTTTGAAACTTAATTTTCACAAAATAAATTATTAATTTATTTTGTTTTAAACTTTAATTAATTCATTTAAATTATTTTACAACAATAATTTTCTCAGAATTAAATTTTATAAAAATTATTACATTAAAAATTTATCTTGTGGCTTAAAGAATATAATTCAAAAATTTAGTTCATATGATTTATTTACTTTGTTTATTATTTTATAAATCAAAGAATAATTTACATTTTTGAATTACACAAGAAAAATTTTTAATTTAAAATGTGATTGGAATAATCACATCTTTACATATATTTAATAACTCAACTCTATGGTTCTGCTATGAATTGGGCCGCATCTTTAATAGAAAACCAAGATTCATGCTTGAATAATTATGAAGCCTTTGTTGGAAGACTTAAAGCTATGTTTGGGAACAATGATGCTACCTTCGTAGCAAATCAAAAGTTACGAGCAATAAAACAAAAGCGACTTGGAGATATAAGAAGCTATATTTTGGAATTCAACAAGTATGCTGATGAGTCTTCTTGGAATGAAGAAGCTAAAATGGATGCATTCATTGCTGGTCTACAGGATCAAATAGCTACCAAGATACTTGAAATGTTCCCTGGACCACAAACTCTTTTTGCCCTACAAACAATTGCTGCTAGACTTGATTCTCGACTTGCAACTAGGAGGCAATTTTTCAATCATCAAAATCATTCAAATAATAATAACAATAACAGAAGACCTCCACCCAAAGGAAAACCAAAATTTCAAACTCGCAGTTCATTATCGAAAGAAGAAAAAGATAGAAGAAGAAAAGAAAATCTATGCATGTACTGTGGTTCTTCTGAACATTCACTTAACAACTGCCCTTTAAGAAATAAATATAAAAGCTCTTCAAGCAATGTTCATATCAGCAATCTAGAACCTAAAACTATTACTAGACCAAGGATTTCCGATCTCCCAAATGTAAACCTTCCAATATATGAATTTACTATTAAAGTTAATAATTCTAAAACAAAAACTAAAATTCTCCTTGATTCAGGATCTCAACTAAACCTAATTGATGTCTATTTTGTTAAAGAAAATAATATTCCTTATTCTTCTCAATCTGACTTTCCTAGAGTCTCTGGAATCGAAGGCAATCAACAAATCTTAGGAAAAACTTCATCAATTTCTATTCAGCATGAAAACCATATTTGCAAAACTAAATTTTATGTAGTTGACCTTCCATCATATTGTGCTATTCTTGGAACTGAATGGCTTATTACTCATAATCTTACTATAGACTTTACTTCTAATAAACTTTCTTTTAAATCAAATCATTGTATTGCTAACTGTCTTGTTATCCCATCAAATTTTACTGTTTCTATTTGTACTGAAGAACATAACACAAGTAAAAACGAAGAACATAATGAAACTAATGAAATAAATAATGATATTCAAAAAATACTAACTGCAAAACTTCTTCCATACAAGGATGTATTTGATGAAAAATCTTGTTGTAATCTTACTCATGTTCTCATGTTTCTAAATCCTCAAAATCCAATAATTCTTTTATCAAATCTGTTAAAATATCAAAATCTGATTCTTTTCATAGTAAAATTAATAAATCCTTTAATACAATCAACCCCATTCTTAATAAACATTTTCATAGTCAAAGTTCTAAATCTTTAAATAATTCTAATTTTTCGAAGGAGAGGGTCGTTGTTAAACTAAATTCAAATTTTCATGAAAACCTTATTCAAACTAATCAAAATTCAAAATCTTTTAAAAATTTTATTTCAAATAGTCAAAATTTTTCTTCCACTAATCCAAGTAATCAAACAATCAATATTTATTTATTATTTCAAATTAAAAAGAAAAATATAAATCACTTTTTATTTCTTGTAATCCATAATTCAAACATTGCAAAAGTTAATAAAAAACATTATTACTTTAAAATATTTAAATATGATACTTTTCTTCCGTATGAAGTTAAACCTCCTGAAAACTACAATTCACTACCTTATTCTTTTAATCAAATAATCAATAATTTTAATATTAATGTAACGAATCGTAGAGTTGGTAGACTCGGGGTTGACACTTAGATATTTAAAATCAAGCAGGGGGGACGGGTATTACCCTGTTTTGATTTTAAAAAAAAAATAATTCTTTATTAAAAGTTATTTATTTTTTTTTATTAATATAAAATTTTATTATTTAAAGTACACATATTTAATTTTTAAGAAATTGTTACAATATTTATATTTTTTTATAAATTTAGAGTATAATTAATTGTTTATAATTTAAGTAATTTTATAGAATTATTGAATTAATTTTATATCAATAATTCATTTTTGTTTTAATTTTTATAAATATAATAATATAATATTCAAATATAATTTAATTAAAAATAATTATAAAATAAATATATAGAAAATAGTTTTTACTATTTTCTTTGATATTTTTAAGTTAAATAAATTGTTTTTAAAGATTAATATAATAAATTTAATAATCTTTAATTATTTTAAATAATACTTGTAATTATTTTCAAAATAAAATAAAATTTTTATAATATTTAATTAATAAATTTGATAATATTTAAATAATAATTTTTATAATAAGTAAAAATTTTTAATAATAATTTTTAATAATAAATTTAATTAATAATCTTAATAATTTTATAATAATATTTAATAGTTATAATATATAAATTTTTATAATAATATTTAATAATTTTAATAATTTTATAATATTAATAATTTATAATAATTTTTAGAATAATATTTAATTAATAATTTTAATAATTTTATAATAATTTTTATAATAATATTTAATTAATAGTTTTAATAATTTAGTATCTTAAAAGTATAATTTTAATATTTACAATTGTATTTTAATATATACATATATTTAATAATATAACAATAAAGTGATTAATTAAAATTTATTTACATTATTTACAAGTTAAAATTAATTTATATCAAAATAAATTAAATTTTATTATTAAGTTTAGGTTATCAAGAATATAGGAAAGTACAATTTAGTAAAGAATTATTAATAATAAAATAAAGGTTATTAATTCATTCTTTACCAGAGTTGATACGATATAAGTAATAAAGTATCAGATTTCTATTTATAACGAGGTCGAGCAAATAGGGAATTTGTAAAATAATATATTCCAACTCAAAGATAATAAATAATAATTTACACAAATAATAAATTTTATTTATTTCTTTTTAAATCTTGTTTTTATTTATTTATTTATTTTACATGAATTATTACAATTATATTTATATTCCTCTGAATATAATGATTTTTATCTATCTCTAATAATTCAATTTATATTAATATCTTAATAATAATTTTACTTATAATTGTAGGATTCAACTCTTATCCTTTAACTATAAGTAATTACTTAATTATTTAAACTAAACTATAAGTTCTCTAAAACTATTATTTTACTCAATTAGAATTTTTAAAACAACAAGAAAAACTCTCTCTTTAACTTTTATTTCATTCTCTTCTTTTAAATTTATTAATTAATTTTATCTTGAATATTATTGGCTGTCTAATTAATTTTTAATCTATTTATATAATGATTTAGTATATTATATATTGTAATTATTTTTCACTATATTATTATAGGATTTTCTCTTTGTTAATTTTCTTGCGTATTTCTAGCTGTATTGTATCAGAGTGTAAGAAACTCTAATAAAAAGAAATTTTTTTATAAGAGTTTATTTTTTATATTGATTGAGTTTATTATTAAAAAAAAAAATAAAGAAAAATACTTATATTTAAATAGACGAAAAATAGAAAAAGTAGAAGACTCGTATATAAAAATAAGTTTTTAAAACACAAAATTTTATTAAAAAAATTTTAAACTTTAAATTTTAGGTTATTATTATTTTTAATATTTATCTTTATTAATATTTTTAATAATAATAACTCTTGATCTCTGAAAAAACAGAAATCAATCGTTATTTTATACTTTTTTATTTATTAATTAATCTTATTTTATATTTATTTATTATTATTATTTTTTTTTTTATCATGTGTCTGTTTAATTAATTAATTATTATTATTTATTTTTCATGTGTTTATTTAATTAATAATTATTTAATATAATATATTAATTATTTCTTAATTAAGCTATTGTTTGCTAGTCAGCTGTTGTATCTTCAGGAAAAGACTAGCAGAAAAACCTGAAGATTTTCTTAATTGTATTAAATTAGAACGAATTATTTCAAAGAAATTTATTATTTAATTTAATTAAATTATTATTTAATATTATTGTGAAAATAATTTTAGAATATTAAATATTAATTTTAATTTATTTATTATTTAATATTATTGTGGAAATTATTTAGAAGAATTTTAAATTTTAAACATAATTGTATTTGTGAAAATTCTATTATTATTTTTTAATATTTAATATTATTATACTTACGTATTTTAATTTTTTAATTAATAAAATTTATATTTAGATTAATTTGTAATTAATAAAATTTATATTTAGACTAAGAAATATAGAAAATATTTCTATATTTCTTACATTGCTCCCTTTAGAAAAGATTTTTGTGAAAATCTCTTTAATTATTTATGTTATTATTAACTTCTATTAATTCCTTCTTTCTTTCCGTATAGGGTTCCAATTGGGAGATATGAAATATCGGGTGGAGATGCATGTTTTCTGGTAATTCCAACCGATAATTCATTCTTCCCCGTTCTTCTAAAATTCTAAAAGGGCCAAGATATTGATTTGACAGCTTTTTAGCAGGCTCATTTGTGAAATAATAACGTTTAAGCCAGACTTTATCGTTAACCTTAAGAATTGGTCCAGAAGATTTTTTATTGTCTCCGAATCTTTTAAAATCTTCCTTAGCCTTAATTAAGTGTTTCTTTAATGAGTCAAAGTGGGCAGCCCAGTCACGAGTAAGAACGGAAGCATTATCTTTTAAGAGGATTGGAGGAGAATCAATGTTGCAGCATGGGTTGAATCCATAATTGGCGTAAAAGGGGGATTTACCAATTGATTTATGTAAGGAATTATTGTATGCGATTTCACACAAGGGAAGATAAAAACACCAGTCTGTTTGGGCAGAGGAGCAATAACAACGTAGATATTGTTCGATCACTGAGTTTGCTCGTTCGATTTGTCCATTACTCTGCTGATGGTGGGCTGTCGCAAGGCTCGGTTTAACTCCTAAGGAGTGGCATAAGGAAGTCCAAAATTCGGATGAAAACTGGGATCCATGATCCGAAACAATAACTTTTGGGAACCCGTGATAGCGAAAAACGTTAGCAAGAAGAAGTCTTGCAGTTAATTCAGCTGAAGGTACATCTGAACAAGGGATCAGATGAATCATCTTGGTAAGGTGATCCGAGACAACCATGATACACGTACAATTTTGTGAATTGGGGAGAGAAACAATGAAATCCACACCGATGATTTCCCAAGGTTTGCTGGGAACTGGTAATGGTTGGATTTTCCCGTACGGCTTATGGCGACGTATTTTGTTCTTCCCACAAACTTCACAAGAGTATACATAATTTTGAACGTCATTACGCATATTTGGCCACCAATAATAGCGCTTTAATTTTTCAAGAGTCTTATTGACACCTTGGTGACCATTAACTGGTGTGTCGTGGAACGACCTTAAGATGTTAGGTTTTAATGGAAAATGTACAATGATCCTTTTCTGAAAGTGAAGGATTCCTTCAACTATGCTAAAAACAGAAGATTTTAATTGGGAGTCTTTATTTTTTAGTTTTGAGAAAATGTCTCTACAATATTTGTCTTTTTTCTGAGCTTCTATCAATTTGTTAATATTTTCTATAGTAGTACAACAGAAATCTTCTTCTTTTAAAAGAGTTGTTTTGATAGATTTTTTTACCATCTTGCAATTCCTTGTAGTCTGGTCTCCTGGAAAGTGCATCTGGTCTGCTGTTTTTTTCTCCAGATCTATATGATATTCTGTAATCAAATTTTGAGAGAAATAAACCCCATCTTATTTGTCTTTGGTTTAAGTGATGAGGTTTTTTGAAATAGAGTAAATTTTTATGATCTGTTATAATTTGAACTGGTAGCTTTGAACCTTCCAAGTGATGTCTCCACACTTCTAATGCGGTTATGACAGCTAAAAGCTCTTTATCATATATAGTATAATTAGATTCAGTTAGGGTCATGGATCTAGAATAAAATGCTACTGGGTGAAGCTGATTATCTTCTTCACTTTTTTGAGACAAGATACATCCAACGGCGAAGTCACTTGCATCTGTTTCTACAATGAATTCTTTATCTGGGTCAGGATGAATAAGGAGTTTGTTACTTTTGAAGGATTCTTTTAACCTAGTAAATGCTTCATCGGCTTTCTCATTCCATATGTACTGATTATCCTTTTTTAATAATTTTCTGAGTGGCTCCATGATTTGAGCAAAGTCTTTTATAAACCTCCTATAGAAATTGCATAAGCCAAGAAAGCTTTGAAGTTCCTTGAGATTTTTTGGAACGGGCCACTCTAGAATAGATTTCAGCTTATCTTCATTCATAATAAGTCCTTTAGAAGAGATTCTGAATCCTAAGAAATTTGTTTCCTGGACATGGAAGTCGCACTTTTCTAATTTTGCGTATAATCCATTTTCTATTAGCCTACTCAATATGAGGGAAACATGACTTGTATGTTCTTTACTACTTTTAGAATAAATAATAATATCATCCAAGTAGATTTGAACAAATCTTCCAATAACATCAGAGAACATATCCTGTACAAAGTGTTGGAAGACTGAAGGTGCATTTCTTAGCCCGAACGGCATTACTAAGTATTCGTAATGTCCTATGGGAGTCCTAAACGCCGTCAAATATTCATGTCCTTCTCGTATTCTTATTAAATTGTATGCTGATCTGAGATCCAGACGTGTAAAAATTACCGCACCCTGGAAGGATTCAATAAGATCATTTATCCTTGGTATAGGGTAACTATTTCTAATAGTAATTGAATTCAACTTGCGATAGTCAACACAAAGTCTTAACGTCCCATCATGTTTTCTTACAAAGAGAACTGGAGCACCAGCGGGTGAATTCGACTTCCGAATAAATCCCTTATTTAAATTTTCATTTATATATTCCTTTAAGGCTTTCATTTCTGTGATGGATAAAGAATATATTGGACCGTAGTATAGTTGACTTCCTGGGATTAAATCTATAGACATGTCATAATTTCTGTGGGGTGGCAATTTGTCGGCTTCTTTTTTCTCAAATGTTTTCTTTAAATTGAAGTAATATTTTTCAACAATTTCTTTTTTTGTTTCAATGCTTTGTTCTTTAGTACGTTCAATAGGGATTTCTTGTAAAGCAGCACAAAGATCTACATCATTTTCTTCATTAAGAAGATTATCGTAGACAATTGTATCGTCAGGGACCATAGAAGCAGTGAAATCTTTAGAATGGAAGATAAATTTATTCCCTTTTGCTGAATCACAATGTTTTGCACAGTACTTTTCTAAGAAGTAAATAGTATTTTTTTCAAAATTTATATAGGGCTTATGTTTGTTAAGCCAATCTCTTCCTAGAATTCCAGTAATTCCTTGGAGTTGTAAACTGGCAATATTAAATTCAAATGTTTCATGGTGATCCATAAAGCTGAGTTTAAGAGGTTTAGTCACATACTTAATATTCATAGATTTTCCATTTGGTAGTTGAATGTTAACAGGAGATGGTAGACCAGAATACGGAATCTTATTTATTTTAACGAAATTTTGACAAATGAAACTTCTGGAAGAGCCAGAATCTATTAATAATTTAATTTTAATTTTTTCATTGTTGACTACTAATAAAAAAGTGGAGGTCATCATATTTTTCTTGTTAGGAGTGAAATTTGCTGATAATAGATTATCAATTTTACTTTTCTTATATTTCTGATAATTTTTATTTCTATATTCACTCCTTTTGGATTCGGAGAATTTCCTTTTGTGATAGGTATCCTTAGGACTTTTATCTTTAGACTTTAGGTTGGTTTCCAAATAACATTTCTTATCCAATGTGATAATCAAATTAGTAGCTTCAAATAAGTTAGAAGGCCGTTCGGCTTTATCAAATTCTTTTTGAACTTCTTCTAGGAGTCCTCTTCTTATTAAGTCAATGTAGACTCCATCATTCCATCCAATTCTTTTGGCAAGCCTTCTAAATTCTATAGTATAAAAGGCTGCCTTTCCAAGGGTCCTTTGTCTTAAATTTAATAGTTTTTCAATAAGAGAATACCTCTGTTCTTTGCTATCACCAAAATTGTTGATTAGTAATTCTTTAAATTTCTCATATCCAAGTGTTTGAAGAATCCCTTCTTCCTTAAGAGATAAACCCCATTTTTTTGAAGGACCTTGTAATTTGTGAATTAAAAAAGAACATTTACTTTCTTCAGCAGTAAAAGAATTTGGGTGGTCATGGAAAAAGAGCTCACATTGGCTAATAATTTCTATCATATTCAAGTTATTTTCATTTTCTTTTTCTTGTGTTAGTATGCCATTGGGTGAGAAGAAGGTTGGAATATACTCCGTAATAGTTGAAATTAACTTTGATGTTTCATCCGGCTTATTTTTTGAAATGGAAATGTCATTATTTCCATTGTTTTCTGAAGTACCTGCAATATTAATATTCATTATGAAATAAAAATAAAGTGAATGTATAGAGTATAATATATTTTTTATAAAAATTATAATAATTTTTTTTTTTTTTTTTTTTTTTTTTTTTTTTTTTTATTTTATTTTATTTTTAACTATAATTATTATTATATATAAAATTATTATATATAAAGGAAGAGTTATTATTGTAAGAAACTCTAATAAAAAGAAATTTTTTTATAAGAGTTTATTTTTTATATTGATTGAGTTTATTATTAAAAAAAAAATAAAGAAAAATACTTATATTTAAATAGACGAAAAATAGAAAAAGTAGAAGACTCGTATATAAAAATAAGTTTTTAAAACACAAAATTTTATTAAAAAAAATTTTAAACTTTAAATTTTAGGTTATTATTATTTTTAATATTTATCTTTATTAATATTTTTAATAATAATAACTCTTGATCTCTGAAAAAACAGAAATCAATCGTTATTTTATACTTTTTTATTTATTAATTAATCTTATTTTATATTTATTTATTATTATTATTTTTTTTTTTATCATGTGTCTGTTTAATTAATTAATTATTATTATTTATTTTTCATGTGTTTATTTAATTAATAATTATTTAATATAATATATTAATTATTTCTTAATTAAGCTATTGTTTGCTAGTCAGCTGTTGTATCTTCAGGAAAAGACTAGCAGAAAAACCTGAAGATTTTCTTAATTGTATTAAATTAGAACGAATTATTTCAAAGAAATTTATTATTTAATTTAATTTAATTATTATTTAATATTATTGTGAAAATAATTTTAGAATATTAAATATTAATTTTAATTTATTTATTATTTAATATTATTGTGGAAATTATTTAGAAGAATTTTAAATTTTAAACATAATTGTATTTGTGAAAATTCTATTATTATTTTTTAATATTTAATATTATTATACTTACGTATTTTAATTTTTTAATTAATAAAATTTATATTTAGATTAATTTGTAATTAATAAAATTTATATTTAGACTAAGAAATATAGAAAATATTTCTATATTTCTTACACAGAGTGATACGATATATTTTAAATATTCGTATTTATAATAGTTTTGGGCGCTACACTGGGGAATTGTACTAAATTATATATTCTAATAATAATATTAATTATTTTATTTAATTATTTAAAATTTTTATTTTAGGATATTTGTTTTGTAATATTTTATTTTTATTTTATTTTATTTTATTTTATTTTATTTTATTTTATTTTATTTTATTTTATTTTTATCATATTAATTAACTATTAATAATTATAATTTAATTATAATATTCTATAATTAATTACTTAAACAACTAATTTTATTAAAACTAATAACTAAACTACTATCTTAACTAATTAAAACATTTTTCTTATATTAAATCAACTATTACTAATTAACATATATCAATAATTTTTTAACAAAAACATTTTTTTTTTTTTTTATAATATTTTTATATATTTTTTTTTATAATTATTATCTCTATATTAAATCATAATTGTTATATTTTATATAAACATTAATATAAAAGTTTATATTATAATAATTAAATTTTATACTATAATAATATTATTTTATATGATTTATAATTAATATAATTCATCATTTTTATATAATTAATTTTATAATAAAATATATTTTACAAACTTTATATAATTAATATAATTTAATAATAATTTTAAAATATCATTATTTTTCTTTTCATCTTGTATCAGAACGCCCACGCTTTAGATCAGACTTCGTCCCTTGAAGTCTAAAGAATATTTGTATGAAATAATAAATTTTAAAATTTATAAGGCATTATTTTTTTTTTTTTTTGTAATATAATTATATGATTATTATATATATATATATTATATTTTTTTTTTTTTTTTTTTTTTTTTTTTTTTTTTTTTTTAGGTAGTGATTTATTTTAAACTATTATTATTTTTTAAATATTAATATTAATCAGTGATTTCTACAAAACTACTTATATAAGGAATAACATTTTTGAGATGTATATTTCTTTCGGCAACTTCATTAGTAATTGGATCACAAACTGTAACAGTATTAAATTGTTGCTTAACTATTTTTAATGGTCCAATAAAATAAGGGTCCAATTTTCTTCTATTAAAATTCCTGATTAATACTAAATCTCCAGGTTTAAATTCACTTCTTAATCTTTTAATTTGTTTTCTTCTATCTTTCCATAGTTCATTAGCAGTTTCTATATTCCGAATAGCTTCATTAATCCATTTATTATGTGTAATAAATTTTCTTAAATAATATTCTTCATCAGTTTCATCTTCATGTTTTTGATCAACATTAATTGTAAGTTCGAAAGGTTGCAAATCCCTTCTACCATAAAGTAATTCAAAACTGCTATACTTTGTTACTTCATTCTTAGCTGTTCTAAGCGCCCATAAAGCACTAGGTAGAATATCATCCCAATCTTTATTATTTTTTCCTAAAAGTCGCAAATATTTTCCAATTTCTCTATTTCTATTCTCAACTTCTCCATTAGAAGGTGGATGATACGTAGCCACATTATGTACATATACATCATGCAAATCGAGAAAAGCTTTAGTTTTATCTGAAATAAGTTGTGGGCCATTATCTGTAATTAATAACTCTGGTATTCCATGCCTCGAAAACACATTAATTAAAAATCTTATTACATCTTCAGATTCTGTTTTTTCTAATGGTTCAGCTTCCACCCATTTGGTAAGGTAGTCAACTAATACTATGATATATCTATTTCCTCTAGCAGTTGTATATAATGGACCAACTAAATCTAAACCAACTCTTGTGAAAGGCAATCCTGGTGGTGTTGGAATATCTTCAGGGTATTTATTTTGAGGCTGTGGCTTATACATTTGACATTTCTTACAACATTTTATAAATATTTTTATATCTTTATTCATTCCTTTCCAAAAGTAATCTCTTTTTAATCTATGATAGGTTTTATAACAACCTTCATGTCCTACGTTATGTGCTAAATTAATTAATTTCCATTTTTCTTTTTCATCAAAAATTACTCTTCTTAAATTATTATTTTGTTTATAATAAATAATCCCATCTATTTCTACAAATTTTTGTTTTATATAATTATCAATAAAATCATTTAAAAATTTTTCATCATTATTATTATTTTCATTATTATTTATTTCATTATTATTATTATTATTATTATTATTATTATTATTATTATTATTATTATTATTATTATTATTATTATTATTATTATTGTAATCATTATTATTAGGTGTAACATTTATTACGAAATTTGTATCTAGATATACATTATTGTTAGATAAAATATTTCTTGAGTAATTTTTATTTATATCATTATTTAACATTTCATTATTATCATCCTTTTGAAAGTTATTATTTGTAAAATTATTATTAATTTTATCAATTTTTAAAATATTATTATATTTCTTTTTTCCTATAGTTATACTTCTATGATCTTCTTGTTCATTTTTATTAAGAGATTTTTTGTTAATATTTTTATCAATATTCAAAATTTTATTGAATTTATTATTAATGCTTATTTTATTTTGATTTACAATATTATTTTTTTCATTTTCATTTTCTTTTGAATTTTCATTTGTTGTACTCTCATTTTTTATATCTCTAAATAATACATTATTTTGAATTACATTATTATTTAATATTTCGGTTTTAAAGCTTGTTTCCTTTGTTAAATAATTATTATTTTTATATGGATCATGTATATTATTATATTTTGTATTATAATTTTCTTTGTTTTCATTTGAATAGTTATTTTGAATAATGTTACAATTTTTTAATTTTTCATCTAAGTAATTAATTTTATTATAATTATTATTTTCATTGAGATTATTATTTTTATTCCTATTATTATTTCGAACAAAATTATTTTCATTAGGATTATTGCCTTTATCATAATTGCTATTTTTATTACAATTGCTATTTTCATTATGATTATTGTTTTTATTATAATTGTTATTTTTAATATAATTATTATTAGTATTAAAGTTATTATTTTTATTAAACCCATTAATTTCTATTTTTTTATCAGAGATATTATTTTTATTATAATTATTATTGTTTTCATTCTCATATAATTTATGATTGTTTGTGATATTATTTATTTTTATTTTTTTAGATAAATTGCTATTTTTAATAGTATTTTTATTGTCTATTTTTATAAATAAATTGTCATTAGTATTTTCCCTACTGATTTTATTTCTTGATTTATTAATTTCATTAGAATTATTATTTCTTATATTCTCTTTTAAAATAATATTTTTAATTGAATTATTATCTTTATTAAAATTGTTTTCCAAAATAATATTTTTATTTTCTTCTACATTCTTATTTTGTATATCTTCACCAGAATTTAATCTTGAAAGTGCATCTGCAATTACATTTCTCCTCCCCTCTTCATATAAAACTTTAACTTTTAAAATACTGAATTCCGTAATCCATTTAATATGACGGCTAGAAGTAGGTTCTTTACTATTGAAAATATAAACTAAGGGTTTATGATCAGTGTACAAAATAGTTTCAAAATTATTACCTGTTAAAAATGGTCTAAATTTCATAACACAATAGTAAGCAGCTAATCCTTCCAAATCCGTAATACTATAGTTTAATTCTGCATTTATTAAGGTACGACTTTCAAAATAAATAGGCTTTTCATCATTATTCTCATCTAACTGAATAAGAACTCCACCAATACCATATTTAGAGGCGTCCGTACGAATAATAAATGGTTTTTCAAAAACAGGAGGTGATAAAATAGGTG
The DNA here is from genome assembly GCA_016946835.1 of Neocallimastix lanati (nom. inval.). Lineage (NCBI taxonomy): Eukaryota > Fungi > Neocallimastigomycota > Neocallimastigomycetes > Neocallimastigales > Neocallimastigaceae > Neocallimastix > Neocallimastix lanati (nom. inval.). The sequence continues at coordinate 499,008 of JACVTC010000133.1, forward strand.
CAGAAATTATTTTATTTTTTAATTCAACAAAAGCCTTATTAGTAGTATCAGTCCATACAAAAGGAACATTTTTTTTTGTAAGTTCATATAATGGTTTAGCAATTTGAGCAAAATTATAAATGAATTTCCTATAATAGCCAATAGCACCTAAAAAAGAACGTAGTTGCTTAATATTTTTAGGAGGTAACCAATTCATAATAACATTCACTTTTGAATCAATAGGACTAATTCCTTTAGTAGATAATTTGTGTCCTAATAATTCTACTTCTTCTTTAAAAAAATGACATTTCTCTAAATTAATTTTTAATCCATTATTATGTAGAATTTTGAAAACCTTTTCAAGATCTTTAATATGCTGATCCATTGAGGGAGAATACACAACAAGATCATCGATATAGACAAAGACACAAACACCAATCAAGTCGAAGAATATTCGGTTCATCTCCCTTTGAAAAGTTGCGGGAGCATTACACAACCCAAAAGGCATAACTTGAAAATTAAAATTACCATAAATAGTAGTAAAACACGTAATATCTCTATCATCAGGATGCATAGGAATTTGATGGTATCCTGAAAATAAATCAATTGTTGAAAGAACTGCGGTGTTTCCTACATAATAAAGAATATCATCGATAATAGGAAGGGCATAGGCATCTTTCTTCGTACAGTTATTTACTACTCTATAATCAACGCACATTCTTACTTGACCATTTTTTTTTAACACAAGAACAACTGGTGAAGACCAAGGAGAATTTGAAGGAACAATTAATTTATTGTTAATGAGTTTAATTATTTCTTTTTTTAGAGCATCTGCTTGTACTTTAGAGAGTCTATATGCTCTCTGTTTAACAGGGTGAGTACCAGGAACTAAATTAATTCTATGAGGAAATAATTTAGAATTACCTAAATCGTCTGTTTTAACAGCTAAAATATCCGTGTATGATAAAAATAAAATTTTAATTGAATCTCTAATAGAAGAAGGTACTTCAGATAATATGTCGTGTACAAGCGAAATTTTCTTATCATTTTGCAGAGATTTTAAATCAACAAAAGATGAATTATCATCAGAAGTTATTAAAAGAATAGCGGGACAAATTTTTGAATCATTATTAAGAAATAACACATTATTATCAATAGAAAATAAATCATTATTATTAAGAACTTCATCATTAGATAATATTAAATTATCAAAATCACTAATATTTATATTAGAAGTATCATTACACAAAAAATTTGAACACGCACAATAATTGATAATACCATCACAACGCGTAACATAATTTTCAGAATCATTTTTATTAATATTTAAATCATTAACATTAGAAAAATTTACATTATACATTAAATTAGAAAGTTCAATAAAATCACCATTATCATTTTTACGTAATAAAGTATCATCAACTAAATCTAGCACAAATCTGTTTTTCTTAAGCGTGTCAATACCAATTAACACGTCGAAAATATCATCTTTTTCTATTTTTCTGAAATAGTCTTTGAAAGTGTAGCCGCCTATTTCAATTTCTAATTCGTATACATCCGAAGAAATATAATTATTAGAATAAGCCTGGAATATTCTTTCCGAAATAGTTCCAACGGCCGTTTTATTTATTTTATACTTCTCGAATGCAGCAGCAGTAATTAAATTAACACTTGCACAAGAATCTAAGAATATTTCTGCGTAGGATCCTTCAATAGTACCATTTACTTTTATAACTTTATAGTCGCTTAACAATGATAAAGCATTTATTAAAAATTCTTTACTGGTACTTTTAATTAATTTTTGTTCTTTGTTAAACCCGGTACGAAATTTAGGACATAAGTCCAATAAGTGTGCCAATTTAAGTTTGACTTCTATATTGGCAACATCTTTAACCAGGTCATTTATATCATAATTATCGACCAAATTGATCATTTTAATATGTTTCTCTAATTTTGACGTCTTAGTATTACCTCCATTTTCATTTTCGTTTGTAGTATTGGATATTATCTCTTTAATTCTATTTAATTTGTTAATTTTTTTTGCGTTTGAAATATTTGGTTGGTTTATATATGATATATCCAAATGTTCCAATTTTTCTGTGTTATTATTACTATCATTATTAGTATTAATATTATCATTAATGTTATTATTATTATTATTGCTACTATTAATATTACTGTTATAGAAATTATTAAAATTATTATTGTTATTATAATTACTGTTATAATTATTATTACCATATAGAGTATTATAATTATTATTATTATTATTATTAATATTATAATTATTTCCATTATTTCCGTTATTAAACATTCTATTTCCATTATTATTATAATTATTTTCATTATAAAATCCAGAATTAAATTTTCCGAAGGTCATTAATTGATTCTGATCCTGACTATAATTAAGAGATTTATTTTTATTTCTTAAATTTCTTTTGTTACATTCTCTTGCTTTGTGACCTGGTTCGCCACAGAGGTAGCAAGTAAAATTTCTAAATTGATTATTATTATTGTTGTTATTATTATTCCTTGAATTAAATCTTTCTTGACGATATCGACCAGTAGAAAACAGATCAGCGTTGCCCACATAATACGCATTTTGTATAGAATTATCTAAATCCCTATTTCCTTCGGTCAATCCTCTATATAATGGATGTTCTAATAAAGAATTTTGACAATTAGAATTATTTTGGAAGACCATAGAAGTGTTGAGAAATTCATTATTTCCTATGGTCCTTTTTTCGGCTTTCTCGGCTCTTACAGCCACTTCAAAAGCATCCGACAAGGTATCACATTCGGCTAAGAGAATTTGAGAATGAACATATATTCTTGATTTTATTGAATTTAAATAATCATCGACTGATATAATCTTCTGATAATCTCTATCTAATCGATGATACAAGGTTAAATAACGGTAGTTAAAATTCTTTATATTTTCATTTGGTTTTATTTTCAGATTTTTTAAAACTGAGCATTTATCAGCTGGTTTTATATCCATATACTTTTCAATAGCTGATTGCACTTCTTTATAGTTTGGATACCTTGTGATATTATTCCGAGTGGTTACTAATGATTTCAAAACGTTCCTCAAGTCAGCCTCCACGGCTATTTTTAGCCATACAAAAATTCTAGATGAATCTTGGATGTCATGCATTTCCATGACACCCTTAAAATCTTCTATCCATGTGTCTATGTCTTTACCATAGTCACATAGATATGGTAGATCACGTTTTACTTTGGAAGCGTCAACCATTATTAATTAACTACTAAAAAAGGAAAAAAAAATGAAACAAAACTTATATTTAATACGTAATTTATTTTCTTATTTAATTCGACTTATCTCTAATATTATTTATTTATTTTTACTATTATATATATATATATTTTAATAAAAAAAAATAATTTTTTTTTTTTTTATAATATTATTATTATTTTCATATAATTTAATAGTGCAGCGCCCGGATTCTCCACCAAAAAATATGATACGATATATTTTAAATATTCGTATTTACAATAGTTTTGGGCGCTACACTGGGGAATTGTACTAAATTATATATTCTAATAATAATATTAATTATTTTATTTAATTATTTAAAATTTTTATTTTAGGATATTTGTTTTGTAATATTTTATTTTTATTTTATTTTATTTTATTTTATTTTATTTTATTTTATTTTATTTTATTTTTATCATATTAATTAACTATTAATAATTATAATTTAATTATAATATTCTATAATTAATTACTTAAACAACTAATTTTATTAAAACTAATAACTAAACTACTATCTTAACTAATTAAAACATTTTTCTTATATTAAATCAACTATTACTAATTAACATATATCAATAATTTTTTTTAACAAAAACATTTTTTTTTTTATAATATTTTTTATATATTTTTTTTTATAATTATTATCTCTATATTAAATCATAATTGTTATATTTTATATAAACATTAATATAAAAGTTTATATTATAATAATTAAATTTTATACTATAATAATATCATTTTTATATAATTAATTTTATAATAATATATATTTTACAAACTTTATATAATTAATATAATTTAATAATAATTTTAAAATATTATTATTTTTCTTTTCATCTTGTATCAAGAGTTAGTAAAATTGTTGTTGTAGTCTGGAGGTAATACACCATGACAATGAAGCCGAACTTATTAGGTTCAACTCACACCCTTTCCCAATCTAAATTATTTTTAGTTAATTAATTAAATTATTGTAGAAAGTTCTAGAGTTTCTTTGGTTAATATTATATAACTAAATGAAACTAGAAAGTTCTATTTTAATAATTATTTTATCATTTTTCTATAAGATTCATTTTCTAGAAAGAAAACTTAATTTTTCGAACCTTCGTTAATCTTAACTTTTTCCGAAACTGTTTTTCCGAAAAAGTATAAATAAGCGTGAATTTCTCAATAAAAAATAATTTTTCTTTGTGCTTTTATTAACTAGTTAAAAGTAATTCGAAATATTACAATAACTAATTAATAATAAAAAATAATAATAAATTTTATATTTTAATAAAAATATTAATAAAACAAATTTTTTAAGAAAACGAATTACTTATTAGTGTAGACCTATTGGGTGTAAACCGTTACAATAAAAGCACCCAAAGAAAAGAAGCCCAGTACCCCTGCACTAAGGACTAGCCAAGGAAATCAAGGAAATCAAGGATATCTACCAACTCAAGAAATCAAGGAAATCAAGGAAATCTACCAACTCAAGAAATCAAGGAAATCAAGGATATCTACCAACTCAAGAAATCAAGGAAATCTACCGAATCAAGAAGATTTATTATAAGGCGAATAAAATAAAATAAATTAAATTACAGATACTATTCTAAACAACATCTCGCATTAAATAGTACTCTACTCTCCGAATAAATATTTATTTTAATTATAATTAATTTTAAATTTCTTACGTTATATATAAAGGCTTGCCTGGCTCCCAAAGCGACGATAGTTGAGCATCGTTACCATAATACTTTGTCGTTCAGATTCTGTTGATAACTGGGGAAGATAATTTGTTGTACTTTTTCATGCTAACAAAGGTTAGATACAAACAAAAATACAATTACATTACTTCCTTCTACCATTAATTGGTACTAACAATCGACTTAATCTGCGTTTATCGATAAAGAGCTAAAGAGACTTACCACGCAAGGCTTTAACAAATTATATATTTCCTGGCTCAATACTATATGATTTGGTTTATAACAATTCAATAAGAAATAAAGATTAATCAAATAAAATAAATATTTAATTACTCCTATATCTTCCAAAATAATTATATATTACTTTATCACTAAAAAAAAAAAAAAAAAAAAAAAAAAAAAAAAAAAAAAAATCTTAATCACGGAATATATCAAAAAAATCAACTCTGAAAATATCCAATCTCAAATCACTCTCAAAATCAATCTGAAATTTTATATCAACTTAATGCAATAAATTTTAAATCTCAATAATCTTTTCTAAATTATTTCCAGCTCTCTATAACTATTAAATTACTATAATAATATATATACAAATCTACTATACCTAATTTAGTATATTATATAAATTTAAAATTTCAATACCAAACCTTATTTAACTCTAAATAATTCCAGTGGGATCAATTATTACTATTTATATATTCAAATCCTCCTTAATCAAAAGTATATTATAATTCAATTCCTCTCTATTATACTGAAAAAATCGTTCTTAAATATATCTTATTCCAACTTATTCAATAATCAACTATAAAAATAACAGTGAAACTTATATTCAAAATGGAAGAAAACAATTTTGCCAACGCAACCTATAAGGATGGTTTTGCCGGAGATAGACGCTACCTTAAGGGATTCTTAGCTAAAATGAATTTAATCTTCATGATTCACCCTGATCGATTCAATAATGATGAAACAAAAGTAATCTACGTTATTTCTAGGTTATATGGTAATGCTATGAATTGGGCAGCATCACTTATGGAGAATCAGGACCCTTGCTTGTTAAATTACGAAGCCTTCGTTGAAAGAATGAAATCTGTATATGGGAGTTATGACTCAACATTCATTGCAAATCAGAAACTCAGAACTATAAGACAAAAACGGTTAGGCGACATTAGAAGCTATATACTCGAATTCAACTCTTATGCCGACGAGTCATCTTGGAACGAAGAAGCGAAAATGGACGCATTTCTTGTTGGTTTAAATGATCAAATCGCTACAAGAATTCTGGAAATGTTCCCTGGTCCAAGATCTCTTACTGCTATGCAAACTATAGCTTCCAGAATAGATGGCCGTCTATCAGCCCATAGGCAATTTACAAATAATCAAAATCGATCAAACAATAACCTTAATAACAACAATTCTAATAAGAAAAGATGGAATTTTTATAAGAAAGGTTCGAATTCTAAACATTATGGACCCCTATCCGACGAAGAGAAAGAAAGAAGAAAAAGAGAAAACCTCTGTTTATATTGTGGATCCTCAAATCATACTCTAGGAAATTGTTCACTCAAAAATAAGAAAAAATCACCCTCAAGCACTTCTCATATTACTAATCCTGAACCAAAGGCCAAAGAAAGAACAAGAATCTCAGATCAACAAAATTTGAGTCTTCCTATATTTGAATTCACTCTCAATGTTTTAAAATCATCAGTCAAAACTAAGATTCTTCTAGATTCAGGTTCTCAACTTAATCTTATGGATGTCTACTTTGCCAATGAAAATAACATTCCTTATTCATCCGAAACCATTCATCCTGAAGTAGGAGGAATTGGTGGTACTCAGAAAATTCTCGGGGAAACTTTGCCAATTTCGATCCGCTATAAAAATCACAATTGTAAAACTAAGTTTTATATCGTCGATTTACCTTCTTATTGTGCTCTTCTTGGCGCTGAATGGCTCTCTACTCATAATCCAACAATAGATTTCTCTTCTAAAACACTTCATTTTAATTCAAAATATTGTATTAATAATTGTCTCGTTATTCCAAATACTTATACAACCTTCATTCCTTCATGCAATTTAATAAACGAAATTCCAAAAAATTCCGATAATTCGGACAGCCAAAAAATTGAAGAAATTAACAATTCAGAAGAAAAAATATCTAATGAAATAATTAATAATACTAAGAACCAACACAAGGAACCCAACGAAGACAATAAAAATGTTATCTATTTTTTACCAACTAAATTATCCTCATTTATGGATGTTTTTAGTGAAATCGCTGCGAACATGCTACACCCTCATCGACAATATGATTGTGAAATTAATTTGAAACCAAACACTAATTTATATTACGGCCCAATATATCCATTTCATCACCAAATAAATGGTTTAACGGAGAGGGTGAACTCCGTTATCGAACAATACTTAAGATGCTATACAAATTTCAAAGGATCTAATTGGAATGACTTCCTTTACTTAGCAGAATTTAGCTATAATAACACCATTCAAGAATCCACTAATCATTCACCTTTCTTCGCTAATTATGGATTCAATCCCAGACATTCTCCCGAAGTCCCCACAAATGTTGAAGTACCTAGAGCAGAAGAACTTGTTAAAAACCTTGCAGAATTAACCAAGGAATTAAAAGAAAATATTAAAATAGCAATTGAAAAACAAGAGAAATATGCCAATAAGCATCGTATGGAACCACCTGAATTCAAGAAAAATGACAAAGTTTGGATCAATAGTTCTCTAATTATAAAGAATGGTAACAAAAAGCTTAAACCAAGAAAATTAGGACCTTTTAAAATCCTAAGCAAAATATCTCCTGTTTCGTATAAACTTGACTTGCCAAAAAATCTTAGGATTCATCCAATCATGCATGTCTCTGACCTTGAACCGTACTTTGAAGATAAGTTTGGAAGAAACCAAGAACCACCACCAATTATCATTAACAACGAAGAAGAGTGGAAGTTGAACAAATATTAGACAAACGAACTCATTATGGGAAAATCCAATACTTGATAAAATGGAAAGGATATCCGCTTTCAGAAGCTTCTTGGGAACCTGAGGAAAATCTTAATTGCCCCAAACTCTTGAAAAAATTCAATAAAAATAATTAAAATAACTTAAACTAGAAAATGAATCTCTATTAAACTTTAAATTTTATAGTATATTATATAATTATATGATTAAATTATATTCTTAAATTATTAATATTAAACTTATTATTATTGTTAAAACCTAATTTTTCCTTTATATTATTTTATAATTTATATTAAAAAAAAAAAAAAAAAAAAAAAAAAAAAAAAATCTATAATAACTATAAACTTTATTAATATCATGTAACAAAAATAATTATTAAATATGTTATTTCATGTAATTAATTATTAATATCATGTATTATTATTTTTATTATTTCATACTATTAAGCAAAAAAGAAATTCACACTTAAATATTTTATTTATTCATTGTAGTCTAGTTTAACTTTAAGATTCGTCTGGTATCCGAATCCTGGAGGAGGACCATGTTGTAAAATAAAATACTTATCAAGTCTAGGTTTGTGGCTATCTAAACTAACTTTACTACACTAATAACACTATATCTTAAACCTCTATTATTTAATTAATTATTTTCTTTTTTAATTTCTTTTATTTATTTATTTTATTTATTAACTAATTTTCAACAACCACTTAACTGGGTAACGCAGGTCCTTTCCGGAGTTCCCACTAGCAGTTAAGATTTTACAAACTATAATATAATTGATTTATAAGAAAGTAACTATTCTAATAATAGTTACGAAACTAATAATAAAATTTAAATTTTCCTATTCTATACGATTTTCCAACTATCGTTCAATAGTTGAAAAATTAACTCTTTTTATACTTTTTCAAAATAAAGTTTTAAATCAAAATAAATTTTAATAAATTACATAAACATATTTTTATATTATCAATTACATTATTTAATAAATTACATGAATGTTATGAATTATTTTAATATAAATCCTATTTAAAACTATCTAATTTTTTCTAAAATTTTCTATGAAGAAAATTTAGAGTTTAATTCATTAATTATATGATTAAATATATTCTATCCATATATTTAATTTAAATTTTGCCAAGTTGTGAAAACCAATTTACTAAACCACAACTTGCTATTTTTATTTTTAGAATTTCTATAATTTAAAAGACAAGTAAACAAAACGGCAAGTTTTTGTAAACAAACGGAAAAGGCAATATTCCTTTAATTATTTTAATTTAACTAATTAATGACTAATTATTTTTTAATTTATGAAGTTTCGTGATTCAACTGAGTAATTGTTACGTAAATTCTCCAAATAATTTAGTCATACATTTTTGAGAAAATTATTTAAATTAATAATTTGGAATACATTTAAATTTATATTAAAAATTTGGAAAACATTTTTATCCACAATAATTTACATTACATTACATTTAAATACGTATTCAAATTATTAAATATTTTACACATGTAACGAATCGTAGAGTGGTAGACTCGGGGTTGACACTTAGATATTTAAAATCAAGCAGGGGGGGACGGGTATTACCCTGCTTTGATTTTAAATAAAAAAATTATTCTTTATTAAAAGTTATTTATATTTTTTTTTATTAATATAAAACTTTTTATTTAAAGTACACACATTTAATTTTTAAGAAATTGTTACAATATTTATATTTTTTTATAATTTAAAGTATAATTAATTGTTTATAATTTAAGTAATTTTATAGAATTATTGAATTAATTTTATATCAATAATTCATTTTTGTTTTAATTTTTATAAATATAATAATATAATATTCAAATATAATTTAATTAAAAATAATTATAAAATAAATATATAGAAAATAGTTTTTACTATTTTCTTTGATATTTTTAAGTTAAATAAATTGTTTTTAAAGATTAATATAATAAATTTAATAATCTTTAATTATTTTAAATAATACTTGTAATTATTTTTCAAAATAAAATAAAATTTTTATAATATTTAATTAATAAATTTGATAATATTTAAATAATAATTTTTATAATAAGTAAAAATTTTTAATAATAATTTTTAATAATAAATTTAATTAATAATCTTAATAATTTTATAATAATATTTAATAGTTATAATAAATAAATTTTTATAATAATATTAATAATTTTAATAATTTATAATATTAATAATTTATAATAATTTTTTAGAATA
>JACVTC010000134.1:0-12500 GCA_016946835.1 Neocallimastix lanati (nom. inval.)
ATAATTTTATAATATTAATAATTTATAATAATTTTTAGAATAATATTTAATTAATAATTTTAATAATTTTATAATAATTTTTATAATAATATTTAATTAATATTTTTAATAATTTAGTATCTTAAAAGTATAATTTTAATATTTACAATTGTATTTTAATATATACATATATTTAATAATATAACAATAAAGTGATTAATTAAAATTTATTTACATTATTTACAAATTAAAATTAATTTATATCAAAATAAATTAAATTTACAATGAGGTTTAGGTTATGAAGAATATAGGAAAGTACAATTTAGTAAAGAATTATTAATAATAAAATAAAGGTTATTAATTCATTCTTTATCAAAAATGTTAAGGTTTTAGAGAATTAAATAAAAATAAAGTAAGGAAACACAAATTTTATTTATTTATTTATTATTTTTATTTATAAATTTATTTGATTTTATTTGATGATATTTAAAAATTAGTAGCAAAATTTACAACTATTTATACTTTTTTTTCAAGGCATAAAAGTTGTTCTTGCCACTAAATTACATTTTATTATTATTTTTCTTTTTATATATAAAAACTATTAAATTTAAATTGATTTTTATAATCAATTATATAAAATTTAATTATAACAATATAAATAAAATACATTTATAATATTAATAAAACTTTTTTTTTTTTTTTTTTTTTTTTTTTTTTTTTTTTTTTTTTTTTTTTTTTTTAATCTATCTAAAATATTACTAATAAGAATTTATTTAATTGGCTAAAATTTTTATTACAATCTGTTAAAATATTCAAATAAAAATAAAAATACTATTCTAATATAAAGGTTTTTAATAAAATAAAATATTTTTCAATATAAAATAAAACATTTCGATATAAAATTTTATAATAAAAGTTAAAATATAATATATAAATTTTTAATTATCAATATATAAAAATATTATTAATACAAATTTTCATTATTAATATAAAAATAAAAAAATAAGATTTATTATTAATATTGTTAATATAAGTTTTAAATATATAAAAATATTACTATTAATATAAGATTTAATATAAAAATTATAAAGTTTAATATAATTTTTGATCTAATTTTTAATCTTTGAATTTAAAAATTTATTAAAGTACAAAAATAATAATGTACACATAATGTATTAGAAATAAATCGTAGATTTAATTAAGAATGCATTATTTAGTACATTCTTATCAAGATGCCCCGACGAAGACTCAAGCTTCTCTGTAAGCGGAGTTAAACTTTACTAAATTTTTAAAATGAACATTCCTATCGAGTTGTTTCCCAGTTTTCTGATCGATTAAGGTTGCCGTGTTGAATTGAATTTTTAAAATTTTAAATGGTCCATTGTAATATGGTTCTAGCTTAGTGCGGCTAAAGTTTCTAACAAGAACAAGATCACCAGCTTTTAATTCTTTTCCTTTTTTCATACTTATTTGTTCTTCTCGTCTTGTTGCCCAATACTTGTTAGCATTCTTCACATTTTCGCATGCTTCTCTAGTCCATTGATAATGACGAACAAATTTTTCCATTAAAATTTTATCATATGATTTACCTGCATTTTCAATTGTTCTTATGGCTATATCATAAGGCTGTTGGTCTTCTCTTCCATATACTAATTCAAAACTAGAATGTCCAGTAGCTGTATTTTTGGTAGTTCGAAGTGCCCATAAAGCAGAAGGTAAAACTTCATCCCAATCTTGATTTTTCCTTCCTAATAAACGGAGTAATTTTCCAATTTCTTTATTTCGATTTTCAGTAAGGCCATTTGATTCAGGGTGGTAAGTAGCTACAAATTTAACATATACATCATAAAGATCAAGAAAGATTTTAGTCATATCAGAAGTGAATTGGACTCCATTATCAGTAGTAATAACTTGAGGTACACCATGTCTTGCAAAAACGTTTATTAAAAATTTAATTATATCAGAGGAAGTTATGTTTTCAGTGGGTTCGGCTTCAACCCATTTGGTAAAGTAATCAACAGTTACTATAATATATTGATTATTATTTCTTGTTTTTGGTAACGGTCCTATAATATCTAATCCTAAATGCACAAAGGGACCCTCCACTTTAGTTGGATGGTTTTCGGTTGGTTCTGGATATGGTTGAGGACGATTTAACTGGCATTTTTCACAATTACTAACAATTCTTTTGATATCTTTAATCATATGATTCCAATAAAAGTTTTTCTTAAGTCTTTGATATGTTTTGTAATATCCTTCGTGGCCAATATTATGAGCTTCTAAAATTAATTTAAACCTTTCATTTTCGTCCGTTATTAATTTTCTATAATTTCCATTGTCGATAAAATAATCTTCACCATCAATAACAGTAAACTTTTCATTAATAAATTCCTTTATAACTTTAGATAATAATTCTTCATTATTTCCATTAGTAATTTTTGTTAATAATATCTTTCTCTCTTCCTTACTTTTCATTCTTGAAAGAGCATCAGCTAACACATTCTTTTTGCCTGATTCATATTTTATATTAATTCCGAGCATACTAGCGGTTAGACACCATCTTGTTTGCCTTGCATTCAAAGGTTCTTTATTCTTAAATAAACCAACTAATGGTTTATGATCTGTGTAAATAGTTGTAGGTAATGGATTTCCTTCAATATAAGATTTAAATTTAGTCATACAGTAAAACAAAGCGGTTCCTTCTAAATCGGTAATACCATAATTCTTTTCAGCTTTCTTTAAACTTCTACTTATAAAGTGTATTGGATGCTCCTTACCGGTTTCTTCTTCTTTTTGTAAAAGAACTCCACCAATTCCATTATACGAAGCATCAGTTCTAATGATAAAAGGTTTGTCAAATGACGGAAATTTTAGAATAGGTGCATTGATTAATTTTTCTTTTAGGAGTTCAAAGCTTTCTTGTTGTTCTTTATTCCATTCATATTTGGTATTCTTTTTCAATAATTTACATAAAGGTGAGGTAATTTGAGCATATTTAGGAATAAAATCACGATAATATCCCACTGCTCCTAAAAATGATCTTAATTCATGAAGTGATGAAGGGGCTTCCCACTTCTTAATAGCTGTTATCTTACTTTCCATGGGACTTAATCCTTTAGTAGTAAGTTTGTGACCTAATACATCAACTTCAGTTTGAAGAAAATGGCACTTTTCAATATTAATTTTTAACTTGTTTTCTTTAAATACTTCTAATACTTGTTTAATATGAATTAAATGTTCTTCGATACTTTTTGAATAGATCAAAACATCATCAATAAATACATAAACAAATTCACCAATAAAAGGGAATAAAATTTTATTCATTTCTCTTTGGAAGGTTGAGGGAGCTCCAGTAAGTCCAAAAGGCATAACCTTAAATTGATAATTTCCAAACTTAGTAGTGAAAGTGGTTACTTCAACGCTTTCTTCATCCATTAAGATTTGGTGAAAACCAGAAAATAAATCAAGAGTTGTAAATATTTTAGCTCCTCCGAGACTATCAAAAATTTCATCTATATATGGAACTGAATAAGAATCTTTTTCTGTCATATCATTGACTTTTCGGTAGTCAATGCACAAGCGCCACTTTCCATTGTGTTTTAGAATGAGTACTACTGGAGATGACCATTCTGAACAGGATGGTTCTATCAATCCTTTCTTAATAAGCTTTGTAAGTTCTTCTTTTAAGATATCTGATTTTAATTTAGTTAACCTATAACTTCTTAATTTTACTGGCTTTGCATTTGCTTTCAAACGGATCTTATGTGGTGAAAGTTTAGAAGGAGTTAGTTCTTCTGTTGAAGTGGCAACTATGTCAATCATTTCTTTGAGAATTTTAATAATTTGTTCTTTATAATCTTTATTTAAGGTACTTAAAAATTCATCACTCTCAATAAATTCCATTGGAGTTAATTCCTTTATAATTTCCTTTTCATTATTCGTTTCTTCAACTTTTCTAATAGTGCAGATTATACTTTCTTCATCATAATATTGATTATTTATTTTAGCTATTTCTTCGTATTCACTTTCTGACAAAAGTTTACATAGACTGTTTAAGGTTGGATGAATAAATAAACAATGATCGATTTGAGTTTTAAAGTTTATTAACATATCATAAAATGAGTCTTCTTTCTCAATAATTCTAAAGTCCGCATTAAATTCATAATTATTAATTTTTACTGGTAATCGAACAATAATTCCTTCCGAGTATTCTTCATCTTGTGTTGCTAGTTGGATTCTTCCACGACTTTTTCCAACTGTTTCATATTCACCAGGTAATTTATCAAAATACTGCTTAGTAACGATGCTTAGGTTACTACAAGAATCAATTAAAAGTTTTCCTAGTACTCCGTCAACACTTGCATCAACCATTGCTAAGTCTTCTTCGGCTACTTCATTACTTTTACTTATGTAGCTATGGTCATAGTTATTTACTAATAAAGTTCGTGCTATTACATTGTCTACAGTTCCAATTATTTTAGACTTTTCTAACTTTAAACCTTGAGTTAATTGTGAACGAATTTTAGGACATGCATTCAAGAGTTGACCTATCGTAATACTGGATTTAAGATTATTTAAATCATCCATAATATTGTAAGGTTCTTTATTATTCATCATTTTGATATTCCTTTTTACTAATTGAGTATTTCCATTATTAGTTTCCTTAGTTTTTGTTGAAATTAATTTTTCCAAAGTATTAGTTTTATTTTGTTGATTATCTTTATTCATTTCTAGATCTTCTATTTCATTATCGATTACAAGTATATCTTCAGATTCAACTTTTTCCTTTCCTTTTGATGAATAATTGTTGTTTTCTTCTTTACTTTCTCTTACTCTTGTCATATTTCTTAATTCCTTTTCTTTTTGTTTTTCTTTGTTAATATTTGGTTGAGTTAAAATTGAAGGAAGTATTTGATTTTTATAAACTTTATTTGGTTTATTATGCAGCTCATTTTCTTTCTTCTTTCTTAAAGCAGGAGTTGCAAAAGGACGTGGATTATCTTTTAAACTTTTATGTACTTTCTTGGAATTATTTTCTTCTTTTTCGCTGTTATTATCATTCATTTTTCTTTTTACAGCATTTATAATGATATCATCCTCACTAAAATCAGATTCTTCAGATTCTTCGTTAAAGGAATTATTATCAATTGGAGTATTCTTAGTAAAAGTATTATTTTGTAAATTATTTAATGAAGCTATTGTTTTGTCATTGGGAGTGCTTCTGCTCCCATTTAGAAGTTTAAAGACTTTTTGGAATATATTTCTTTTTTATTTTTTTCCATAATCTTATTTAATTGAGGGCAATAGTATGAGTAATGACCTTCTTCCTTACAGAAGAAGCAAGTTTTAACGGATAAATTTCTCATTTTCTGGGTTGATTCTTCTATAATATCTTGAGGTTTCAGTTTATTATTTGTTTGACTTGTTTGGAAAGTTTCGTTTCTTCTTTTAGGATAAAGTCTTGAAGTAGTACTGTTTTGATTATTTTGATTATGCTGGGAATTATTAACATTATAGGTATTAATATTATTGTTCCTTACAGAAAGTCTATCTACTTTCTCGGCAATTTTGAAAGCTTTCTCCATACTTATATCATCTTTAAGGGATAATTTCTTCCAGGCTTCATAATTATTTTGAATAGAATCAATATAATCTAGTACACCAATGCGCTTTCTTCTCTTTTTATCAAGTTTAGTGTACAAAGTTCTATATCTTACATTAAAGTCTTTAATCTTTTCGTTTCTTTTAATTCGCATTGCACGAAGTTCTTTAAGAAGTAAATTTTGGTCTTCTTTAATACCGTAAAAATTTTCAAGACTTGAAATAATTTTTTCAAGAGAAGGAAATTTATCATCATCAACATTTTCTTCTTCATCATCTTCTTCTTCATCTGATGAATCATCACTTTCATCATCACTATCTTCTCCCAAATCTTCAATAACGCGTTGTACTTCACCAGAGCTGGTAAGTAAACAAGCATTAAATATTGTTTCCGGATCTGTGATACCTTGTATCTTGATCCAAAGTTTTAATTCAGTAGCCCAGGACTTTATATCTAAATTGTCCTTGCTAAGCTTCACTATGTCTCGTAATTCTTTCTTTAATTCTTTAAAACTTAAAGTACTTTTAGTAGACATTTCGTTTTTAGTTAATAATTTTTTTTTTTATTATAAATTAACGAGGTTATTAAATACGAATAAATTTGAAAGTCCAACTTTAAAAATATAATTTAACAAGTAATTTAATATCGAATCAAATTTTAAAACAATATATCTTAGTAATTTTTGAAAATAATAATTTTATTTGCTTTCTTTAGTAAGTATAAGCTCGAAATCCTTATCGACAACTTAGTAGAAATTATAAAGCACGAGGTTCTTTTCGACTACTTTTTTAAGAATAATTTTAAGTTCGAAATCTTTATCGACAACTTAATAGAATAATTTTAAGTTCGAAATCTTTATCGACAATTCAATGAAATAATTTTAAGTTCGAAATCTTTATCGACAACTTAATAGAATAATTTTAAGTTCGAAATCTTTATCGACAACTTAATAGAATATTTTTCAAGCTCGAAATCTTTATCGACCACTTGAATTTTGTAATTTAGTATATTTGTAGTAATAAATTTAGAAGCAAAGTTTTATTTATTATTTTCACCTTTCAAAAATTTTTCTTTTTAAACGATAAATATTGTATTGTTATAGCTAATAAAATTATTAATTAATTATAATTATTAAACACAAAAAATAATCTTTATTGTCGTACAATCTGATAGTACACACTGTCTGACGTGCAGCTTACCTAATGATGTCATGCCACGCGTGTGCCACGATTACTATATTCAATATAAAATATAGCAGTTCAGAGCCCACTAGCCCAATTACTATGTAGGATAAACTTAATCCGATAATCTATGTACGGAATAAAAAAATTTTAAAAGTATTCAATAATATTTTTATTAACTAATAAAAATTAACTAAAAACACAATATTTTCAAAGTAAATTAAGATTCTATTACAGGAATTATATAACAAATAAAGTATCAGTAATAAAAAAAAATAAAAAAAATTTAAATGGCGAAGTTAGCCAAAGTCTGATACTTTATATAATAAAGTGCCTTATAACTAGCACAAAGAAAAGTAAAAAAAATATATATAAAAAAAACAATCTTACGCCTTCGGTGACGTAAGCTCCTTATTCGCCAGTGCTTGGAAAGTACCCGCACCTTCGTGTGTTGAAACGTTGAAGGCTGAACTATTATTACCGGGTCGGTAACCAAATACCTTCGTCTACTTTCCAATTAATCTCCAAATTAACTACTATTCAATAACCTACTATGAATAGAGTTAATTTGTTGCTATCTGAGAATACACTGTGTATGAGCTCTATCCGCTCCTTGTTATAATTTTACAAAATTTGTTTTTTTAGAATCTTAATTTTACTTATTTAAAAAAAAAAATTTTTTTTTTTTTATATATATATATCAAACAAGCGCCATAGGTTAATCAAAGGATTAACGACTTACTTGTTTATCAATATAAAATAAAAAAAAAATTAAAAAAAAAATCTATGTTATTTACTATTATTTCTATTTAATTCCCCGATATCTCCACCATATAAATGTTAAGGTTTTAGAGAATTAAATAAAAATAAAGTAAGGAAACACAAATTTTATTTATTTATTTATTATTTTTATTTATAAATTTATTTGATTTTATTTGATGATATTTAAAAATTAGTAGCAAAATTTACAACTATTTATACTTTTTTTTCAAGGCATAAAAGTTGTTCTTGCCACTAAATTACATTTTATTATTATTTTTCTTTTTATATATAAAAACTATTAAATTTAAATTGATTTTTATAATCAATTATATAAAATTTAATTATAACAATATAAATAAAATACATTTATAATATTAATAAAACTTTTTTTTTTTTTTTTTTTTTTTTTTTTTTTTTTTTTTTTTTTTTTTTTTTTTTTAATCTATCTAAAATATTACTAATAAGAATTTATTTAATTGGCTAAAATTTTTATTACAATCTGTTAAAATATTCAAATAAAAATAAAAATACTATTCTAATATAAAGGTTTTTAATAAAATAAAATATTTTTCAATATAAAATAAAACATTTCGATATAAAATTTTATAATAAAAGTTAAAATATAATATATAAATTTTTAATTATCAATATATAAAAATATTATTAATACAAATTTTCATTATTAATATAAAAATAAAAAAATAAGATTTATTATTAATATTGTTAATATAAGTTTTAAATATATAAAAATATTACTATTAATATAAGATTTAATATAAAAATTATAAAGTTTAATATAATTTTTGATCTAATTTTTAATCTTTGAATTTAAAAATTTATTAAAGTACAAAAATAATAATGTACACATAATGTATTAGAAATAAATCGTAGATTTAATTAAGAATGCATTATTTAGTACATTCTTATCAAAAAATTAGAAATTAGAATGCTTGCATAGTGGTTAGTCACTATGACCTCAGCCTGAACCACTAGGGTTCGACTCACACCTTTACTAAAATTTTATATCATTTAAATTTTAAAGAATTTTTATACTTCATTTCTGTATTTGTTTCTGTATTTGTTTCTGTATAAATTTCTGAAAAAATTAACAAAAGAAATTCTTAGAAATTAATAGAAACAAATCAGATAGAAATTCTATTTTAATTTATCTTTTATCATTATTTCTTTTAGATTCTTTTTAACCGAAAATAATCAATTTTTATGAAACTTTTTAATGATTTTATGGTTTTAAATTTTTATGGATTTAAATTTTGAAAAACTATAAATAGGAGTGAATTTCGCAGCCAAAAAAAAAAATATTCTAAAAAATTGTGTTTTTATTAATTATTGAATTAATTAATAAGTAATTCGAAATATTACAATAATTAATCTTTATAATTATTATTTTTAAATTTCTTAATTAATAAAACTATATTTTAAAAAACCAAATTACTTATTAATCAAAAAGTGCTTACCTATTGTGTTACACTCTTTAAAACACGGATATTCCAATATTCGTTACAATAAAAACACCACTAAACTAAGCACAATACCTTTGCACTTTTACTCTTTTTGGAACCCCGTTAAGGAATCCCATTTTCTACTACTATTTTTGGAACCCCGTTAAGGAATCCCATTTTCTACTATTATTTTTGGAACCCCGTTAAGGAATCCCATTTTCTACTACTATTTTTGGAACACCGTTAAGGAATCCCATTTACTACTATTCTTTTTTGGAACCCCGTTAAGGAATCCCATTCTCTACTACTCTTTTTGGAACCCCGTTAAGGAATCCCATTTTCTACTATTTTTGAAACCACTTACCAAGACTATAAATTTTTCTACCAAAATTCATGCACGAATTTATAAATTCAATCGGAACCCTTGAATTTTACTATATATTAAAATTATTAATATTTTCAATAATCCATATAACCATCCTTGAAATTAAAATTATTTATATTGAAATTAAATATTTACTTCTTCTAATAATTAATTATATTGTATATTTATTATTCAATCAAAATTAATGATTATAATAACTAAAAAAAAAAAAAAAAAAAAAAAAATGGAAGAAGTAAACAATAGTAATGCAACACTCAAGGATGGATTCGCCGGCGATAGAAGGTATTTTAAAGGATTCCTCGCTAAAATTGAACTTCTTTTTATGATCTATCCAGATAGATTCGTTGATGATAAATCAAAAGTGGTATACATTATTTCAAGACTATATGGAACTGCTATGAACTGGGCAGCAACGTTAATTGAAAACATGGAACCATGCCTAGGTAATTACGAAGAATTCATCGAACGAATGAAATCGGTTTTTGGGAATAATGACGCAACTTTCGTGGCAAACCATAGGTTAAGAACAATAAAGCAAAAAAGAATCGGTGATATTCAACATTACATCATGGAATTCAACCGATATGCTGATGATTCATCTTGGAACGAAGAAGCCAAGATGGATGCTTTCTTGGATGGATTACAAGACCAAATAGCTACCAGAATACTCGAAATGTTTCCAGGACCCCGTTCATTATTCGCAATGCAAACAATTGCTTCCAGAATCGATAGCCGCATATCAAACCATCGAAACTTTAATAACTTAACCAACCGACAAAACAACAATAATAGTAATACTAGAAACAATTTTAAAAGAAACGCTGGTAAAAAACCTTTTCAATCCAAACCTAATAAAACCCATGGACCTCTTTCAAAAGAAGAGAAAGAAAAAAGAAGAAAGGAAAACCTCTGCCTCTATTGTGGATCTACTGACCACCAACTTGATAATTGCCCCATCAAAAACAGAAAAAGAAACAATAATAACAGTACAAGCAGTAATACTACTTACGTAACAAATCCAGAAACAACCAAACCAAGACCAAGACTCTCTGATAATCCCAATGTTAAAACTGCAACCTTTGAATTCAATATAAGTACCTCAAACGCTTCTGTTAAAACCAAAATTTTAATTGACTCCGGATCACAATTAAATCTTATGGATATCTACTTCGCAAAAGAAAATAATATTCCCTTCGAAAAACAAAATGTTGTCCCACAAGTCTCCGGTATAGGTGGAAATCAAACTATATTAGGCAAAACCATGCCACTCTCCCTCACTTATGATAATCACAAATGCTTAGCTGAATTCTACATCATCGATTTACCCTCTTACTGCTGCATACTTGGCTCTGAATGGCTCTGTACCCATAATCCAATGATAAATTTCTCTGAAAAGAAACTTTGCTTTAAATCAAGTTATTGCACTAATAATTGCCTGGTTATTCCTATGACTTTCACTGCTCACGTTACAGAAAAAGAACCCCAACTTGATGATGAAACCTTAGAATCAATTAATCAACCTGAAACGAACAATCTTCCTGAAAAGCTTTTGCAATTTATTGATGTCTTCGATGAAAAATCTGCCAACAAACTACCACCTCATCGTCAATATAATTTAAATCATTTAATCAAAAATAAATTTTATTTCATCAAAGTACTATTAATCATTCTAACTTATGATTATTTTAAAAAAAAAAAAAAAAAAAAAAAAAATTATTTTATATTATTCAAAAACATTTATTCTAGATAGTTTTATTTTTATACTTTATTTTTAAAACTTAAAATTCATGTAATTTTTATTATCCAATGTATTAATTAAATTATCACTCCTATAAGTATTTTAGTTATAGTTTATTATTATAAAAGTTAGAATTAGAAATAGTTTAGATTTAAAGTAAAAGATTCGTCTGGCATCCGAATCCTAGAGGAGGACCATGTAACGAATCTTAAAAAATTAGAAATTAGAATGCTGGCATAGTGGTTAGTCACTATGACCTCAGCCTGAACCACTAGGGTTCGACTCACACCT
The DNA here is from genome assembly GCA_016946835.1 of Neocallimastix lanati (nom. inval.). Classification (NCBI taxonomy): domain Eukaryota; kingdom Fungi; phylum Neocallimastigomycota; class Neocallimastigomycetes; order Neocallimastigales; family Neocallimastigaceae; genus Neocallimastix; species Neocallimastix lanati (nom. inval.). The sequence continues at coordinate 11,399 of JACVTC010000134.1, forward strand.
TTACTAAAATTTTATATCATTTAAATTTTAAAGAATTTTTATACTTCATTTCTGTATTTGTTTCTGTATTTGTTTCTGTATAAATTTCTGAAAAAATTAACAAAAGAAATTCTTAGAAATTAATAGAAACAAATCAGATAGAAATTCTATTTTAATTTATCTTTTATCATTATTTCTTTTAGATTCTTTTTAACCGAAAATAATCAATTTTTATGAAACTTTTTAATGATTTTATGGTTTTAAATTTTTATGGATTTAAATTTTGAAAAACTATAAATAGGAGTGAATTTCGCAGCCAAAAAAAAAAATATTCTAAAAAATTGTGTTTTTATTAATTATTGAATTAATTAATAAGTAATTCGAAATATTACAATAATTAATCTTTATAATTAATATTTTTAAATTTCTTAATTAATAAAACTATATTTTAAAAAACCAAATTACTTATTAATCAAAAAGTGCTTACCTATTGTGTTACACTCTTTAAAACACGGATATTCCAATATTCGTTACATCGTACATATATTCCATTAATGTAACATTCGTAAGTTCCATATCCTTCGAAGCTACACATTGTCCCATTGGCACATCTTAACTTTATTTTGCAGTGAATAAAATTATTTAGCAAATTAAAATCATTAGTTATATGTTCTCCAGCACCAGTATCATATAACCATTCACTAGTCTTATCATTTTCTTCATAATAATTGATGTTGTTTACATATAATTCCTCTTTTTTATTAGAAACTGTTATTTCCTTTGGAATAATAAAACTATCATTCACGTATTCAATTAATCCAGAAAATTTAACCTTATTGTTAATGTTTATTTCTTCTTGTTTTTCTATCAGTGCCCTTGCGTCTTCAAAATCAAAATTATCGTCATAACTACTGGCACTGTCTGGATCAGAAATTTTACTTATTGAATGTAAAGACTTCTTTGAATAATCATTTAATGTGGTCTTTTCTTGAAGCTTTTCTTGCCTCCCTTTATTATGATTTGACTTCGTTTTCATATTATAAATGCTGTTTCTGGTAGAGTGTCCTTCAACTTCACAAATGTGGCAATATGATTTATCATTATTGTCTTTGTTACTGTTATC
>JACVTC010000134.1:17500-117500 GCA_016946835.1 Neocallimastix lanati (nom. inval.)
CAGTAAATAAATCAATTTATATATACATATAAATAGTTTTGATAGTATCTATAAGAAAATGGAAAATTTATAATTAAATAGAGGTTTATAGGATTCTTGGGTACTCAAAAAATCTGTTATTTAAGCCCCCAAATGACAAGACATGAATCTAACATCATCAAAACTTGTAGTGGCGGTTTCAAATGTGTTAGGTGAGACTTGAAGTTCTTGAAAAAAAGTGAGAAGGATTATTATTTGATTGAAAAGTTAACGACAGTAAAAAAAAAAATAAAACTATTTGAATTAATGAAATGAGTGAAAAAAAAAGTTTATTAGTAGAAAAAAAACTCATGAATTCTTTTTTTTTTTTTTTTTTTTTTGTATCTGTTGGTAATAGTACACCTAATGAATTTTTTTTTAAGCAATGTAAAATAACCAAACAAACAGATAACAAAAAAAAAAAAAGAAAAAAAAAATCAAGGATTTACTACTCTTACTCTTATTATCAGAGAAACAAAATCTTACGGTTAAGAGGAGTCATTGAAGCAGAAAAGGCCGATGCTGATATTATTGCTACAACTGGTTGTGATGAAGGTGATTGGTTGTAGGTCAATTAATTGCTACAGGTACTTTTACTACCGTAATTACAGTATTAAATTTTTGATGCTGTAAAAATTCCAGTACTTGTAGCTGGTGAGTATTATTAATTAAAAAAAAAAAAAAATTTTTTTTTTTTTGCCAAAGCTTGCTACAATTCTTAGAGCAGAAGGTGTTTTTTTTTTTTTTGCTGGTACATAGTTTATTTTTTCTAAAGAAAATCTAGCTGCTGTTGCTGTTAATATGAAACATGATATTGTTAAACATTCATTCCGATGGATTTTTCCTTGCTTATTGACTATACCAAATAGATCAGCTAGAGGGAATACTACACCACCATATATATTGCCAATGAAAGAGCAAAAGGATTCATTTTTTAAAACATTTTATTAATATATATTACATATCATATATATATATATTTTTTTTTTAATAAATCAATGAATATTTATTTATTTATTTAATTATTTATTGTATTATTAAATAAAATATTAACAATTGAAATAAAATAGTTTTTTTTAAAAAAAACTTTGAAATTTTATATTATTTTTATTTTTATCAATCAAAAAAATAAAAATCATTAAACTTTTTTTTTTTTATTTTTTTAATAAAAAAAAAAAAATTTTATATATATATGAATTTAATTTTATAATTATAATTATAATTTATTATTTATTTATTTATTTATTTATTTATTTGTTATTCACTCTTACTATTATTATTTTAGTGATGGTGTCAAAATTAAGTTCATATTTATATGCATATATATATTTTTAATATGTATAATTAGAAACGTATGCGGAGGCGGAGACGCTTTCCGATTTGAACTGCCGCAATTAAAGTTATAAATAAATAAATGTTACATGCTAAGCCCCATTGAGAAATGCAACAAAGTTTATGAGTGTGCTTAACATGATTAAAAATATAAAAGTATCCGATTTTAACTTTGCAAAAATAATAATAATAATAATAATAAAAAAATATAAATTATCTAAACCCGCATTCATATTAGTATCAAGATTTTTTTTTTTTTTATTTACAGTATGCACCTCCCTTGATTACTGCCTCCCTTTTCCTTCTCTTAGGAGCAGTGGGAATATTAAGATAGTTATAATACTTCTATAGAGGTTGATAGTGTCTCTGATGGACGGCTTTACTAAGTGATTTCAGCATTGATGCTCTGACATGCATATTAGTATATTGTTGAGATTTTTTTTTTATAGGTACGCTTTTTCTTGATGTGTTTCTCCAGTGCCTAATTTCCCTTTGAAAGTAAGATCAATATATTCTAACCCATGACGATACTTGCTCGTTCTTTTGGCTAATGTATAAACGTCGGAAAGATTGTAAATTTAATAGAATATATATCTACATGGTACACATGGTACATTAACAAAAAAAAAAAAAGAAAAAAAAAGAAAAAAAAAAGAAAAAAAAAGAAAAAATAAAAATAAAAATAAAAATAGGTTTAACTTTATTTTATATTAACATAATAGAACAATACCAGTTTTATTGGATAACCAATAAATATTATATATTTATATAGAAAAATAACCAAAAAAAAAATAATAATAAATAAATAAATAAATAAATAAAAGAAAAACAAAAGGTAAATAAAAATATAATTCAAACTTTTTTTTAAAAAAAAAAAAAAAAAATGGCTTTCTTAACTATGAGTGATGGGGTTAAAATCTATTATGAAGATAATAAGAAAGATGGACAAACCCTTTTATTTTGTCATGGACTAAATTCTTCTCATACCTTAATAAAAAATTTTATTGATGAATTTCGTGGAAACTATCATGTAGTTTGTTATGATCAAAGAGGTCATGAAAATTCCGATCGCCCCAAAATAAATATGAATGTTAATCGACTTGGAAAAGATTTAAATGAAATCATTGAACAACTAAAATTGAACGACATTATTTTAATTGGTCATTCTATGGGAGCTGCTACTATATTTAATTACGTTAATTACCATGGTTGTGATCGAATTAAAAAAATTGTTGCTGTTGATATGAGTCCTTACATGAGAAATACCGTTTGGGAAGGGGGTATAGGATTGGGAAAATGGACAGATAATCAATAATGAATACTAAAATTTAATGAATAATTACTTATTTATTATTCTTAATTTGTTACAATAAAAATTTACTAAAATTTATCAAGAATTTATTAATTATACTTTTTTTTAAAAAAAAAAGAAAAATATATATACATATATATATACAATATAATATAAATAATGTATATATTAAGTAAAACTAAGAAAATTCATATTATAAAAAAAAAAAAAAAGAAATTAAATCTAAAATAATTTAATATTTTTTATTCTTTTAATATTATATATTTATTAAAATTTTTTAATTTTTTTAATAATATCAATTATAATATTATAATATTAAAAATAATTTTTTTTAATAATGTTAATTATTATATTAATAAATAAGTTTTTTTACTTAATAATTTATATCAATTAATTAATTTTTCTATATTATTTTAAATTTTATTAAATATAAAATTTTAAATTTTACATAATTAATAAAATATTAATAGTTATTAATAGTAATACAAATTGTTCCTGACTCAAAACACAAATTATGAACATAAAATAATATAATAAATTGAAACAAATATTCATATGGCATGTATATATATTATAATTTATATCTATAATCTCTAATTTATTTTATAATTTTTATCTATAATCTCTAATTTATTTTATAATTTATATCTATAATCTCTAATTTATTTTATAATTTATATCTATAATCTCTAATTTATTTTATAATTTATATCTATAATCTTTAATTTATTTTATAATTTATATCTATAATCTCTAATAATTTATTTTATAATTTATATCTATATCTATAATTTAAAAATTATTTTATAATTTGAATTAATTTAATTTAAATTATTATTATTATTAATTATTTTTCTTAATATTATTATTAATTATTTTTTTTTTAATAATAATATTTTTTATTATTATTATTATTATTTTTTATTTTTAATAATTAATATAAACCTCTATTTTAAAAAATATAGAAAACCGTAATATACTAATTTTTTTTTTAAAAAAAAAACAACCCTTTTTAATAAGAACTAATAGAATTAATAAATCTACTAATAATAGTTAATAAATTATTAATAATAATTAATGAATTTATCATTAATAATTGAATAAATACATCATTTATAAATAAAACTATTATTAATAGTTTATAAATATGTTTATAAATAAACAATTTTTTATTAAATAAACAATTTTCTGTTATATCTATAAAAATATTAATAAATAAACAATCTTCTATTATGTCTATAAAATATTTATTTGGTTTTTATCATTTTCTATCTTTAATAAAATGCGTTATTCAAAATAATAAAGTAAAAAACAAGGTATAATGTATATTTTGGGATATATTCAATAAATCAATCGTATCTAAATTAATAAAAACTTAATAATAATATATGATCTGGTGTGGTTGTTGCTGATAATTTGAATATATTTTGGTATATTGAGTATTGCTAATTTGTTGTGATGAAAGAGTTGATGGAATTTGAGATGAAATTTGAGAAGGAAGAGTTGATGGAATATGAGATGAAATTTGAGAAGGAAGGGTTGATGGAAGAGTTGATGGAAGAGTTGATGAAATTTGCGATGGAAGTGTAGTTGGAACTTGAACTTCATAGACAGGACATTCAATAACATTTATGGTTGGAAGAGAAACAGCATTCATATTAAATTGTTCAACATTTCCACTATTAATTATAGTGGGACTAGAAATAATTGAAGGGGATGAAAAAGTATTTGGAATATCTTTATTTAATTGAACAAAAGTATCAGTTTGGATTGGTGATGGATAAACCGTTTGTTGTGGATTAGTATTAGTATTTACAGAGAGGGTTGGATATTCAACTTCAGAATATAGGGTATTACAGTAGTTTTTCATTTTATTAGAAATGTCAATATTATTATTAGAAGGGATAACTGGAACATTTAATGTTGGGGAAAGATAATATTGAGATGGGGTATTATTATTAGTATTATCATTATTATTATCATCATCATCAATATTTTTAGTATTATTTTGTTTAGTCTTTAAATCCTTATTCGAAGATTTTCCAATTTTATTAATAATCTCATCTTCATAATGACAAATATTATTGTAGGTCTTATCATCACATAATTTTTTCCACATTTTCTTAACATGAGAACTATTAATAATATCTGGTCTATTTCCAGCAGTTTTAAGAATAGAACCCCATAAAAGTTTCATTTGTTTTGGGGTTTTAGCACAATTATATAAAGATCTGCAAATACGTTCATAACATGGTTGAATATAAAATTCTTCAAGTTGATCAATAACTTTAGCAGAAATTAAATAACGATATGCCTCTATAATAATTAGTTTTAAATAAAATTTTTTTTTTTTTTTAAAAATAAATATTAATATCTATAATAAAAGTATCTAAAGATATGTTTTTTATATGTAATTATATAATAAAACTTACGAGCTCTATAAAATAATAATATGAATATGTAGTTTTTTTTTTTTTTAAATATATGAATAAATAAATTTCAAAAATTAATAATTATTAATATTTTATTTTAATTTTATTTTAAGAATATGAATATAAATACATATTATTTATTTTAAGAATATGAATAATAGATACATATTATTAATATTAATAATATTATAATAATTACTTTGATATGTTCCATTTCATTTTAATATATTCTTCAAAAGAATAATTTGTTTGTTTGTACTTTTTTCCTTGTAAAGATATTTGAACATTTTTAACTAATTCTTTAAAGCATCTTTGCTTTTCTAAATATGCCTTAAGAGAACTATTAAGTTTAATTTAAGAAAGGAAAAAAAAAATTAATATATTATTATATATTTTTTAGATACTATTGATTATTCATAATTATTATTTTTATTATTTATATATATTACTTTTCAAGAATAATATTTGATAACATTTTTATATATATTAGATAAACCAAAAATAAGAAAGTAATTATTTAATATATTTTAAACTTTATAATTTTTAAAAAAGTTATTAAAATATAAAATTATATAAATTATTATTTTAATTATTTTATTTTTATTCTTTATAAATTAAGTTTTTTTATTTATTTTTTTTTTTTGTATGCTTTTATTTAAGTACAAAAAAAAAAAAAAATAAGGAAAATTTTTTGTATTTATATCTTTTAATTATAATATATAAATTTAATCATTAATTTTTAATATATGCCATAATATATAAAAATCAATAATTATTTAAATTATTTAATTAAATTTTTAATCTATTCCTAAATAATTTTAATATATATTAAAAAAAAAAAAAAAAAATTAGTAAATTTATACACTTATTCATAATACTTTTTTTTTTTTTATGGTTAAAATATTATATAATTTTATATTATTGATTATTTAATAATATTATAATATATCTTTTAATATTTATTAATTATATATAATATTAAATTTTAATAAATAAATAAAAAAAAATGTTTCAAAAACAAAGATAGTATATTCTTAAAAATTAATAAAATAAATAAACTTTTAATTTTTATGGATAAAAGTATTTTTTCTGGTATGCAATTTTATTCGCTGAAATAATTATATAATATTAATATAATTTAAGTTATTTTTTATATTCTTTATACATACTTTTCTTTATATACTATTACTTCATTTCTTCATTTCTTTATTTCTTCCTTTTTTTTTTTTTTTTTTTTTTTTTTTTTTTTTTTGTATGTTGATTTTTATTTTTATCTTTATCTTTTGTTTTTTTTTCCATTTATTTCCATTATTACAAATTAGATTTTTATTTCGGAGATTTTCTAATTTTTTTATTATAAAATTTTATTACTATTATAAATATAGATATGAAAAAAATAATTTTAAAATCATTAATTGTATTTTAAAGTATTAATTAACCATAAAAATTTTGAAAAAAAAAAAAAGAATTCTAATAGAAATTATTTAATTTTATTTTATTTTATTATTATTATTATTATTTTTTTTTTTACAAAACTTGTTTTATTCTTATATTTATAAATAAGGATATTAAGATTTATGACTAGTATGGCTGTGAATAAAATTGAATAATTACATTTAAAATATATATATATACTTGAAATGAAAGTTGAACTAAAATTTAAAATACAAGAACTTTTAGAATTTTAATGAATATTTTTTTTAAAATCTTTAAAATACATATTACAATAAATATATTAGCAAATAGAAAAATTATAACTAATATTCTTAATTCCTTTTACAATAATTACATAAAAATTACACAAAACTTACACAATTTATATATATTAATGGAACAAACGTAATATATAATACTAAATATTATTCATGTAGATAATATTTTAATAAAAGTGTAATTAAAAAAAATTACCATTTTTAGGATTTAGTGAGTATTGTTAAATTCATTAAAATATAAATATATATTTATGAAATATTAATGTTTAATTATAATAATTATTTATAAATAAAGACATTTTAAAAGTAATAAATAAAAAAATATTATTATTAATTTCATAATTTTTGTATATTATAATAAAAACTAAATTTTTTTAATTATGAATTAAAGTTTGTATGGATTGTCAGAATTTGTTATTTTTAATTTATTAATTATATTATTTTAATATTAATATGTAAACAAAAAAATATTAATAAAAAAAAATAACAGTATAAAAAAAGTATTTATTTACATAGAGAAAAAACTTAATATTAAAAATAATAACAGTAGTATAAAAAATATCAGTCAACAAAAAAAATTACATAATAGTATTAATAATAATATTAATACTAATACTAATATTAATACTAATACTAATACTAATACTAATACTAATACTAATACTAATACTAATACTAATACTAATACTAATACTAATACTAATAATAATAATACTAATAATAATACTAATAGTAATACTAATAATAATACTAATAATACTAATACTAATAATAATAATACTAATAATAATACTAATAGTAATACTAATAATAATACTAATAATAATACTAATATCAATACCAATACTAATACATAATAATAATAAAAATAATAATAATAAAAATAATAATAATAAAAATAATAATAATAATAAAAATAATAATAATAAAAATAATAATAATAATAAAAATAATAATAATAAAAATAATAATAATAATAATAAAAATAATAAATATATTAATAATTATATTAATAATAATAAATAATTATATTAATAATAATGATACCAAAATAATAGTAATAATATTATCAACATAATAACAATAATTATAAAATAACATATAATTATTTATAATATTTATAATATTTATTTATATGATGAAGTAGATTTTTACTAATTTTAGGAAGATTTGATAATAAAAAGAATTATAAAATCAAATACTACAAAAATATGGCATATATATTTATGATGGCGTAATTTTAATTTAATACTTTTATATCCCCAAAAAATATATATATAAATAAAGATATAAAATTTTTATTTGAAATATTTTATGAATTGATCATTTCACATTAGTTATTATAAATAATAAAATATAATTAATATAAATTTTAATAAATTTAAATATAGTGTTTTTTATCTATCTATATCTATCTATATACTTATGTGATCATATGTAACTTTTTTTATATTAGTAATTTAAAAAATAAAATAATATAAAAAAATTATTAATATATATATTTTATAATAATATTAAAAGTTAGCAGTGATTTCGGTAGATGAGGAGATAAAAAAAAAAGAAAAAAAAAATCAAAATTATGCAAAATTTAATATATATCCATTTAACGAATAAATCTTCATATCATAAAATTTTATATACTTTTTAGGAAAATTATTAATTTTTTTTTTTTTTTTTTTTTAAAAAAATAAAGTTTATATGAAATGAAATTATGTAAATATTATAGATGGTAGTTTAAATATTAAAGAAAGATCTTTCATTTAATAATTACTTAAATTATTATGAAAAATTTAATATAATATAAAAGTCTAAAACAAAAGTATCAACTTTATATTAAAATATAAATATAAAACATACAAATAAAAATATAATTTTTAATATAAAAGTTTAAAAAAGGAGATACATAATATTATAATTACTTTAATAAAGATAAAAATAATTAAATATAATGTTTTTTTTTTTTTTTTTTTTTTTTTTTTTTTTTTTTTTTTTTAATATTATAATTATTATTATATAATTATAATTATAGATTTATTTGATTAATTTAGAAATAAAGTATTACAAACTATTTTTTAATAAAATACTTACAATACTTATTTCTATTTTTTTGTGTAAAATTTAACTATTGTTTTTTAATTTATAATATCTGGCTAATATTAGTAATATCTCTTTTTTTTTTTTTTTTTTTTTTTTTTTTTTTTTTGGTAAGAAATATAGTTGATTAATTAATGAATTATTGAATATGTATGAAGGAGATTAATTAACAATTTTTATACTTCATTAGTAAATATAAATAAAACATTATCTTAAAAATATTTTGTAGTAAAGTTTTCAATTTTATATTAAAATTTTATGATAATACGTAAAAAAAAAAAAAAAAAAAAAAAAAAAAAATTAACAGTAAAATTTGAAATTCATATAAATTCATATATAAAATTTTAAATTTTTTTTTCATAATTTTAATATTTTGATTTTTTATATGGATTATCAATTTTTTATTAAATAACTAATAAAGACATTAATTATTATTATTGTTCTTAAATTAAAAAAAATAAAAAAATAAATAAAAAAATATTTAAATAAAATAATATTATTATATATATATATTTTAAAATAGTAATAATTATTGTATCCACTAATCATTTAAACTATTTCAAATAGCAATAATATTATCATTTTTTAAATTATTTCAAATAGTTTTGAATAGTTTTACTTTTTAAATTATTTCAAATAAATGTAATACTAACTTTTTTTTTAAGCTGCTTCAAATAATTATAATAAATTAGGAAATACGTTCAAACAATTTTCTTTCGTTTCTTTTTTTTTTTTTGAAATTTTTTTTTTTTTTTGAAATTTTTTTATTTTTTATTTTTTTATTTTTTATTTTTGAAATTGTAAGAATAGAATTAATTCATCTTCTTTAAATTAAAAATAAATATAATAAAAAGTTGTAAATATATTATTAAAAACTTAAATTAAACATAATATAAATTTATTTATGATTTATTTATTTAATTACTAATTATTAAATATTAAATTTCAAAAAAATTTATTTGAAATGCATTTAATATTAAATAATATTATTAATAATAAAATAATATTAATAATGTATAAATGATTTACTTATAAGAAAGTTATTATAAAGTTACAATTTACATTAAGTATTTAAATAAATATTTATAAGAATTTATTTTCAAATATATCTTCAAAATTTATCATTATATATATATATTTTTTATATGAATTAATTAAAATATATTTTTTTTCCTTATTTTAAATGATAAATCAATAAAACATATAAATTTGAATCGTTGATTTAGAGCTAATTTATTATAGAAAAAAATCCTATTAAATCTAATGATATTTATGATAATTAAAAATAGTTTACTAATACCATCCACTATTATAAATTAATTTAAAGTAATAGGTCATATTATGGTTAGAAATTAATTTAATAATTTATTCATAAAAATTAATAATAATAAAACATAATTTCGATAATTCTTTATTATTATTAATTTTTTCATATATAAATATATAATTATTAATTTTTTTTTTTTTTTTTTTTTTTTTTTTTTTTTTTAAATTTAATATTTTAATTTATTATTAAATAAATATTAATAAAATATTAATATATTTTTTAAGTATATATGTTCGGTTAGAACAATAAAGGTTACTGTCAAGGTCGGGGTTCGAATCACTGATAGAGCACCAAATAAGCCCTGAAGTTTTCTATCCTGAGGTCTCGTACAACTACAGTGGTACCTAAAAAGGCTTTTCTCTTTTGGTTACCATCACACCCAACCCTGATACTATGCTACGATGTAATTATAGGTCTTGATGATTTCTCCCAGGTTAATTCGAAAGGAATTAGGCAGGAACAAATTCCAACACACACATGATTACACCTACCTGGAGGAGTGAATGCTTCTTATTCCGATATACGTGGTCAATGGAGATATATGTTGGAATGTATAGGGAATTCATCTCCGGGCAGACGTGTTAACGATATGTTGTGAGCAACTACGCTGTACTGATATGCCATATATCCTTACACCGACAGTAATTACTAATGGGAGATGGGATACCCATTATGTGTATGTCTATATATTTATTTTTTTAAAATTTATTAATAATAAAATTAAGATTTATTTATCGTTTTCTTTTTTTTATTTCTTTTTTTTTATGTAATAAAGTTATTATTTTAACTAATAAATTTTGCAACATTATATATAAACAAATGTACAAATTAATAAAATTTGATTAATTTCTAAAAAATTCATTTATTTAACTTTATTAAAAAAAATTAAAAAAAAAAAAAAAAAAATTATTTAATAAATGAAATTAAGAAATTAATAAAATTAATGAATATTAAAATCAATAAAATTTATTGGTTGAGGTTATTATATAATATATATCCATAAAATTTCAAAAAAAATTGTTTATTTTAAATTATTTTATATAAAATATAACATTTTTTGAGAATATTAAGATATAGCTTAAGATATGAAAATTAATACTTTTAAAATTTAATTTTCTTATTTCATAAAATCTACTTAAAATAACTTTATTACCATTATTACAGCATAGCTTATTATCGACTTTCATAAATTCAATAAACAAATTTGATTTTTATTATTTTTATATCTAATTTAATTATATATATATATATTTATTATATTATATAATTGCTTAATTTTTTTCTTTTTTTAACTATTATTTTTTAATTTTTTTTTTCTTATTTTAATTATTTTTTATTTTTATTTAATTTTTCATTCATTTCAGTAAAAGTAAAATGCCGTTTTTATTTTTTATTAATTATATAAAGAAAAAAAAAAAAAAGTTATTTTTTTATATTTTAAAAATATAAAAATTTATGATTTATGAATGAATGAAATTCATTGGTTAAGTTAATATCGTTATTTATTTATTTATTTATTTTTTTTTATAATAATTGATATTTTTAATAATTAAATATAATTAAATTATTTATAAATCAATAAATCGTTTCTTAAAATTATTACTATTTTAAGTTATTTGTTTATAATTTTGGGTAAATAATAAGTTAGGTACTTTTAATTACTTTACTCTCAAATTTTTATTTTCTAAATATTTCAAAATATTAAAATTTATTCTAAGAATTCTTGTATTTAATCATATTTATATTAATATTCTTCTTTTAATTATTATATAACTAATAATAAATTTGAATAAATACACATATATTTATTTATTTTATAATAATTTTATAGTAACATAATTTAATAAAACTCATTAAATTTTTTTTTAAATTTTAATTGCAAAATTCAAAATAAATATAATTAAACAATGTTTTTAATAATTTAGAAATTATTATTATTATTATTATTATTATTTTTTTTTTTTTTTTGAAATATTTATTTTTAATGGCGCATATATATAATGATTAGGATTATGAAATACATTAAAAATGATTTAACTTCCAAATATAACTTTCTTATTTAATAATAACAATTCAAATAGCTTTAGTTATAGAGTTTTTGGTACTTTTTTTTTTTTTTTTTTATTAAATTAATCTATTTAATTTTATTAAATTAACAATATTATAATATATGCTTTAAGAATATTAAAGTAATGTTATATATAGTTAAAATAATAATAGTATATATTATTATATTTAATATTTAATATATATATTTTATTTTTACTTTTTTTTTAATACAATAATGATTTTTTTTTTTTTTTTAATAAAATTTTAATGATTATTTTTTATATAAATTTTTTTTTATAAAAAATCCATCTTATAGAATTAAAATAATTCCATCTATTTGTATTGATAATCAATATTACATAAAAAAAAAAAAAAAAGATGAATATTTCTTTTAAATTAGGAAAAAAAAGAAAATAAAAGAAAAAAAAAAAAAAAAGAAAAAAAAAAAATGCAAACTTTAATAAAATTCATTGGTTGAAGTAATTTTCAATATTTATATATATATTTTTTTATAATAATAAATAAATGAACAATATTATTTTTATTATTCTTAACTCATTCTTAAATTTTCCTTTTTTTTTTTTTTTTCTTTTCTTGACTTTCCTGATTTACTTGATTTACTTGATAATAATGTACACTAATATTATTATAATATATGTATATGTTTTTTTTTTTTTATTACAATTTAGTAATATGTCTTTTATATAATAAAATTTCAAGTAATTATTTATGAAAAATTTTTATATAAAAAATATTAAATATTATTTTTATTCATATCTTTTTTTTTTTTTTTTTTTTTTTTCAATGAAATGGATGAATTTAAATATATTATAAAGTAAACTATTATTATTATTATTATTATTATTATTATTATTATTTAAATATGAAAATAAAAAAAATATATATAAATAAATAAAATAAAATAAAATAAATAGTAGAATATGTATATAAAGTACAGATTGAATAAAATAAAATAAACATGAAAATTTAAAAATAATTACAAATGAAATAATAATTATTATTATAATTACATATCTTTTTTTTTTTTTTTTTTTTTTATCTATAATAGTTTAAAGTGGTATAATATTATATAATTATATTTAAAATGTGATAATAAAAATAATAGTTTTTTTTTTTTTTTTTTTTTTTTTTTTCATAAATTATTTCCAATATTTTAAGGTATAAGTCATTTTAGGATGTGTAATACGTTCAATTAATTTACTCTCAAATTTTTCTTTTCCTAGTTTATAATAACAGTTCAAAACAGCTTGAGCTGTCATTCTTTTAGCAAGTTTCTTATTATTACTAATTTTTATAAATTCATTTAATGGAACAGCTTCACATTCCTTAAACAGAACATTTAAACAACATGAAGTAGAATTATTATCTATTTTAATTAATCTTTATTTTCATTTTCATTTTCATTTTTTTTTTTTTTTTTTTTTTTTTTTTTTTTTTTATTTTCGTTTAATATATATATATATATTGATAATAAATAAATAAAAAATAGATAATTATTAATTAGTAAGTTATAATATAAAAATAAATAAATTAATATATATATATATATTTTATTTTTTTATTTTTATTTTTTTTTTTTTTGTACAATAATAAATATTATCCCTATATTTTTTACTTACTTAAAGAAAATTTTTGGATTACTTAAAAAACCATCCAAGTGTGAATATTTTTTACCAATAAGAGAAAAAGCTTCAATACAATCATTAACTACTTCTAAATTGTCTATGGCTTGATCTAAACTAGAAAATTTAAAGATATGTTTTGATAAAAGATTAAATAGTTCATCATTTGTTTTATTAAATTGATAATAATTATCAATATGTATAGCTCCAACTAAAACTTCAAAAAGATCGGCAATAAATTTTGGAGCTAAAACTTTTTCAACTTTTCTTCTTTTTATATAATCTTGACATTTCACTGAACTTTCCATTTTAGGTATATCATTAATAATACCTAAATTTATAATTAGATCAGCAAATACTTGATTTTGAACAGAGATGTGTTTATATTGAGTTAATTCTTTAGGATTAGCTTTTTTAAATTTATTAAAGAAATAGTTAACTGTAATAAGATCAATTACAGCATCACCAAGATATTCAAGACGTTGATATCTATGGTAATATAGAAATAAATAAATAAATAAATAAATAAATAAATAAATAAATAAATAAATAAATAAATAAATAGATAAATAAATAGATAAAAATTAATTAATTAATAAAAATAAATTAATAAATAAATAAATAAATAAATAAATAAATCAAAATTTACTCTTTTTGTCCATTTGATTCATTAATTGATATATTGTAGAGAACAGTGTATAATACTGAATTTTTAGAATAGGTATGATTAAACATTTTACAAATATGCTTCACAGCTTTATCATAATTAAAACTAGGTAGTGAGCTTAACAATTTTTTATTAATAGTAGGTCTCCAACTATATTGAAGTGAAGATAATAATCCTGTACTATATAAAAATAGTTTACAAAGTTGTAGAGAATGAGAATGAGAAATATCATTACCATCGATATAGCAAGCACCAATTAATGACTCAAAGAAATCAGCTTTTGGTTTAGCGTCACGATTATCTATGATACTATCTTTAACTTTCATTCCTTCAATAATCTTCATATTTGGAGGATGAAAATAACTGATTGAAAATCTCTTTTTAATAAAGTAACGATCCCATTTAAGTTTATTAATTAATTTAATTAATTTACCATTACTAACAAGATCCATACGTTTATTAGTTAAAAAAGATTCATTTTCATCTCTATAACAATTCAAAAGGTCCATTGTGGTAAAATATTTTAAAATTGTATCACCAAGTAATTCAAATTGTTCATGTCGATCACCTATAATTAAATCTGAAGATCTAGAAGTAGAGGCATACAATAAATTTTCAATAGAAATATTTTTTAAACCAATTTCATATCTAAATTCTCCCATAGTGCAATAGGCTTTTAATTTATAGGTTAAAATTGGAATATGTTGAATGAATTTTTGCCAATAAATAGGAAAATAAAAAATTTGACATAGTTCAGGAATAAACCATGACCTATAACCAGATGAAACATGATTTTTTATTTTTTCCTCTTTTTGAATACGAATAAGTTCTATTTCTTTTTCACTACGATAACCAAAATTTTTTAAAAGAGAAAATACCTTTCCACTCATTAATGGAAAGTTTAAATATTTATATTTATAATTAGCTAAATTATAATTATCTTCAATGTATTTTTTATAAGTAGTAATATTTTCTTCTTCTTCAGTTCGACTACAATCAAAAGAATCGCTCATAATAATATAATCACTTACTTTGGAATAACAATAAATACGATTATTATAAACTGTTCTAAAATAATTATGAAATAAAGTACTAGAAATATAATCAACATTCTCTTTATTTAGTTTCGAAGTATGATAGTATTCAGTAAAAGAAGGATCTCCCTTTAATTTAGTAAAAGTATCTCTTACATTAAAATAATTTTCTTCAAAAGGTTTAGTTGGATTGACAACTTCTTTTTGATTATTACGAATGAGGTAATCTACTGTAGCCATCCAATCGGCTATAGTAAGTAAACTTGGATTAGATACTTCACTAAGTGAATAATTTATGAAATCCCAATCTATATTTATTTTTGAATTGTCATTTTCTAAAGATTTACAAAATGGTAACACATAATATAAATCACCTGTATCTCCATTCATTTTAAATTCTAAATTTATACAAAGTAAACCCCACAATTTATATTGAAATCTTCTTATATCTTCTATTTCATTTGGATTAAAACAAACCGGAAAATAACTTTGACATTCACTGTTATTAATAATATAATTATTTTTCATTGTATCTATTTTAATGTTTGACTTTTTTGTAACAATTTTTTTATTTCCAAATTCTTTATTTAATTTATTTTTTAGTTCATTAATTTCTTCTCTAGTGTGATTATTATGAAATTTATCCCAAGAAGATATTGAAAATTTTATTTTTGAAGTTCCACTATAACAACAAATTTCTTTTAATTCACTAGGTATTGGCTTTTTTGTTAAAAAACCAATAAACATTCTTTTTTTTTCACCTGTAATTGGATCAATATAGTTCATTAATGGATCATCTAGGAAATCAATAATTGATACAAATAATTGATTTTTAGGATGGAATATATTTTCAAAACAATTATATTCAGATCTTTTTTTTTTTTTTTTTTTTTTTTTTTTTAATTTAATTTATATTGTATTTAAATTATTAAAATAGTAAAAAATTATATTAATGAATGTATTTAAAATTATTATTATTTTTATAATTTTTTAAATTTTATAATAAATGTTATATTTATTATTATTATTATTAATATTATTATCATTATTTTTTTTAAAAATAACTTACTTTATATCTTCCCAACCTTTCTTTGAAAAAACCTCTGGATATTCTAGACTGTCAATATTTTTATTAATGTCATTTTCATTTTCAATATTACTATTTTTATTGAACTGTTCCATTAAATACTTATTTCCTTCAACAAATGGAAGTATTTTGCAATTAAAATGATATAATACTTTATATAATGTAATTTTTGCTTCAATTTCAGCTTGTTCTGATGAATTAGAAAGAGGACCAATAATGGTTAAATCTTCATTTTCAAATGAAAGAATTGCAGCATATTTTGGTTGGTTATTATTTTTTATTAGAGATGAATAAACTTCTTTATTTATGAAATCTCTTAAGATATTATTCATTATTGTTTGGCGGTCATGTTTATAAGTTTCTATATCATTATATTTTTTTATTGAAATTTTAAAATTAATATTCTTTAAAAAATATTCTTCAATAAAGTCATAAGACAATGCCAGGCCAAAATTTGTTTTTGTCCAATAATTATTTGAAAATGTGAAATCCATATTATATGAATTGTTATAGTCAGAAGTCAACATTTTTAAAAAATTTTTTTTCTGTTAAAGATAATATTACTTTTTTAATAATAATTAAACTTATAAATGTTAAATAAAATTAAAAAAACAAAAATAAAAAAAAAAAAAAATTATATTAAATTAAATATTTTAGTTTTTTAATAATAAATTGATTTTAATTTTGTTAATACTTAATAAATACAATACTTGAAAAGAAGATTTATTATGAGCTTTTAAAATTAAATCATAATTTAATTAAAAAATAAAAGTCATATGATCTTAATTGAACATAAAATAATGAAATATAAAAAATATAGAATTTATATAAATAAATGAATAAATAAATAAATGAATAAATGAATAAATAAATAAATAAATAAATAATAAATAAATAAATAAATAAATAATAAATAAATAAATAAATAAATAAATAAATAAATGACATACTATTAGAATATATGAAATATATTAAAAAAATGGATTCAAATGTATTGGAACATATTGTAATATAAATAATGAATAAGCCACAGTGTAATAGTATAAAATCATTTAATTTAGAATAATTAACTCTTTATTATAAAATATATTAAAAAAGTTTAAACTATAAACTATAAATTCATGACTCTTAACACATACTAACGAATTAACATACTAAATAAAAAACTAGATAAATAACATATATTTTGTTAAAAATATGAAATTAAATAATTTATATTAAAAAGGATTATATTAAATTTAAGAATTACTTATATACATTCTGATTAGTTTTTATGATTTTTTCATTTGCAAAACTATAGAATATATAATGACCATTGAATTTTTGGTAGGGAATTTATTATAACATTGATACTTCGTATTTTTGATTATTATATTCTTATTTTTTTTCATATTTTTATTTTTTATAATTTTTATAATAATATATATTATTATTTTATATATTAAAATTAATAAATTTATATATTAAAATTTTAATAATTTTAGAATTTATGATGCCACCAGTTTGTTCATAGATAACCTTGAAATATTAATTTCACATTAATTTTTTTCACGATAAACAGTGATACCACTAGCACTCATAACATAAATGTAAGAAGTAGCAATTTTAGCTAATTTTTTAGTATATTAAATAATATTTAATAATTTTCTTCTCTTTATTATTATTATTATTATTATTATTATTATTATTATTATTAACTTATTATTTAATTATTTTTTAAAATTTAATAAATTAATTTCAGGATTGCTAAATATTACTTCTATATTAAAATGGATCTTCATATAAATTTTTTATAATATTAAATATAAGTTTCGTCTATTCCAAGAATAAAAAAAAAAAAAAGATATTTTTTTTTTCATTATATAAATATATTGAAATACTGATTATTAATAGTAATAATAAATATCATATATATATAGTTTTAAATATGTTATATATTTATTATAAACCAAAAAAGCAAGTTAGGATTTGTTATAATAATTAAAGGCGAGATTTGATTTTGATTCATCAGTTTCATATAAAACTATATTAAATAGTAATTCCCGGTCATATGTATTGTGGAGTTCATGTTCGTTCTGAAGGGAAACTACTATTAATTCAATATGTAAATAATGTTTCAAAAAGTTTTATATTAATAATAGAACTAATTTTATTTGAGGATTTAACATTATATAATATTTTATTATATAAAGTATATTTTAATATATGTTAAAAGTTAATAATAATAAATATTTATTTTTAATTTAAAAATAACCATAATATTAAATAATCATTTTCGGACTGTTTGAATATAAGATACCAATAAATATGTTAAATATTTATGATATATAATATTAATGACATATTTCTCATTTCATATTTGGTCATAATTAAGTTTATATATTGATTATATAAAATAATAATTAAAATTAATATAAAAACAAAAATAAAAATTAAAATTTGAATAAAATATGGAATAAAAAAAAAATATGTATATAATAAAAGATATAAATTTATATAAAAATATTTGTATGTAAAATAATTAAATTTAATATAATATGTTTGTTTCAAATCATTGAATGAAATATATTTAATACTAAAATTTAATATTAAAAAATATAATAAAAATATAATATTAAAAAAAATTTTTAAATATCATAATAAAAAACTTTTTAAATTATGATATAATAAAATATTATTAAAGTTACTTTAATGTATAATTGCTTTTATTTTATATAATATTAAAGTAATTATTTAAAAAAATAAAATTAAAAATAACCATTTAACTTTATTTTTATATTTTTTACAATATAAAATAAATTATATATTAATTGTTACTACTTTAAGCAATTAATTATGTATTCCTGTTAAATGTCCTTTAAATTTTTTAAATATTTATACTAAAAACATTTTTTATTTTTTATATAGGTCTTATTATATAATATGGAAAAGAAATATTGAAAATAAAATTAAAGAAAACCAGAAATAATATTTTATATGTTTTTATTATTATAGTTTGTGGCATTATTAAGTATAAAATGAATTTCAATATTCAATATTCCAATATACAATATATGTTCATCATTAATGATTGACTTTATTACTCCATTAATGATATACAAAATACAAAAAAAATTTTTTTTTTCCATTTATAATAAGAAAGTATTTTTATAGAATCCAACAAATCTTAATATATATTAATATTCAATGTTAATATATGTACAATACAATACAATACAATAATTACAGTATGTATAAAAATTTTTGAACAATGTTGTACAAAAAATAACATTTTTTACCATTTTTTGTACAACAATGATCAAAAATTTTTATACAAACTGTAAATATATTTATAATTGTTTATTATTAAAAAAAAATATAGATATATAGATATATATATTTATTTTTATATAATGATTGTATTTCTTTCTTTCGTTATATATATATATATATTTTATTTTATTTTATTTTATTTTATTTTTTTAAACTTATAATAATAAGAGAAAATAGTTCATAAATATATTATTTATGACTATTTTCTCTTGTAAATGCTTAATGAATACAAGTCTTATTATAGTACAGTATCAGTAATAAGTTATTTGATATTTAATGACTTTTCTGAACAGTCATTTGTGCATTTCATTAATTCCTTATTTATTTATACTTTTTCTATAAAAATAAAAAAAAAAAATTTTTTTTTTGTATTTAATTATTTTATTATTTTTTTATTTTTATTTTTTTTTTTATTTTATATAACATATAAAAGTTTATTTGTAATTTATAATAAATTAAATTAAATTGAAATTTTTAGTAGGAATGATAAAAAAAAATTTTTTTTTTAATAAAAAATTGTTAAAACTTCCTTTTATATTAATAAAAAGAAAATCTTGCCTTTTTTTTTTTTTATTTTTATTTTAAATATAAAAGTTTAAATAATAGTAAATTTATGATAAAACAGAAAAATAAATAAATATATAAATAAATAAAAAAAAAGTTTAATAATTATATAATTAAATAATAATTTAAACATTGAATAATTGAGTAATTATAAATAATAATAAATTAAATGTAATACAATAGAATATATAAAATATAAAAAAAAATAATAAAATAAAAAAATTTTAAAAAATACAGAATATTAAATAAAAATAAAAATAAAAGTTATAATTTTTTATTTTTTTATTTTATTTTATTTTGTTTATTTTAAAATTACATTATATATAAGAAATAATTAGTAAAATTTAATGAGATATAAATATTTTCTTTATATAATTTTATTATATAAAGAGAAATAATAAAATAATAATACAATAATAATAATTAAAATAAATAAATATTTATTAATATAATTTCAAAATTTAAATAAAATATTCTAATTTATAATAATTATTTTGGAATCAATTATTTAATAATTTAGCAATATATATATAAAACCTTGTATAAAATAATATATTAAAAACCTAAAAATAAATAAAAAAGTTTAATAGTAAATTTTCAAAAGCAAAAACAAATATACATATAAAAAATAAAACGAAATCAATATAACAAAGACCAAAAAAAAAAAAAAAAAAAAAAAAAAAAGAATAAAAAATAGAAAAAGAAACATTCTTAAATATATTCAAACTTAATACATATGTATCAATAAAATAAAACAGAATAAAATTGAATAACAAAATTATATTCAATTAATTAAATAAACAAAATTTTATGAATATATTAATGATAATAAATTAAATAAAAGTATTAAAGAAATATATTTGATATCAGATTTTTTTAAAAATATTAATGTAATATATATTAATTTCAATAAAAATTAAAGAATAAAATTATTTTTTATTTTTCCTTTTTTTTTTTCCTCTCAATAAAAATTGTAAGGACACTCTAAAATAATTGAAAATTAAATTTAAATAAAATCAATATAGTAAATTTTTTTATTTTTTTTATTTTTTTTTATAAAAAATTTATATAAAGATACATAATAAACTAAATTTTATATTCAGATACATACAACAATGGCAATATTTTTTTAATTTTAATAATTTATAAATTATATTTATTAAAATGCTTTTTTATATTATTTAATTATATAATACAAATATTTATATTTAATTTATAATTTATTTAATTTATTGTAATTTCTTTTTTTTTTTTTTTTTTTTTTTTTTTTTTTTTTTTCAATAATTTATACAAGTAAAATAATATCATAAATAATATTTATAATATTTTATATTATTAATAAAATTAATATATTATAATAAAAGATAAAAAAAAATAATAATTATAATAATTAATATCATTAAAAAAAAAAACAAAATCAAAAACAAATACAAAATTATTTAAATAGAGAGAAAAAAAAAATAAAATAAAATATTAAAAATAATAATAAAATGTTTCTAAAAAGAAATAATAAACATTTTTATAGATTTATAATAATTTTCTTAATCTTCTGTATATCAGTAAGTAAAATCAAGATTTTTTTTTTTTTTTTTTTGATATATTTTAAAATAATAATAATATAACCATGATAATAAGTTATTAATAAGATATTAACTTATAATGTATATTTATATACTTTTTTTTTTTTTTTTTTTTTTTTTTTTTTTTTTTTTTTTTTTTTTTTCATAAATTCATGTTTGATATAAAATAAATAAATTAATATTTCTTATAGTTAATAACATTTATATTTCGAGATTTTACAGAAGAATTGACTGGAATTCAATATTTTGAATTTTTATTTTTCTATATTGAATTTATTTTTTATATCTTAGGAATATTATTATTATATATTTCGGTATGCTTATTACACAAATTACATATCAATTATAATTATATTTATATTATTATTAATCTATTTTTCTTTTTTTATTTTTTTTTTTTTTTATTTTTTTTTTTTTTTTTAATTAGAATCAACCAAAATATATAAAGTTATATACTTCGTTTTATTGCGCTATCATTGTAATAAACATTTTAGCTCTTATTATTGAATATTTCGAAGATAAAGGTATTTTAAATAAATAAATTCAACTATTTAAATTTTAATAATGTTACAGTTTACTTAAATTTATATATATATATTTTTTATGAAATATACAGAAATATTTTTAGGTGTATTATGTACAATTTTTAGGGTAATTAATAAAAAAATTTTATAAAACATATATTCATTTTTTGTATCACCCAAAAAATAAAATTAATTAATTTTTTAATTTCTGAAAATATAAATTAAAAAAAAAAAATTTTTTTTAAATTATTAATAAACTTTTTTTTTTATTAATTATATGTATTAATATATTTGTAAAAAATTAAAAGATAATACTTATATTTACATTACTTTATTATCAAGTTAAATTTTATGTTAATGAAAAAAATACTTCCAATGTTAAAACTAGAGATGTTAAAATTGATATAAATGAAAGTGATATTAAAAATTCTAACAATATTAATATCAAAGAAGATGCTGACAAAAAAGAACAAAAAGGAAACGAAACAGACAAAAAAACTTTTCAAGGAGATAACTTTGATCAATTCACAGATGAAGATATTACTCAAACGGAAATATATGTTAATAATGATAATAAAAAAAGTAATAAAGATGATAATAATTCAATTAAGGGAAAAAAGAGACGTCAGTATTGGAAAAATAAAAGAAACTTTTTCATAAATTATACACGCTATATATTCAAAAGAAATTTTGGTAATAAAGATGAAGCTTTAAAAAGAAAATCATCTTCCTTAAAAGAATCATCGAAATCATTATCGAGATCTGTAAATAAATCTATTAGAAGTCACAAGAGTCATAAAAGTAGCGTAAAGGCACCAAGTAATGAGGAAGCCTATTGCTATTCATTTTTCATTGATGAATCTATAATGGTTCCAGGTTATCATACAGATGGGGTTAAAACAATTTATATTGATGATGCGTTACCAATTGCTAAACCAAAACCAATTTATAGTTGTTCCGATGATAATTCTTCCAGTATTACACAAAAGATTCAAGAATCTGTTAAAAATAGAAATAAGAGGAAAGTAATAAAAGAAATTTATCATCATGATTATGTCTTGCCAAGTATTTTAGAAAAAGATTCAAAAGAAATTGATGAAAATTATGGTACTGTTATGGAAACAAATTCTGAAATTGGAAACGAAACTGAAATAAATTTAGGCTTAGGATTAGATTTGGATATGAATTTAGATATAGATTTTGATTTAGAGATAGAAAATGAATCTGAAATTGAAACCGAAACTGAATTAGATCGTAACCATTACTATTCCAATAAAGATATGGTTGATATAAGAGGCGATGAAAGTAAAAAGGAAGATAATATTACTTTTAATTCATTGATAAATCATCAATCCTATTCTCCTCATCTTTCACCAAAGGATGAATTAGAAGAAGAAAGTCTCATTGTAAGTATTGATCAAAATAATGAATTAAGTCAATCAAGATTATCAAGCCTTCCACTTTCTTCTCCATTAACTTCTTCTTATATCAAGGACCATTCTTTTATCCAAGATCACTCTTTAAATTATAATAATTCTGAACAAGAAAATAATTCAAATTTAACTGTAAATATAAATCAAAAATATACTTCTCCTTCTCTTTTACATTATTCTCCACAAAAACCATTACCTGTAGCTTCGCAATCATCTTTATCTTTATCTTTATCCAAAGAATCTTTACCCTTCCAACAACAAAATCAATATAAAGATCACTATGATCATCAACTTCAGTATCATCCATCAACAATTTTATCTACTGTGTCTTCAATAAGATCATCAACTGCTGGTGATAATGAAAGTGATAGTCAAAGTCTTGTAAGGGCTAGTGAATTTAATAATCATAAATCTTTGATTAGAGCTAATGCCAATTCGATCACAGATAGTACTATTCTTACTCCTTCTACACCACCTACTACACTTGTAATGTCTACTATACCTTCTTCACCTACTACTCTTATAACGCCAACTACACCTACTATACCTTCTTCACCTACTACTCTTATAACATCTACTACACCTACTACACCTACTATGCCTTCTTCACCTACTACTTTTATAACGCCTACTACACCTTCTTCATTTACTACAACTATAAGTACTATCACTAATACTACTAATGTAATACAAAAAAAACCAAAATGAAATATCCTCTAATTTACCTCAAAAAGAACATTCTTTAAAGGAGAAGAAGAAAAAAAGACATAATAATCATAAAAATCATCATAAACATCGCCATACCTCAGATAAAATAAAAAAATCAAAGGATACTGGTTCTGAAATAGATCCAGCAACAGAAAATAAAAAGAAAAAGTCTAAAAAGAAGGGAGCCATTCTCTTAGATGATTTAATGATTCCAGAATCCATGAATATATTGAAAGAAGATTTAATACATTACAATTATAATAAGTATGATTTCCCATCATCACCTTCTTCTCTCTCATCCACTATGTCATCTCCTTCCTCGCCTACTTCTACTTCTTTTAAGACAGAATCACCATTAATAAAAAGGTTTTATTAATTAAATGATTTTTTTTTTCTTTAAAAAAAAAAAAAAAAAAATAAAAAAAAAACAAAAAAAAACAAAAAAAAACATATATATATATATATAATTGCTATTTTATATAAAATATAAAATGTAATTTTTTTTTCTATATTCTTTTTCTTATTATCATTTACTATTTTTATTTTTATTTTTATTTTTATTTTTATTTTTTATTTTTTTTTATTTTATTATTTGTAAAAAAAATAGTAAAACTATTTATTATTAAAAATTAAATATTTAAAATTTCAATTAAAGGTCAAATGTTAAATTTATAGGTATTTATTTATTTAGTTTTTTTTATTATTATTACTATTATTATTAATTTTTTTTTTTTTTTTTTTTTTTTTTTTTTTTTTTTTTTTTTTTTTTTTATTATTTTATTATTTATTAAATATTTATTAATATCATGTATCTATTAAATATAATTAATAAAATAGAAAAAAGATTTTTTTTTTATTTTTTATATTTAAACTTTTTTTATTATTCTTTATTATATTTCATTAAATTCATTAAATAAATAAATATTTTACAAAAAAAATATATATATATTTCATGCCTTGCTTAGTAGAGTTTTTATTTTTATCTTTTTTTTTTTTTTTTTTTTTTTTTTTAACAAATAATAATCAGTAATAATAATAATAATAATAATAATAATAATAATAATAATAATAATAATAATAATAATATAAAAACAAACAAACAAACAAACAAACAAAAAAAAAAAAAATATAAATGAATACTTTTTTTTTTTTTTTTTTTTTTTTTGAAAATAAACTATATATATATTTATTATTATTATTATTATATATTTATTATTATTATTATTATATATTTATTATTATTATTGTTATATATTTATTATTATTATTATTATATAAATTGAAAAGAATTAATAATTTTTATCCTTAATAATTTTTTTTTACGTTTTACAGAAACGACAAAAAAAAAAAATCTTTAAGCATTGGTGGTGGTAGTAGTTATTAATAATCCAAAAAAAAAAAAGAAAAAAAAAAAAAATAAAAAAGTCATTCGCAACAGAACAATATTTTTTTTATACAATTTTTATTTATTTATTTATTTACTATTGATTTTAATTTTCATTTTCAAGTTTTTTTTTTTTTTTTTTTTTTTTTTAAAAGTTTTAATCTTTATTATTATTATTATTACTATTATTATTTTTTAGTTTAATATATAACATTTTAATTTTATTATTACATTTTAATTTTAATTTTAATTTTTTATTATTATTATTTTTTTTTTTTTTAAAATTTATTTTATTTTATTATTTAAAAAAAAAAATTTCGTTTGGTTTATGATTATGATTATTTTTATTTTTATTTTTATTTTTTTTTTTTTCTTCTGAAACTATATAAATTATAAATATGAAAAGAAATATATATAAATATTAAATATTAAAGCATCAATAAAAAAAATTTTATTAACAGAAAATTTATATTAAAAAGAAAAAAAAAAAAAATTCTTTTTTTTTTACTTAGTTATAATATATATAAATTGATAAAATTGGTATAAATTTATTTATTTATATAATGAATAAAAAAAAAAATTTTTTTATTATTCATTATATCTTTATATATATATAATATGTATTAAAAAAAATTTTTTTTTTTATTTTTTTTCCCCCCTTTTTCATTATTTTAATATTTAATATTCATTCATTTTTTTTTTCTTGCCTATAAAAATAAATATTATTAAAATTATTTTGTCATATACATAAATAATTTATATTTCAATAATTATTTCTTTCTTTGTGAAATATATTGTATATATAAATATATATATATATGAAATAAGTAAAAAAAAAAAAAAAAAAATAGTATTGATACTAATGAAAAATAATATTAAAAAAAGTTTTTTTTTTTTTTTTTTTTTTTTTTTTAATTTTATTATTCATGATTTACATTATGGTTAAATTATTACGAAAGGAAATGATTATAAAAAAAAAAAAATTACTATTAATGAGATTATTGTATGGATAATGTGTATATTTTATAAATAATAATAGTGAGTATTAAAAAAAGAAAAAAATCTTTTTTTTTTTTTTTTTTTTTTTTTTTTTTTTTTTTTTTTTTTTGGATGAAAAAAGAAAAGATTGAATATTTTAATTTGTTATAATATTATTATTTGATGAAGATTTTATTGGTTAATTATGATAAGAAAATTTATTATTACTGTAAATTGTAGAGGTACGATTTTTAGACTTTTGCAGTATAGATGAGTAATTTATTAAATCAGATTCATCTTCTGGTTTATGATAAAGTGTATCATCATTATTTTCAAAAGCTTCTAAAATTACAGATTGACTTTTATAATTTGATAAGCCTTTAATACGATGGTTTATTCGTGGGAGGGATTGATATTTACTAGCAGTATTGAATGAACTTCGTCTTTTTGGTGAATAGAGGGTATTATTACTAGAAGATTCAGATATTGTACTCATTGGGGCTTTATCCTTAGCATCTTGTCTTGGACTATAATAAAATGAAGAAAGGTTATTATTATCTGAATTAGAATTTGTTTTTAGGTTGATACGTTTTCCTGAACCTTTTGCATTTTCTTTACTACTACTTGGTATTGGATCTTCCTTTAATTCACGATTTAAAATATTTGTATTTGTGGTATCCGGAACAGAATCATAATCAAAATCATAGGTATAATCTTGTATAGAGTCAAATGTAATATTCATTTTATTTTTTGGTGATAAAACGTCGCTGAAATTACTTCTGAAACGACTACTTTCTGATTGAGCCTTTTCTGTGGCAGGGGTTTCATGAATTGTAATGGTTGGGGAGCTGTCTTCTTTTTTTGTAGCGTTTTCATTTATTTGATCTAAAAGTTTTTGACATTCCTTTTCCAAATTGAGGTAACTATTCCAAATAAGAGCATATCCGTTTTCAAGCATTTCTTTTTCCTCTCTCACCTTTTGAATATCTTCAGAGGATTGCTTTAAAGCTTTATCTATTTCTTGAACATCAATAGTCTTAAGAATACCTAGTTCTTCAATTTCCTCTTTTAATTTAGTATTTTCCTTCTTTAGTTTCTCACAATTATTACATTCTTTATTATTATCATTAGATAGTGATTTACCTTTATTCACATAAAAAGCAAGATCTTCCTTTTCTAATTCTTTAATACGTTGTTTACATTGCTCATAATCATCTTTTAAGGTTAAGAATTTTTCTTTTTCAGATTGTAAATCTTGTGAAAGTTGATCTCTTTCTACAATGACTTTTTCTAAAAGTTTTCTTCTATTTTCAGCATTAGATTCGGCAACCTCCTTAGCACGTTCAGATTCATCTAAAAGTGTTGAAAGTTCTAAGAGATTCTCCGCCTGTTCTGTTTGTTGTTGTAAATTTGCTAAAAGCTCAAGTTGACGATTTAAATCTTCAATCTCAGTTTCATATTCCTTTTGCATCATTTCCTTTGAATTTTCTAATTGATTTACTTTAATTTCAAATTGCTTACGAGCATCAGTAAGTTGATTTATAATATCTTCAATTTCTTCTTTGGCATGTTGAACACTATTATCACGATCTTTATTAATTTCATCAATTTCTTTTTCATATTGCTTTTTGTCTTCTTCATACTTTAAAGTTAAACTTTCTAATTCTTGAGTATTTCTAAGCATACGTCCATTTAATTCTTCTAATTCTTTATCAACTTTTTCTTTTTCAGCTTGAATTTCTATAAATTTTTCATTAGATTCCTTTATTTCAACAGAAAGAGTACTATTTTTGTGGATCAATTCTTCAATTTGATTATTCTTTTCTTGAATTTCTTGTTTCATATTAGCGGATTCATTAGCTTCTAATACTAAATTTTTTCTTCTTTCTAATTCATTTTCTTTATTTGTCATTTCAATTTCTAAATCACTCTTCATTTTATTTAATTTAGAAATTTCGTTGATATTTTCTTCATTATTAATTTTTAAGAGATTATTTTCATCCTTATATTCTTTTATGGATTCTTCTAAATTACAGATTTTATTGGCTTGATCATGAATAATATTATCTTTTTCATTCTCAGTCAAGTTAAAACCATTATGTGCCTTTTCTAAAACTTGGAACTTTTCTGATAAACAATTGATTTCATTTTGTTTCATTGAAAGTTGCTTCTCAAAATCAACAATTTGTCCTTCCAATTGAGAACATTGAACATCATAATTAATCATTTCAGCTTCTTTGTCTTCTATAATAGCCTTTGAAGCTTCTAATTGCTTTTTCAACTGATCATATTTCTCTTGAAGTTCCTCGTTTGTTGAAGATTCGCTTTGTTTTTGATTCATTTCTTCAAGTGTTTGCTTTAATTCAATATTTTCTTGGTTAAGTTTTTCATTACTTTCACTTAAGAGTTGATAATCCATTTTTCTTTGTTCCAATTCTTGCTTTAGAGCTTCCATTTTCACTTTAGATGCTTCATATAACTTATTTACTGCATCAAAGTTGGAACGTGCTTCCTTTTCAGATTCGACTGTTTTATTCAATGTTACTTCCATATCAGCAATTAAATCTTTCATTTCAGCAATCATAGCATCTTCTGTTGAAGAAGTACTAGCAGCTTTAGGAGTGACTGGAGTTAGATTTATTTCTATATCACCATTAACACCAGAAATATTTTTAATACGATCTAAAAGTTCAGCTTTTTCAGACTCAACTTGATGGTATCGTAATTTTAAATCTTCATATTTCTTTTCTTGATATTCCATCTTTTCTAAGAAATGATTTGATGAATTTTCACGATCTTCTTGAACATCTAATAAGGTATTCTTTAACATTTCCATTTCTTCATGTAGTGTTTCGTTCTCCAATATTAACTTTTCGTTTTGCTCCTTCATATCAAGAATAGTATCATTAATTTTAGTCTCAGCATCACTATTATATGAAAATTCAGATGAACCATTATCTTTTATATTTTTCGATTTTCTATACATATTACTATAACCAATATTTCTTTTAGAATTAGCAAAAGTTTTGTGACGAGCAATACGAGTATCACTTCCATTGGAATATTTATTATAAAGGGAAAGACTTTTTGGCGAGTCATTATATTCCAATTTTCGGTAAAGTTCCTCAATATTCTTTTTAGCAAAGAAAAGTTCATTTTTAACTTGTTCATATTCAATATTCAATTTTTTGTTTTTCATTTCTAAATCTTTAAGATAACGGTCTTTTGATGACAATGCCGATAGCGATTTATTTTGCTTTTCTAAATCGGCAACTCTTTCAATTAAACTTTTATTTTCTTCTTTATAATAATTTAATTCTCTATTAAGATTAGTTTGATTGTCCTTCAATTTACGAACTTCTTGCTGAGCATTGACTAAACCTATAGAAAGTTCAGATATCGTACGTTGACTATCAGTAACTTGTTTTAATGACTGTTTTACCATACGATTTTTGTTATCACGCTTGTTTAAAGGTATACTTGAAGATGAGAAATCCTCTGATGATGAATTATCTAGGGTCTCTTTTTCTTTAAATGAATCATCATCTTGCGTATTTGTCATATTGTCTATTGTGGATATAATACCATCTTGAGAAATCCCTTCATTTTCTTGTTGAACAGTTGCTTTAATTAATGGAATATTTTCTTGACCTTCTTTTACATACTCATCAGCCAATCCCGTTACAATATCTTTTAAATGCACTAATGTATTTTGTAAACCATTAATAATAGTATCATTAATATTCTTTATATTTGAATCATCAGATATTTCTGCATCAACTTCACAATTTGGTAAAAGTATCATTGATGAATTTGGATTTATCCTATTTTTATGAAATATTGATTTTTCTTTTGGACTCGTTGTCATGGTCATATTAATATTTATATTAGTTTGAGCTGGTGGACGATCTAACTTTTTATTTGTTTTTGATTTATTTAAATAGGAAGATTTATCAACTTGAGTAGATTTTGGTCTCGGTTTAACCTTAACAGTTGGAGCTTTTGTTGTTCTTGGAAGTGTTTTAATTTTTCTTGAATTATCAATAGTATTTGTTGGATTAGAAGATTCATTTAGATATGATACAGACTTTCTTGGCTTTTTTGTTTGTTTATATATTGTTTTACTGACCAAAGACGCTTTTTGTGAATTAGTGATTATTTTTTGTGCTGGTTTCATTACATTAACACTTGAAGCCATAACTAATAAACCTGTCTTTTCTGGACATTTAAAATATGTAACACCCTTAATTGTACCATTATTCTTACCTGCACCACGTTCAAATAATTCTATACCAACCCACGTTCCTGATTTAAAATGGATGCCACCAACAAATTTTACTGTTCCTTCCTGAGATGTAGTTTTCACTTGAACTACATCACCTAAACGAGGTTGACGTTTTAAAAATTTTGAATTCTTTCCACTGGAATCAGACATTTTCTTTTCTTTTCTTTTTTTATTTTTAATTTTTTTTTTTCTCTATAATAACTTTTTTTTTTATAATACTTTATTTTCAAAAAAAATTGCTTTATTATTTTATGTACAATTGATAATAAATTATTTATTTAATTTATTATTATTAATTTTTATTTTTTAATAAAAATTTTTGAAATTTATATAATTGTTATTGAAAGTTTGAATTAAAATGTTTTGTTAAAATTCTTTTTGAAATTTTTTTTAAAAAAATTTAATTATATTCAATATAAAAATATAAATTAAATTCAAGAAATTCAATTACTTTGCTTAATTATGTACTTTTTTTTTTTTATAAAAAAAAAAAAATGATTGATTACTTATAATAAATAAATTTTTAATATTAACAAATAAATTATTTGAAAACAAATTCTTTAATTATTTATTGTTATTTCTATTATTAAATAAATAAAAAGAAAAAAACAAGAATTTGTTAATTTATTAAATATTCCTAAATGTTCTTACATAAAAAATTAATGAAAAAATTTCTATTTATTTATTAAAGGTAATTAAAATCTAATAAAAGTAATGGCAAAAAAAAATTATTATTAAATATTAATAAATAAAAAAAAAAAAAAAAAAAACTTTGTTATTTATTTACGATGATAAATAATTTCTGACTAAAAGTATATTAAATTCGCAATATATAATTATTATTTCGAATAATATTATAGATATTCTTTATTGCTAATACTCTTTTAATTTAATTATGTAAATTTGAAATTTTATTACGTCAATAATAAAATCTCTTGTGGAATTTTTATTTTATTGTTTTGTGATTGTATATCACTTTTTTTTTTTTTTTTTTTTTTTTTATAAAAAATAAATTAAAAAATTTTAAGTGTTTTTATACTTATTTTGACATATTGTATATATTCTTATATTCTAATATATTTTTAATTTTTAACTTTTGTTTTTATTTTTTTACTATTAATCTAAAATAATTATAAATGAATTTTTAAGTAAAGTTTATTTCATAATTCTAATCTATTATATAATAATCAAAAAAAAAGTATATATTTATTTAATTTATTATTTATAAATAATATATTAAATATATTTTCAACTTTTTCTTGATTACTAATATTGAAAAAAAAAAAAAATTCTTATTATGAATATTTTATCCTTTGAATAAAAAAAAAAAACTTTATTCAATTCTTCATCTATAATTTTTATTTTTATTTTTATTTTTATTTTTATTATTATTTTTATTTTTTTTTATTTATTAATATTTAATTTTTTTTTTAAAGAATTAATAAAAAAATATTAGTACTTTTTATATTTAAAAAAATATATATATAATGAGATAATAAAATAAATATTAATTTAATTTATAATATAGAAATGTTATAAATTAAAGTTTATTATATAAAAATGTATATGAATTGTGAATTAACACTTTTTTATTAAAAATTTAAATATTCAATATATATTGAAATAATATATAATAAATATAAATCTTAATAAAGTATTATATTATCGATTAATGGTCTTTTATCTTTTATGTTCCATAGTTTTTACATTTATTAATTTGTATAACTAATAATAAACTTAATTTCTATATAAAATATATTAAATAAATTGAAAATTTTTATTAATATATTATAGAATATATAAAAAATATATAGAAATTTGATTAAAATTTATAAATATAATATAAATAAAAATATATATTTTATTATATATAAAAAAAAAAGAAAAAATTCCTTTTTTTTTAAAAAAAAAAATAAAGAAAAATTTTCTATATAAAAATTTTTTTAAATTTAAATTATATATTATATTATATAATATTAATATATATATTTTTTTGTAATAATTTAATTAAATAATATAATTAATTAAAAAAATATATATATAAATTATAAACATTTCTTAATTGTGTAACTTTTGCAATTTTTTCATATTGTTATCAATAATTATTATTAAGTATAACTTTTTTTTTTTTTCTAGGAATAAACTTTATTTAATAATATTTATTAAAAAAAATACATAAAAATTTTTTCACTAATACTAAAAAAATTAGGTTATAAGTTTAGAGGACGAAATGACTTCTAACCTTCTAACTCTTCTCCATTCATCTGTGGATAAAAATTATCAATCGAATCTGTTTTAAAATTTCTTCTTTTTTATCGATTTGATATAGAAGCTAATGACAGCAGTAGGTATCAAATTGATCATAGCGTAAAAAACCACTAATTACAATAGACATAACATTTATAAGA
The DNA here is from genome assembly GCA_016946835.1 of Neocallimastix lanati (nom. inval.). NCBI lineage: Eukaryota > Fungi > Neocallimastigomycota > Neocallimastigomycetes > Neocallimastigales > Neocallimastigaceae > Neocallimastix > Neocallimastix lanati (nom. inval.). The sequence continues at coordinate 51,384 of JACVTC010000134.1, forward strand.
AATTCCTCAAGCCCCACAAAATATGAAATCGGAAAAGAAGACTCTTTCGAAGGTGATTGAAAAATATTAATAATAAAACTCCTTCTTTCCCTATACCGATCTTTATGATTTTATGCATTACATTCTCGCTTTGAAGGAGATAAAGAACATACAAATTTATATTATCATGGAAAGCTTAAAAATTTCTTATGAACAATTAGAGAAAAATTGATAAAAATTTCATCAATAAATTAAATAAATTTTTGCCTAAATTTGAAGAATTTAGGACATAAATTATCTAGTGTGTAAAATTAGGTATCATTTTACTTTCACTACAACAAGAAAAGCATGTTGAGCAATCTTCTAATACGATTTACTTTTTTTATTTAAGATTTTTCATCATATTTGAATCCACATTTAATTCGACCAATTCAAAAAAAAAAAAAAAAAAAAAAAAAAAAAAATCAAAGAGAAAATTATGGATAGTTTTAGAGGTAGACGTTGAATAAATATTTTAATACCAAATTTAATCTTCTTATTTGTAATTAATCAAATCGTTGGAGTACTTGGATATTGAACATTTTCAATTTCTCAATAAAACATTCGTATATCTCCAAGGAAGTTTTTATGATTGTGTTTGCATAATGTTAATCTACGTGTTGTTTTTTACGTCCATGAATAGTATGAAAATGTTGGGAAATTTTTAACTTAATGAGAAATAATACAGGAAGATTCTTTCCACTTTTAAAGCATCGAATCATTGCCTTAGCATAAAAAATCTAGCTATAAAAGGTATAAATAGTTTTTTAGACATATTATAAATAGTAAAATTAGAAGTTTTATTTTTAAATCCAAAACTCCAAAGCAAACCTCGATTAAAAGCAGTTTGAGCCTTTTCAGTGTTCTTTTTTATTAGATTCTAGTAAAGGTGTGTAATAAAGAACTGAACTATAGACAAAGGAGACTAGAATACGAGTTTTAAAGTAGAAAGGAAAGTTTCTATTTACTAAAAATCTAACGAAAAAAAATTAATTTTTTGAAATTATTTCATTACTCATCTTAGTAATAATTGGCTCTAAATTCCATGATTTATTGAAAGGTATTCCAAGACATGTATGTTAATGCTAGGTAAATGATTCATGCCAAGCATAAATGTAAGATTTTTATTATGTCTTGAAGGTATATAAAGTTCTTGGGTTTTTAATAATTGTTACAGTGCATTTACTAATTCCAAAGGTCATTTCATTTTTGACCTCCCTATCATTAGCTTTATTTAAAAAAAAAAAAAAACATTTTTTTTTTAAAAAAGGTTTTTTTCTAGTTTTTGGCAGAATCTTTAATAATCCTACATTGACGAATGAAATACCACGGTTATTATTACAATCTGAAAGATTCCCTTTTTTTATACATTGAAACAACAGAAGAAAAATTTCATTCATCAGGAAATAGTCACCATCCCATATTTTATTAAATAATATAAATATGCATTTTGTACAATTGGAATAAGTAACTTCTTGATTAGGATCATTCTGAGAAGAAGTACTACTTTCAGAATTGAAAATGGTTTAAAAAATTCCTATTGGTATACCATTCAGAACAATATGCTTTGTAATTTTTCATTGAAAGAACGATGGAGTAAATTTCTAACATTGAAATTGGTTAATTAATGTCTCTATTGTATTTTCATCATTAAAAGAGTTATATATATATATATATATGTATATTTTATATTTTATTTCTAAACAAAAGGATTTGCAACCTAATAAAAAAAAAAAAAAAAAAAAATTTAAATTGGTAGTAAATTGTATTTATTGTATATAATATCTAGAATGTTTTATTATATAATTATTAGTGAAGAATTGAAAATAATAAAAAAATAACATTTTTTTATAATAAAAATGTAAATAATATTAAATATCAAAAGTCTATTATTAATAAATTGAAAAAAAGTACATGAGGTGGAATATATCAATTCCTATTTTTTTTTTTTTTTTTTTTTTTTTTTTTTTTTTTTTTTTTTTTTACAGCCCCAATTATTGCAAACTTTAATCTATATTTACTTTATTTATTTATTTAATAATATTTGAATTTTATATATTTCAATGAAAAAATTATATATTTTTAACACTTAAATTTATATTATAGTTTTTAACTATATAATATTTTATTAAAAATTAAAATCCATAAATCCACAGGAAAATTTTTTATAAATGTATTCATCCATTCCAGTAAAATAAAAAGAAAGATAAATATTTATAAAAATTATTATTATATCATTATTATTTAACTTTTAATAATAGTGATGTCAATTCGTAATCCCTAAATACTTTTTATTATATATATAAATCTATAAAACTTTATTTAATAATAGATTTCTATTATTTATATTTCTATTATTTATATTTCTATTCTTTTTATTATTTTTTTTTTATTATTTTTTTTATTCATTAGAATAACAGCAATAATTAAAGGAATATAAAAAATTATAATAAAATGAAATAATACATCTTTAATTAAAATTAAATCAATGTTAATTTAAAATAGAAATTTACAAATGAAGAGTATTTTGATAAAAACTTTACTATTTTATATTTATTATTATTTAATATAATAAATTTTAAATAATTAATAAATAAAATAAATAAAACAAACAAAAAAAAAAAAAAAAGAATAAAAAAGTAAAATAATAATACTTATTATTATTATATATATATATAATTTTAAAACCATGTAATTGTTTCAAAGTGAAAATGTATAATATAATATTAATAAATATATATATAATATTTAAGTTTAAAATATTCAAAGAAATGAATATAATCATATAAAGGTTATTACTATTATTTTTCTATTAAAACTAAAACTTATTTTAAATTTTATTTAAATACATAAAAATATATTAATTTTATTAAAAAGTAGTATGTATATGCATATGTATATCAATATATATATCTATATCTATATAGATATATATACATATTTTTTTTCTTTTAAAAAAAGTCTTAATTAGAATTTGGTAAATTTGATATAGATTTATCAGAATTAATTATATTTGAAGAGTAATTTGATTGTGTTGAATTTTCTATTATTTGAGAAGGTATAAACGATGTAAAGTTATTGATATCATTTGATTTTGATTGAGATGAGACATTAAAGGTTGCATTATAATGATTTCCATTATCATTAAAGCCTTTATTATAGGTAGGATAATTTTTAGGGTTAGGAGAAACAATGGTGGTTGTAGATGTCAAATAACTAATGTTATGATTTGAATTTCTATCTGATTGAATTAAATTATTTATGTTATTCATATTACTCTTATTGTTCATATTATTAATATTATTAATATTATTCATATTATTCATATTATTCATATTATTCATATTGTTTATATTATTCATATTATTTATATCATTCATATCATTCATATTATTCATATTATTCATGTTATTCATATTATTCATATTATTCATATCATTCCTATTATTCATATCATTCCTATCATTCATATCATTCCTATTATTCATATCATTCCTGTTATTCATATCATTCCTATTATTCCTATTATTCCTATTATTTATATCATTTGTATCATTCATATCATTCATATTATTCATATTATTCATATTATTCATATCATTCATATCATTCATATTATTCATATTATTCACATTATTCACATTATTTATATTATTCATATTATTCATGTTGTTCATATTTCTCATTTTATTAGCATTATTTATATTATTTATATTATTAATGTTATTAACTGTATTGATACTATTAATATTATTAACGTTTTCAGTAGAATTTACATTACTTATACTATTTATATTGTTAAGAGAGCTAACATTAGAGTTACTGTTATTATTATTATTATTATTATTATTGTCATTAATAATATGTATTGGTGAAGAAGCCGATGATAACAATGGGTTTCCTATATTAATATTTTGCTTATCTTGTTCATTTAATTTATTCTTTAAATCACCATTTTCTTTCATCAATTCCTTAAACTTAAATTCCATTTGTTCTAGTCTTTCTTGTGCCTTTCTAAGATTATAAAATTCATTCTTTAATTCTTTAAATTCTTTTAATTGATTTTCAAGAAATTCATTTCTTTCCAATATAGCTTGCATAGATTTTGTATTACTATTATTTGTTGTATTATTATTATTATTAGTATTACTATTACTTGCATTAATATTATTTTCAATATTATTTATTGTTGGATTATTATTTCTATTAACAGTTTCTGATAATGCAGAATTGGCAAATGAAGAAAGATTATTATTTATATCAGTTGGTTGAGAATAATTTGTATTTTCATCAACAGTATTAACTGGAACTGTAAATTGTGATGAATTTGTTAAAGTATCTTTTTTATATTTAATTATTAAAATAAACAATAATAGAATTTAAATTATAATTATTATATAAATGCGTAAAATATATATATATATATAATAATAAAAAATAAATAAATAAATAAATAAAAAATAAAAAAAAAATAAAAAAAAATAAAAATATACATATTTTTTATTACCTGAAATTAAATCAATATCAGATTGATCTATATTACTTATTGATTTATCATTTGATATTTTTCTCTTTTTTGATTTAACTGATGAATTTCGTGGTATATTATTGGTTGAATTATTATCATTAACTGGATTGAAATGATTAGCAAAATTATTTTGATTTATATTTGTATTATTTGCTGTTACCACAATTGTATTTATTATATCCGAACCTTCATTATTATTTACATTTAGTTTACTTCTTTTAGATTTTCTTCTTTGTGGTGGTCTTAATGATTTTGGAGGTAATAAAGTTTTTCTTGGTGCATGTTTTACTTTTGTTGCATCATTACCATTATTATTTTTATTATTAAGATTCATATTCATATTCATATTATTATTATTATTATGAACATTACTATCGATATTTTCGGTAATAGAAGTATTCACCATTGAATTATTTTTAATATCTGAAGATTTATTTGAATTTATATCATTTATCGAAGAAAGAGGTTTATTGGTAGGTAATTCATTTATTGGAGATGATGATTGATTTGATAATTCTTCATTAGATGAAATAGTATTATCTACTGCTAATGAATTTGAATTTTTATTGGTTTTATCATTATTACTAGAATTTGGGACATCATTAATTACTTCATCATTTGTATTGTTGGTCTCATTTTCCTTTTTATCTTTATTTTCATTTTTAGTTTTGGTTGCATTTCTTTTATGTTTTGTATAGCTTTTTCTTGGATTATTCATTCCTACACAGGGTGCATTACCGTTGACTCTTAAATGTCTGTTTAAAGCATCTAAACGTGCAAAAGCACGCTTACAATTTGGACACTGATATGGTTTTAAACCTGTATGAATTGAACGAATATGTCTTTTTAAATCATGATGTCTAGTAAATGCCTTTTAAATGTATAATTATTTTAATTAAATACATTAAATATAATAATTATAATAAAAACAATTTTTATTTTTTATTTAATTTTAATATACACTATATATCTAAATATTATAAAAAAGATAATTACTTGTTGACAAGTTTCACATTTAAAAGGTCTTTCTCCACTATTAAAAATAAAATGAAAATTATTAATTGAAAAATTGAAAAATTTATTTATTTATTTATTGGAAAAAAATATTCATGTATATCGAAAAAAATTTTATTTATAAAAAAATAAGAAAAAAAAAAAAAAAATATATTTTTATTACCTATGCACAAAATAATGACTTTTCAAATTATGCTGGCGAGAAAACGCTTGATTACAATGTTCACAAACGTAAGGTCTTTCAGGTGTTGCTCCTACATTCATTTTCACTTAATTTTAATATAAAATATACCTATATTTAAATATTATTAATTATTAATAATATTATATATATTTAAATAAAAAAATATTTTACGATAAATTTATATTAAAATTATTATTTAATAATATTTATATTAAAACCATTATCTTTCCTATCAAAAACTCTTTTATTTTAATATATTAATTATTATTTTATAAATTTTATAATTATTCTATTAAATTTTTTACATGTATTGTTTTATTTTTACTAATAAATTATGTAGAATAATACTAAAAGAAATTTGTAATTATTAAATAATAGGAATAAATTAAGAAAATTACATAAATTCATAAAAACAAATATTTATATAAAAAACAAGTAATAATAATAATAATAATAACATACAAATTTATTTTTAAATTTTTTTTAAGAAATTCCATTGTATATATATCGTATTTTTATAAAAATACTATTTTAAATTTTATATCATACAGAATAATTGAAATTTGATTTAAAAATTTATAATCTTTTAATTTCAAAAATTGTATTTATTTTAAATAATAAGAATTTTATTTTTATATTATTGATAATGAAATATATATTTATATATATAAATTAAAAAAAAAAAATTAATAAAATAAAAAATAAAATATACTGTTATAATTATTATTTTAATTATAATATTCTATATATTTTAAATTTTTAATAAAAAATTAAAAATTTTTAAATATAGAAGAAGAAAAAAAAAAAAAAAAAAAAAAAAAACGTTTTTTTTTTTTTATTGAACTTTTATAATATTTATTTATTTATTTATTTATTTATTTATTTTTTTTGACAATTTAATAATTAAAAAAAATAATATTTACAATTATATATCAAATTATATTGCTAAATATATGATATTATATTTAGTAGTAATTAATTTTATATTTTATATTTATAATTTATTTTTATTTTATTTATTTACATTAAAGTGTGGCAGAGTGATGGCTTATATTACTTAAGAGAAATACGTGGCTTGTCTAATATATTAATATTAGATTTATTAGATTTTTAATAAATATTAGTATTATAGTAAATAAAATCAAATCCTAAATTAGCCATTAAAAAGGTTAAATTAGGAATACAAATACATTAACAAAATAACAAAAAGTTTAATGTATTATATATTGCTAAGCTATATAATAATAAATAAATACATATATATATACGTTTGAATATATATTAAAAGGGTAACAAATTATATTTCAAGATTTTTATATTTTTTTTTTTTGTTTAAAATAAAAATGAACAAATAAAAATTAAATACATATATAGAAATATATTAAATTTTTTTATGAAGATTTGATTTTTGTAGTTTGAAGCCTATGGTGGTGGTGGATCCATATAAATTATAGATTAATGATATTTTAATAATTGAAAACTTAATAATTAAAGAATAATAAATAAATACTTCAATATTTTAAATATTTCTTTTCTTCTATTATATAAATTTTAGTAAAAGTTAATATAAAATGATCTTTAATTTCTTTTTAATATTTTGATTTTTTTTTTTTTATATTTTAAATTCTTACAAATAATTAGTTTTTAATAACTTAAAGCCACTTTTTAGTTTTACATTTCATTTTTTTTTTTTTTTTTTTTAACAGTCACAATTATTGCTAAATTTATACTTTACATTTCATCATATCTTTTACATTTTATCATATTTTTGTTTGATTATAATCAAAGTCTCTTATTATTAAAACATATTTATTAAAAAAAATAATATATAATATAATATATATATTAAAAAATAAAATAAATAAATAAAAAAAAAAAAAAAAAAAAAAAAAAAAAAAAACTAATATAATTACGTTTATCTTCTTAGATAATATATTTAATATAATTTTATTTTATATAAGTAAATAATAAGAGTTAGATTTATTTATATATTTATAAAAAAAAAAAATTAGTTATTTATTTTTTATAATTTTTTGTAAAAATATGTTATTAATATAGTTAAAAAAATAGATTATATATTTAATGTATTAATAAATAATTAATGTATGAATAATGTAAATAATTTATGATCTTTATACAATTAAAAGGTCATAAATTATTTACATTATTTAAAAGTATGTCTGGATATGATTTTTTTTTTTTTTATTCATGATATCATTTAATAATTATATATTTGAATAATATTTAATATTAAAGATTTTGATTTTTTTTTATTGTCAATATTTAAATTATTATTATTATTATTATTTTTTTTTTTCATTATAAATTATAAAAATAATATTATATTATTGCTTAGATTGTTATCTTTTTAATTATTTTTATGATCATTATTTTTTTATTTATTTCTTTTTTCTTTTTTGATCAGTGGTTCTAATTATCTTATTGATTTGATAAATATGTATAAATAAAACAATAATAATAATTATTGAAATTATTTTTAAGAACAAAGATATATTTTAATATTACAAAGTAATTAATTATTATTTAATAATTTTTTTCATAAATAATAATTTAATAATATAATTATTGTCTTTATTATTATTATTATTATTATTATTATTATTATTATTATAATTATGATGATTTAATTATATTGACATCTGTTTATTTAAAAAAATTTTTTAAATAACCATGTAGATATATAAACGAATAATTAATATATTGTAATTTTATAATTTTCATTTAATTTTAATAAAAACTTTAATAATTGTTTTATATCGATATAATTTCATTTATGCTTTCTTAAATATGTTAATATTGCTTATATATATTTATTTCTTATATATTATTGATGAATTAAAAGTTATTAGAGGGATCGTTGTATCCAGTAATAAAACTAATTGGGAAAACACCAACTTCGTTAGTAATAATATTTTTGCCATAACTCCAACCATCATTATAAACTTCAATAATTTCAATAGAATCACCAGAATTTATTCTTAATTCATCGTTCATATTTGGACTGAATGAAAATTGGGCTTTGTGAGTAGTACCAGGTTTAATTGGTATATTGTTTACTCTATTAATGATAACCTTATGTGAAATTTGTCCTACATTGGTAATTTCACCATTCATCATTGAAGGATTGTTATAATCTTCTAATGGTACTTCAGGTACATCACTAGTGACAGTTGGATGTCGTAGACTGGAATGATTACGAATTGGTTGAATAACTTCCTGTTGTGGTAATGGATAATCATTAATCATGATTCCATTATTAATACTATTAGGTCTCATATCATCAACAAAACTATTTCGATAGTTTTGATAATTATCTTGTTGGTATTGATATTGGTTACTAATATCTATTCCAACATTATCATATTGAGGTTGCTGTGATTGATAATATTGCAGATTTTCATTAATACCATAAATGGTTCTTGCAACTGGAATAGTTGCTTCATTTTGATTATAATACATGCTCTCAACCATAGGATCTTCACTCATTTTACTTTGAGGATTAAGATGATCAGAAGAGTCTACATTTAATACTGGATTTGGATAGTCTTCACTCGATTTAGGACGCTTTGATAATTTTATTAAAATTAGAATGACAACACTCCAAACAATAATTACACCAACTATTATAATTTAAAATATATAATATTTTTTATTTATATATATATATGTTTTAGAGATAAAAAAAAGAAATTATTAATTAATATTTTTTTTTATTGATATTTTAATTTTTTTATAATATTGAATAAGGATTTTAAAATTAATAAATTTTATAAAATAAATTATATTCATTTTTAAATTAACAAATTTAGAGAATTTAATTTTACTGTATAATTTTCAATAGTAAAGCTAAAAAGAATGATAAGAAAAAAAAAAAAAAAAAAAAAAACTTACCAATAATAAGTGCTGCTATACCTCTTGATAAACCGCCTTTATCATTTTTTTGATTTAAGGTATTAGTGCTTGTTTTAATAGCATTAATTGCGTTACTAGTATTATTATTACTAGAACTAGTATTACTTGAATTAGAGCTATTATCAATACTATCTTTAATGTTATTATTATTGTTACTAGTTTTTGAATTATTATCATTACTAGAATTATTATTGTTATTGTTATTATAATTATTATTAGAATTAGAATTACTATGATTAGTTGATTCATGTGAACTTGTTCTATTTGGGGTATCATCAGTTTTAGTTTTAATATCTTCATTATTGGAATTATTTACACTAGTTTTCGTTTCTTGATCACTAGGAGGACTAATTGTTTTGTCTGGTTCTTGTTCAGGTAATGTCGTTGGAGTTGAAGTAGTTATTTCTTGCGATGGTGTTGTAATTATTGTTTCAGTAGGTTTGGTTGGTTCAGGAACAGTTTCATCTGGGGTTGATGGAGTAAGATTATTTGTAGGTGAATTTACCTCTTCTCCACTGTTTGATGTTACTGCTATAGTATCATCTCTTTTTATTTTCCTATTAAATTTATATTCATAAATATCACTTGCTTTAACATTAAGTACTAATATTATTATAAAAAAATATATATATGCTTCAAGTATTTTCATATCATTTATATATCTTTGAAAAAAAAACTTTTTTATTGAATTTTTTTCCTTTTCAATTTTAATTTTATTTTATTTTATTTTTTTTTTTATTTTATTTTTTTTTATTTTATTTTTTTTTATATATCCTTAAATTATTCTCTTTTTATATGATAAATACAAATATGTATAAATGATTATTTAATATTCCTCGTTGTTTTTTTTTTTTTAAAAAAAAAAAAAAAAGAAAAAAAGTATTAATATAAAAATTTTCTTGCTATTCTATAATTCTAAATTTAATAATTAACTTTTTTAGTATAAATATTGAATGGTATAATATACATGCTAAAAAATATATATATTTATTTAATAATTAATTATTATAATTATTATATCATAAATATTTAATAATATATAATAATTGATTTTTGATTTTTTTTTTTTTTTTTTTTTTTTGATTTTTTTAATATTCTATTATTTAATAAAATAAATAAAATAATATAAAATAAAATTATAAAATTTTTTTAATTAAAAAAAGATAGGATTAATTACTTTTTGATATAAATATATTAAAAGAATAATCTATTCATTTCTTTTATATAAAATTAATTTATATACTTCATTATTACTCATAAAATTACTACACTATAATATAATATGTATTTTAAACTTTAAAAAAAAAAAAATTCAAAATATTATTAATACTATGTATCTATCAATTATTAATTATTGATAATAGTATGTTGGTTTGATTTTTTAAAATAAATGTTAATTACACAATATAAAAATTTTTGATTAAAAGATATATTGGATATTCAACATTAATAATATCTTTATAGATTAACAATAATTAATACTTGATTTAAATATTTTTCATTATTTAATATGATTTACATAATATCTTTGTGTATGCTATTTTTATTATTAGTAAAGTAAAGAAAATTAAATATTACTTATACTTTAGAAATATTCATAAAAAAAAAAAAAAAAAAAAAAAAAAAAAAAAAACATTAGTAATAATTATATATATTATATATTAAAATCAAATGGCTTAAAAGCTTTTTTTTCATTTTGACTAAAATAATTTTAAATAGTATTTCAATTTCAATATTATTTATATATAATTAATAAAAATTGTATATATATTTCATGTGTGTATAATTTATATAATTTTAATTACATAATGATATAAAAAATTAATTAAAAAATTTAAATTCAGTTTTCTAATATTTCTTTATAATATATAATGACATTTAGAGATATAAAAAAGAAAAAAAAAAAACTTTAAATATTCTTAAAGATATATAAGCCTTTTTAATTTTTAAATATTTTTTTTATTTATATTTTAAATACTTTTTATAGGTTCAATAATATTTTATTTTTTTAAATATATATATAATGAAAATTTCAAAAATATTTCTTTTTTTAAATAAATACTTTATTTTTAAATAGTGTTTGATTTTTAAATAATATTTTTTTGTATATTTATTATAAAGCCTTTTTAATTTTTAAATGTTTTTTTTATATTTTTATTTTAAATATTTTTTATAGATTTCAAGAATATCTCATTTTATTTTAATATTAAAATATAAAGAAATTTTCAAAAATACTTTAAAAAAAATAAAAAAATATTCTTTGAAAATAAATATGAAAAGAATAATAAAAATAGAAAATTCTTTAATTCTAATTTGATATTATGTATTATAAAAAGATTGCTTCTTAATTAATATAAGTATTATATATATATGTTTTTTTTACTTTCGGTGTTTACCCATTTTAGCCCTGGTCACAATACTTTCCTATGATTTAGTATGGATATTATTATTTATAGAATATAAATAAATGGTTAACAAAGATTTATTTTAAAAAAATTAAAAATAAATATAAAAAGATAATAAAAAAATAGAAAAATCGTTAATTCTAAGTTGACATTATTTATTATAAAAGATTGTTTCTTAATTAATATAATAAAATTATTATTATTTATAGAATATATAATAAATGGTTAACAAAGTCTAAGTACAGATAAAATTACATGCTTGTATATTTAATTGTGGCTTGTTATAGATACATATTAATTTATATTTGATTTGTATTTAAAATATATTTAATGTAATTTAATATTTTATTAATTAATCTTAAATTTTTTTTTATTTTATAAAAACTTTGAATATGTATCATTTTGCTAATGTGCATTTCCTAATGTGGCTTAAATTTTTTAATTAATTGCCACTTTATATAATTTTTTTAACCAATAAATAAATAAATAATTAAATAAATAATATAAATCATTTTTGAAATAAGTCAAAAATATTTTATTATAAAATATTTGTAAATAAATAAATAATAAATAATAAATAATAAATATTAAATATTAAATAATAAATAATAACAAATAATAAATATAAAAAATAATAAATAATAACAAATAATAAATAAATAAATAAATATTTTATTATTCTAATTAAAAAAATTTAATAATTTACACTAATTTTTTATTCAAAATAAATATAAATATTTCAAATATTAAGTAGTAAAAAAATATTTTCATATATTACTATGATATTAAAAAATTATTTATTATTTAATTATTTATTCTGAATTATAAATAATTTAATATAAAAAATAAATTACTAAATAACTAAATATATGATTATAATTTTATTTTATTTATTGTTAAAAATTTTTATTGGAAATGGAGGAAAATATTAGAATTGAAATAAGTGAAACAAATAGGGGAAAAAAGCAAATTATTATTAACGGAAAATATAAATTTAATTTTTCAAATGAAAAGAAAGATAATTCAAAGCTATACAGATGCATTGAGTATAGAACTTCAAATAAATGTAAATCTTTTATTATTTTAAATGATAAGATGGAGATTTTAGAATATGAAAGTCAAATAATCATCTTGAAATAGAATACGAAGCATCTAAATCAATAGTAAAGCATAAAATCGAAGAAACAATAAGAAAAAGTCCTTTTTCTTTGGATATTAGACCAAAACGTATATTTAATGAAATTTCTCGGGACATGGGATTAATATGTCCTGAATTTAACTCCATTAGAACCCAAATAATAAGAAGTCAAAATAAGCAATTACCTCCTGACATAACAAGTTTTAAAGAAATTCCGGAGGAATCAGAATATTATAAAACAGAAAATGGTGATAATTTTATGATATTCAAAAATCCTAATTTAATAATTTTTCAATCTCCATTCCAAGCAAAGTTATTCACACAATGTAATGAAGATATATTTTCAGATGGTACATTTTATATTGCCCCAAAATTTAGTTATCAAGTGTTCATTACTAGAACATATATTAAAAAAATAAATAGTTTTTACACTACTTCCATTTCAATATTAAAAGATAAAAAGCAATTCACTTACGAAACATTATTTAAAGAAATAAAAAAAATACAAGTAAATTTAGTAACAATATAATTATTTCTCCAATTAATTATCATTGTGACTTTAAAAAAAATTCATATCAAATGCAGCAAAAAAAATTTTTCCTCATATAAATATCAAATTTTGTGTTTGACACTTTAAAAGATCATTAGAAATTCAAAAAAACAGATTATGTTCTAATGAAATTGATAATAATAATAATTTATATACTTATTATAGAGCTATTTCGAATTTTCCATTTATTAACCCTATTTATATACCACGCGTTTACTCAAAAATAAAAAATACATGCAAAAAAAAATGAATATAATAATTTTTTAGAATTTTTATAATATTTTAATATCAACTATTTAAATAAATATTATGCAAATAACTAGTATTATTATAGCAATATAGAACACATTACAAATAATGCATCAGAATCTTTTAATAATTATTTAAATAGCCTTTTCCCAAAAAAAACCCTACTTTTTATAAATTAATTATATCATTAAAGAAAGAAAAAGCCTTGTCGTATAATGATTACGAAAGGAGAATTAGAGGTTTTTTTTTAAAAAAAATAAAAACCATTAATAGAACTGATGAAATCAAGGCAATAATTGAATGTTATAAAAATAAGGAAGAAAAATTAATTTGTATTGGATGATGATGATATAGTTGAATTATGGTACGATTGTTTAACGCATTTAAATAATATAAAATACTAATTTTAAAAATTAGTATTTTTCTAACCTTTTTTAATCAAGATTATAATTTTAAAAGATATTATTTTTCAGTTTTTTTTATAAACTGAATTATAATTAAAACTGTTCCATTTGATAAGTTATTTTTTTATTAATATCAATATTATATTATATAGTTTTTTTATTATTAATATCAATATCAATATTATATAGTTTTTTATTATTAATATCAATATTAATATTATATAGTTTTTTATTATTAATATCAATATTAATATTATATAGTTTTTTTATTTTATTAAAATTTTAATAATAAAATAAAAGTAAATCTTTTTTTTTTTTTTTTTTATTTCCGGTGTGTACCACTCTATGCCCCCCCCTCAAGACATGGAAATATTAAGGTAGTCACAACACTTTGGTGTGCTTTCGCACAGGTGAATATAGTCCCTACTGGACAGCCTTACTATTTATTCAGTAATTGCGTTCTAACCATACATATTATTGCTGAGATTTTCTAGCACGATTTTTCTCGGAATGCTTTCTCGTTGCCTAACTCCCTAGAAGCGTGGCTAGGGTAACCTAAACCAATGAGTCATGTGCTAGGAATTCCATCGTAAGTATTTTAATGACAGTTACTAGTTCAACCCTCTCAGGCCCACTGTTAGGACAGTATCTAGTCTATATTACTTCGGAATTTTATTTTTATTTAAATGTATAATAAAAATAAAAAAAAATTATTTTAATATATTTAATAGTAACTTTTATATCTATTTCATAAATTTTATGAATACTATAAAATATATAAACATAAAGGTTATAAAAAAAATTATATTTTTTAAAATTTTATTTAAATATTTATTTTTAAAAAATATTTTATTTATATATTTAATGTAAAGATTTTATAAAACTTCTAATTTTGATTTTTATTTTAATAAAAATATTAAATTTTTTAAAGAATATTTTTTTTTTTTTTATTTTCTAAGATATATAAACCTTTTTAATTTTTTAATGCTTAAATATATTTTTTTTATATAATTTAAATATTTTTTATTGATTTCAAGAATATTTTATTTTTTTAAATATATATATAATAAAAATTCCAAAATTATTTTATATAATATTTCATTTTTATATTTATGTTTATTTTAAAAATATATAGAACTTTTAATTTTTATTTTTTATTAGTATAAAGAATATATTTTTTTAAAGAATATATTATTTTTAATAATATATTATTTTTAAGAATTATTCTATATAAGTCTTTTTAAATTTTAAATATATATATATATTTTATTTTAAATACTTCTTATTGGGAGAGTTGCATTTCCCCAAATTGCATTTCGCCAGGTTGCATTTCGCCAAGTGGCGTAGTATTAAAATGTTGCATTTCGCCAAGTAGAGTATTGATATAAATAAATGAATAAATAAATAAATATTAATTCAAAATATATTTTTTTTAAAATTGTTTTTATGCGATATTAATAATATTTAATTTTATTTATTGATTTATTTATTTATTTAATAATTTTCAATTTGGCGAAATGCCACATTTTTTTAATACGCCACATGCTTTCAAAAAAATTGGCGAAATGCAATCTGGCGAAATGCAATTTGGCGAAATGCCCCACACCCCTTCTTATTAATTTCAAGAATTTTTTATTTTTTAAAACGAAAAAATCTTTAACCCTAATTTGACATTATTTAATAAAATTATTTATTAATTTTTTTATTAAAATTTTAAAAAGTACATTTTCTGAAATGCAGTTTTGCAAAATGCAACACTTTCAAATTAAATAAATTTTCATGAAATTAATTATTTATTAATTTATTAAAATTTTCGAAACCCTGCAATTCCGAAACTCAATTTTCCAAAATGAAACATTCTCTATAAAAAAGAAAGTTTACAAATATAACCATTATAAGTATAATTATAATTTTAAATTTCAATATTTTATTTTTATTATTATAAATAAAATAAAAAAAAGCTTTATTGTTCTAATAAAAATTATGTTAAAAGAATTCCTTTTTTTAACTTTTTCATAAGAATGTGTTTTTAATATAAACATATATCTTATAATATATTGTATTATATATATACACAAATAAATAAAAAAATTATGAATTCACCTAAATTTACATATTATTTATTTTTATATGTAAAATGTTAAATATTATTACTAAATTTTTATTTAAAGAGACAATAATAGAGAATATAATAATTTTTTATATAATATCTGTTTCATTTATAATAAAATATGATAATGAAATTTTTTTTTTTTTTTTTTTTTTTTCAAACTCTAAAATCATAAAACAAATTAATTATTTAAAAAATAAATTATCATAGTATTAATATATATGTTTTTTTTTTTTTTTTTTTTTTTTTTTTTTTATGCTAACGAATTTATTAATATTAGAATTTATTTTATGTAAAATTTTTCATTTAATTGATTTAAATTTTATATTTAATTATTTAATAAAAAGCATTATTATATTCATTTTTTAATTTTAAATTTGTTTTCATTATTTTAACAGTAGAATTATTGCTAATAAAATACATTATTATTATAAAATATTATTTTTTATTATATTTTATATATATATATATATATAATTATATATATTATATAAATTAAAATATTTAATAATACATATAATAATTTGTTTTTGGAATTCATTGCTATCAATAAAATTTTATACTGTTTTTTTTTTTTTTTTTTTTTTTTTTTTTTTTTTTTTTTTTTTTTTTTTTAATGCAAATGCTTTAATTATGATGTAAATTTAAATAATTTATTAATTTTATCATACAAGAATGACTACAAACTCTGTAGTTGTAAGGTATGAGGTTTTCATAAGATTTAGAATTAAGTTCATCATACATTATTTGTAAAGGTGTTGGTGATGTCGATGATGATGATGATGATAAGGATAAGGATGTTTTATTTTCATTAATTTCTTCCAATTGTGAATCAATAGCAATAGTATATTGGTGAGGTAGTGTTGGTATTGAAGAGGATGAAATTTGTTGAGCCTGTTGAGATATATGTCCATTAGGCTGTTGATTATCATCAGTATTTATATTAACTTGATCTTGTTCATGAATTTTCCAATGAAGAATACGTAAACTACCATAATCATCAACAATATTTTGAATATCTTGTTCCTCTATTTTATTTAAATGTTCTTCTGAATTTTGAAGATAAGGTGTGAGGTTAATTGTTTTATTGGCTAAACTACGTATCGATTGATGATACTGACTGCGGAAATAGTGAAGACTTTCGTTAGTGACATAATTATTACCACAAACATCACAAATTAGAGCATGTTTAAATGCGTATTGAGTAAATTCTGGTAAAGTTTTTATTAAGGAGTATAGGGCATGGAGACAGTTGGTAGTTGATTTTGTTAAATTAGTTGTTGAAGATGAAGAAGATTCAGAATTAATAGAATTATTAGAATTTTTTATTGATGATAATCCTAAATTTATTCTTAAATTTTGTTCATTTTCATTTTGATATTCAAATGAAGTCTTTGTTAACTTAGAAATTGAATTATTATTGTAAATAGGTGGAATTTCATTCTCATTTACACCACAATCTATTGATTTTTCTTTTAATAATATAATTTTATTTTTTCTCTTATCTTTAAATTGATTAGCATTTTTATCCTTACTACTACTATTACTACTACTGCTACATTCAGTAATATTAGAATTATTACTTGTATTATCACTACTTTTTCTTTTAGATTTATTTTTTTCTTTTTCTTTTTCTCTTCCTTTTTCATTCTTTGTAGATGATCTTCCAATAAGATAACGAAATTTTGTTATACTATTTTGATGTTTTTCCTTTTTAGATTTGACGACTTTGGATGAACCTTGAATATTTTTTATATTATTATCACTAGTAAATGAATGTGAAGAACTACCAGGAGAAGATACAAAATGTTCATTAGATATTGTTGAATATGACTTTGAATTGCTATTTTCATTTAATTTAGTTTTAGATTTTTTATTCTTTTTATCGGTTAAAGATGCTTGGTTAGTTGATGCCTTAACGGAATTATCTTGATGCAAGTGTGATGAAGATAAATTTTCATTTTCGTCATCATAATCATCAATACTATATTCTTTGGAATTTAAATATTTTAATTTAGAGTTAAGATAACTTAAATCTGACTGCTTAAAGAATTCATAATAACCTTTGCCTAATTTAATATTTAATTCATTGATGGATCCAAGGTATTTTAAATCATTTGGTGTGGAAATTTTATTATAATAAATGGATTCTTCACTTGAGCTAATACTTTGATTAATATTACTATTACTTATAGTATCACAGAGTTTTACAAAAGAATAGGTTGAATTAATATGTGCATTTCTGTATTCGCAAAGTTTATCATTACATTTTCTTGAATATTTTTTAAAAAGATGATTGATGCATATAGAAGCAAGTGATGGGAAAGATTTTGAAGAAATAACTTGAATATATTCATTATTAGAAAATGTTTTTAGTAAAAATTCTTTGGATGGAATAATAATGACCATTGCTCTTGGGTTCGTTGATAAGATAGATGAATTTACCTTTTTATTTTTATTTTGTTCTTCTAATAAAATTTCGTCAAAAAATGATAATGGTGATTTTAAATCATTAACATTATTATTATTATTATTATTATTATTATTATTATTATTATTATTATTATTATTATTATTATTATTATTATTATTATTATCATCATCATCATTTATAGATGTTAATTTTTTGGTTAAAATAATTGGTATGTTTGGTGAAAGATTTGGTCTTAATTTAATATTGAAATCGGTTGAAGAGTGCTTAAATAATAAATTAAATTTATTATTTTTAAATTTCATATTTGATAATGTCAATTTAGTTAAAATTGCTGGTATATAGGTTAATTGATTATGAGATAAATCCAAAAAGTCAAGTTTAGATAATGGTAAATGATTTAGATATGGATATAAAATAATATCTAATAATTTGTATATAAATATATATACAGTATATAATTAGATAAAAAATTTAATAATCATTAGCAACAATAATTATAAATATATCAATATTAAAATAATTATATATATATGTATATATTCTTTTTTTATTTTTTTTTTATTTTATTTTATTTTATAAAAATTTTTTATTTTAATTACTTTTATCTATTATTTCATCTTTAATTAATTCAAATGAATTTGATAAATCAATTTGACTAAAGCTTGAATAAAGAGCAAAGTCACATGCAATATGTTTTAGTCGATTGTTTTTAATATTTAAATAATTTAATTTTGGTAATTTAAAAACACCTGGAGGTATAAAAGTTAAACGATTATCAGAAAGATCGAGTTTTTCAAGACTCTTCATATTACATATCCAATTTCCAATATATTCCAAATGATTGCTAATATTTTTTTTATTATTTTAATATTTGTTATTAACATTATTATAGTTAAAAATATTAAAAAAAAAAAAAAAAAAAAAAAAAAAAAAAAAAAATTACCAATAGATAGGTAACATTACTAGTTTTCTTAATTTACTTAAATTAGGTATATATCTTAGCAAATTATGACCTAAACCTAATTCTTTTAAATTTTCTATATATAATATGATATAAATATAATTATAATTGAAAAATTATATATATATATAATGATGACTTTATAGACTTTATATATATATATTTACTCAATTCATTCATTTCCATTGGTAGTTCTTTAAGTTTGTTATCACTGAATAATATGAAAATGCAAAAAAAGAAAAATTAATATTTGTTTTATTTATTATTAACTAACATTAAAATGATATAATAATTTTATTTTTTATTTTTCTACCTTAAATTTAACCATTGAAGATTTTTTAAAAATTTTATCTATATAAATAAATAAATAAATAAATAAATAAATAAATAAATAAATAAATAAATAAATATATTTTATATTATTACACAGGTAAATAAATAAAAAATAAATAAATAAATAATTAATTATGATTATATTGGATTATTTAGATTATTACTTCATTTGGTATTTTTTGTAATTTATTACTACTTAAATCTAATTTTATTAAACTTTCAAGACATCCTATTTCGGGTGGTAACCATGTTAAATTGTTATTAAAAATACCAAATTTGGTTAATGATTTTAAATTCTTAATACTATAAGGTAATTTTGTAAGTCTACAATCGCTTAAACCAAGTCCTACAAGTTCTGTTAAATTTCCTATACTTTCTGGAATGGCTTGAAGTCGATTATGTGTAAAATCTAACCAAGTTAATTTTTTTAAATTTTCAATTTCATTTGGTACTTGTACCAATAAATTGTCTGAACAAGCTAATTTTTTTAAATTTTTTAATTTAAATAACCTTAAAGGTAATTCTCTTAATGCTATTATATTAAAATATTAAAATATAGATTAATTATATATAAAAATCAATTAATATAAAAAAAAAAATGAAAAATATATATATGTTAATAAAATTATTTTATATTAATATTATTATTATTATTATTATTTTTATTATTATTTTTATTATTATTATTATTATTATTTTTTTTTTTTCAATTTTTATTAAATTTATATTGTCAATTATTTATAATACTTATGTTATTTATTAATTATTAAAGAACATACAGTTATGAGTTATATCAATGAAAACAAGATTTTTTAATTCAAAAATATAATTTGGTAAAATTGTAAGATTTTGATAACTTAATGAAACAGAAGTAGTTTCTTTATATTTATTTTTATTAGAAATTTTTAAATTTTTATTTTTCTTTTTTGAATTTGAATTATTCTTTACTTCTGCATTTGATGACATCGCAGAGACTACTTCTGAATTATTATGACTATTATTATTGGAATTATTATCTAGTGGTGAACTGGATGATGATGATGATGATGATGATGATGATGGGGATGATGGGGATGATGGGGATGATGATGGTTGAGTTCTCGAAGAAGAAGCATTTGTATAAACATTTTGATAAATAATTGTAGTCTCTTCTTCCCCATTGCTATTTCTTGTTCTTATTGTAACAGGATTACTTATTACTCCATTGGATGATTCATTTGAATAATTATTAGGTTTATATAAGTCAGATTCAGAACTTTGTGTGTCTTGAATTATTTGAATTTTATTTGTTTGTCGTACATTAATATTGTTATAATTATTTTCAATGATATTACTAGTACTATTATTGTTGCTATCATTATTATTGTTAGTATTGGTGTCGTTAGTAGTATTATTTATATTATTTTCACTTTGTCTGCGCCAATGACGTGTAATATTATCATTTATATCTGATGATAAAGAATGATTATCAATATTATTAGTATTATTACTTGATGTTTGAGTATGCCTATTATATTCTACTAAATTATTGTAAGTGTTAGAATTTGATGCTGAGGATGAAGCATCGATGAATGCAATAGAATAATTTAAAGAATTTTTATTATTTTTTTTAATAGAAGGTGAATATATATTGTTATCATCTCTAATATGAGCTCTTGGAAAATCTATATTTCTTGAATCTGAAGTATTATTGATTTCATTATGAAGACTATTTCTTAAAATATTATTAGAAAATTTTTCATAATTATTTAATAATTCAAATTTATTATACTGGTATTCATTTTCTTTTCCTTTTAATTTTGAATTGGATAACATATCATTTATTCTTGATGATACTTCATCATGATCCTTCGCTTTAATATGAATCATATAATTTTTCCCTTTAATATTATCATTAACATTATCTAAATAATCATTAGATATTTTTCTATTATACTTATTAGAACTTTGTTGTTGACCCATTTATTATTAAATTAGATAATATATTTGAGGTTTTAATAATATAAAAGGAGCTTATTTTTATTCTTATTTTTTTTATTTTTTTGTTTTTGCTATTTTTACCTGCTATTTTTTTTTTAGTATTATATAGTACAATATAAATAAAAATATAAATCTTATAACTAAAATTGAAAATATAGAATATTTAATACATATATTATAATAGAAATAAATAGATAGATAGATCTTTAACAAAAATTATTCAAAAATAGATAATAACAAATCACTCTTTTTATTCTTTTTTTATTCTTTTTTTTTTTTTTTTTT
This sequence comes from Neocallimastix lanati (nom. inval.), assembly GCA_016946835.1. NCBI lineage: Eukaryota > Fungi > Neocallimastigomycota > Neocallimastigomycetes > Neocallimastigales > Neocallimastigaceae > Neocallimastix > Neocallimastix lanati (nom. inval.). Next base: position 73,910 of record JACVTC010000134.1, read on the forward strand.
ATTCAAAGAAAAACAACTATTCAGTTATTTTTATATGTTTTAATCGATAATAAATAAATTAAGATTAAAAATTAAATAAAGCAGAAATAAAATTAAATTTAAACCGATAAAAATTATATTTATGAAAGTGATATTAATTTGATTGATGATATAAATAAAATAGTTAAATTTTAAATAATACATAAAAGTTAGTAGATAATATGTATATTTGTTTTATTATATTTATTTATTTATTTATTTATTTATTTATTTATTTATTTATTTATTTTTTATGTATATTTTAACTATTATTTATTTATATATTATTATCATTTGTATTAATTATTTATTTAAAAACTAACAAAAAGAGAAAAAAATTAAAAGTGATTAATTTTTTTTTAAAGAATATTATTCATTAAAAGGCTAAAATTGTTATTGCACATTCATTAATCATTATCTTAATGAAAGACCAGTTATAATAAAATGTATATCATATTAAAATTCAAATAAGATTATTAGTACTATAATTAAAATAATAATAATAATAATATAATAATAATATTATTATTATCATTATTATAATTATTATTATTATTATTATTATAAAACTTTAAATAATAATTTTTTATAGAAAATAAAGAATATAATTTAGATATAATAAAACATAAATTTAATAATTAATAATAAATATATTTTTTTTATTATATTTTAGTTTTTTTTTTTTTTTAAATTATTATTTGTTGTAAATAAAATAATATTGTAATTATATATAATCATATTATAATCTATTTTTTTAAATTGTTTTTATTAGCTCATAAGGAAAAATAAAAAGATAATTATTTTCATTATTATTTTATTTTTAATCATTTATCTTTTTTTTTTTTTTTTTTTTTTATTCTGTTATTTTAATTAATTGAATTAATTAATTATTTTATATGGAAAATTATTGGATATTTAACTGTAAAAAAAACTTTTTAACCATAATGAATAATATATATATATTAATGAATTATTATTATATATATTTTTTTAATTATTCTTAATTTTATATATGATACATTTTCTTTCGTTTATGAAAAAAAAAAAATAATAATAATAATTAATAAAGTTTTTGTTATTATTGATCAATCTATTTAATATATATAATTTTAAAATTTTAGAATTCACACTCTTTTTAATTAAGCTTGTGATATAAAAATTTACACAACATTAATATACACAAACATTTATTATATAATTAAAAAAATTAAATATTATATTATCAGTATTCAGAATTCTTAAAAATAATTAGAAAAAACAATAATATATATAATATTTAACTTCTAACATTTTTAAATATAAATTTTTAAGTTTTATTGAGCATATTATTAATAATAAATAATATAAGAAGTATGGTTATTAATTATAACATAATTAGAATAATGTTTTATTGAAAATTTTAATATTTAAAAATTTAAACTTTATAAAAAAAAAAAAAAAAAAAAAAAAAAAAAAAAAAAAAAGAAAAATTATTACTGTGCTGTAATTTTTTTTGTATTTTTAAAGTTTATTAATTTTAAATAATGCTACGCCAAAGTTTATAATTTAATATTATTTTTGATTTCAATTGTTGTAGCAATAAGTGATAAAAATTATAAATATTTTTTAATTATTACTTTATATTAAATTTAAATATGATTTTATCTTTTCAGTTTTTATTTCATTTTATTTATTTTCTTATATAATTTATTCTATTATTATTATTCCTATTAATTTCAATTACTTTAACTTTTTTTTTTTTTTTATTAAATATTATTAAAGAAGAAAAATTATTAAAATAAATATATTAATATATATATATATATTCTAATTTTCTAATTTAACTATTTTTAATTATTTTTTTTTATAATTTAGTAATATATTATTATAATGTGATTTATTAAAAATAATCTTTTATTTTATATTATCTTATATCATTTTATTTTTTTATCTTTTTTTATTTCTTATTTTTTTACTATTATTTTTACTTATTTATCTAGTATAACAGATCTAATTTAAGAAAATATTTATGTAGAAATAATGAAAATATGAATAATGATATTATAATTATATTCATTTATAAATGATATCAATTTTTATTTTTCGAATGTATTAAAAAAAAAAAAGAAAATAAAGAATTAATTCAAAAAAAATAAAAAAACAATAATAAAAATATATATATTAATTATTAAAAATGATAGAATAATTTAAAAAATATTATTATTATAATAATAATAAAGAAGAAGAAGTAGAATCTTATTATAAGAATACCACAAAGATAAAGAAAAATATTAGGACTACAAGTAAAATTTTAATAATTAACCAACGATTAGAAGAAATTGATTTATAATATTTCATTAAGTAATCCTGTGCACCTGTAACATTCATTTCTACATCCATAATATTTTCATCAATTCTTTGAACAGTTTCTCTTTGTCCAGCAAGTATATGTGTAAAATTTTGATATATTTGACCTAATTCAGCAATTGTAGATTCAATAGAATCAATTGCAGATGATCTTTGATCAAGATAACTTTGTGAATATGGTTCATACAGTTGTTGTTGCTGTTGAGTATATGGATAGTTACCACTTTTACTTTTGCCATTATCATCATCATCATCAATAGAAATGGCTAATAAATTATCTGTATTTTTCGTACTACCAGGAACATTTCTACGTTCAGGACCTCCACCACTTCCACTTCCATAATTCACTGAATTAGAATAAGCAATTCCTTGATTAGGTTTTCTATCATAATATGACTGTTGTGATATTGGAAATGGATTTAATAGATTATTGTTATTATTGTTGACATTAATATTTGCATTAGTATTAATATTAGTATTTAATGCCATATTTTGAATTACTTGCGGTGGTGGTGTGAATGAATTCATTGGTATAGAATTTGCAGATGGATTAATATCTGGCTGGAATGGTGAATTCAAATATGGAGAATTAGATCTAACAGATGATATAGGAGAGCTTAATGAATTTACATCTTGTAAAGCAGGGGAAGAAGTATGAGATCTCGTTAAAGGAGTATTAATCTTTGATATAAATTTAGAACCAAAAAGATGGGGAGATGAATTCTGAGAAGAAGCATTTGACTTATTTAAATTAAATCCATTTGATGAATATTGTTCTTTTCGGAGTTGTTGTTCTCTCATAATTTTTGTTCTTAATTCAAGAATGTCTTTAAATTCATTAGAAGTATTTAATAATTTAGTTTGAAGGGATGAAATAATATTGTTTGCATTTTCTAAAGAATATCTATTAAAAATATATGGAATTCTTTTGTCTTTAAAAGCATTTTGAAAAGCTGTAACTTCAGTATTCATTTTAGAAATATCTATTTTAATAATTTGTATCATTTGTGTAATTTCAGGTAATTTATCATCTAATAATGTATTTTGTTGAACTAATTCTGTTAGTTTCTTTAGTTTAACTTTTATATCTTCATTTTCTTTTTCAATACCCATTGCAATTTTATAAAATTGAGTTTCATTTTTTTCTCTTTTTAATAATCCAAAAGCTTCATTAAAAGGATTTCGAGATAACATAGATTCCACTGTAGCATGAAATTCTTGAGTTCTATCATTTACTCTCATTTTTGATATATATCAATGTTATTAAAACTATTATTATTTTGAATATATTTAAAAATATATATATTTTTTATTTTATTATTTTTTGGAGGCTTTTGGCTATTACTTTAATGTTATTTTTTTATATATATTTAATTTAAAAAAAAATTATATGATTTTGAAATGTTTTTTATTCTTAATTTTAAAACAAAATATTGGATTTTGAATATTGGAATTATCATTTGTATATTATGAATTATTATTTTTGATTGATATTTATGCTCTTTTTTTTTTTTTTTATTTTTTATTTTTTTTGCTATTTGCTTTTATTGTTTGTTTAATTTGGTTAATATATTATTTTTTTATTATTTTTTTATATATTATTTTATATATATATATATTTATATATATATTTATATATATATATTTTTTGTTTAAATATTTTTTGTTTAAATATATATATATATATATATATATATTTTTGTTTGTTTGTATTTGCTTTAATTTTTGTTTTGTTTTGTTTATGGTTTAACACACAGATTTAATGGCCTATTAATATTTACAATAACTATTTCAATTATTAATTAACAAAGCTTTATATATAAATATATATTCTTTTCTTTTTTTTTTTTTTTTTATTTTTTTTATTTTTTTTATTTCTTTTCTTTCTTTTTTTTGTTTTGTTTTGTTTTTGTTTTGTTTTTGTTTTTGTTTTTTTTTTTATTTATTTATACCAATGTAAAGTAAAAATGAATAATATATTAATTATGAGAAAACTATTATTAATTTATTAATGCTATCATAAAATTATTATTGATAATAGTTTTAAATTTTTGATTTTTTCGCTTATAAAATAATATGATTAAAATATAATAAAAGTTAATATTTTATTGTCTATAATTAAAATATATAAACTATTAATTCTAATTTATTTTTGAAAATGCGTTATTGAATGATAATTTAACTTTTATATTTTATCTTTTTTATTTATTAAATATTTTCTATTTATTATATAAAAAGAATAATTTACCAATACCACTTTAATTAACAATTATTGTTTTTAAAACTTTTATTTTATCTTTAACTTCGATATTGCTAAAAAGCAAAGAATATCAAAATGTTCTTTATAAAATATTATTAAAATAAAGAAATTAAAAGTAAAAAAAAAAAAAAAAGTTTACTTTTTTTTTTTTTTATTTTTTATTTATTTATTTATTTTTTACTATAAAAATTACTTTTTAATATAAGATTTTTATTAAAAATTTTGATTAATTTTGAATAAAAATAAAAATAATATATCATCCATAAAATAAAAAAAAAAAAAATAATAAATTAATTTACTTAAATCTAAATTTATAAAAAAAAAAAAATAAATAAATAAATTTTAACTTTTTTTTTTTGTTTTATATATATATTTACTATTAATCATTATTATCATTAATTATTTTTATTTTCATTCAGGTTTTTAATCTAATTTGATGATTAATTGATAAACAATAATATACATATTTAATAGTATAATTTAATATTTTCTATGACATTATTATATTTAATTTATTAATAAAATATAAACATAAATGTGTATATTCTAAATAAAAAATATGATGTAGTTATATTCAAAAAATAAAATATAATAAAATATAATTATTATAGTTAATTGTTTTTTTATTAACAACTTTATTCTATTTTTTATTTATTTATTTATAATATTTATTGAAATTAATTTCATACAACAATTGCTAAAAATTGAAATTAGAATAAATATTTGACACTCATATTTAACAATATATTAAATAAATTATAAATATAAAATATAAGCTTTCATATTAATATTAAAATTAATATAATTATTTATATTTTACTTTTACTTTTTATATATATAGTTTTATTATTATTATTATTATTTAATTTTATTAAAAATTATATGCTACTTTGTACAATATTAGTAATAAATGAAGTGTTATTATTTAATATTATTTAGATGAAAAAAAATATAAAGAAATATAGAATTAAAATGGATCATACTATAATAATAAATAAGTCAAATTATAATTCATTTCCAATAGTAACCCAATAATCACGTAAATTATTCTTTCTACCAAAGATTTCTAAGTATTTACCATTAGGTATTAACTCTTCAATCATTTCATATAATTCTTCAGGTTTTTGTGACTGACCTCTTCTTTCTGAATAAATTACATCAGAACTAATTCTATGTTTACAACCAACTGGATCTTCACCCTAATAAAGTTTAATGAATGATTATTAATTTATGGATTAATAAGGAAAAATTAACAAAAACATAAACAAAAACATAATTTATTTGAATTACATAAATATAAATAATAAATAAATTTTTTTTTTTTTTTTTTTTTTTTTTTTTTTTTTTTTTTTTTTTTTTTTTTATATTTTTATATTATTTACCTTTTTACCAACTAAACAAGTTTCTTTGGCATGTTGAAGATAATAACCATGACCCTTTGCCATTCTTCTATTAACAGTTTGTTTTACCCAAGTAATATCATCAACAAAACTATTTATAATATATTTCAATATATATTATATAAATAAAATATATTTAGCATATATTATATATATATTATTTGATATATTAAAATTTTGAACTGAAATTTAAATTCAAATATTTACGTATATCCCCATTTTTTCATTAATTCAAATGCTTTTACATATTTATTATTAATAACCCATATGAATATAAATCCATTTTTTTGTAATTTTTCAATTGGCAATTCTTCAATGAATTGATCGGGAAGTTGTTGATATGCAATAGCAACCTATTAAAATGTAAAATTAAAATTCAATAATTGTTGATTATAAAATTATTTTTAAACACATATATATATTTTTTAATCTAAAAAATTTATTTAAATATTCTAATATATAATGAACTTACACCTCTTGTTGGTGCATGAGTAGCTAATTGCCATGGTGGATCCATTAAGATTGCATCAAATTGACATTCACTAGCTAATTTCTAAAATTATTTTATTAATTTGATTTTTTAATTAATTCCTTTGTACTATTTATTCTGATATCATTTACTTTTATCATAAATATTTTAATTCACTGGTATATCTAATTAAATATTATTATACTTACATCCCATTCAAAATCAATAACATTTGCTTTAATTGGTATACACCATTCTGGTGCAGTAAATTCTTCATAATCAAATTCATTATCTAATTCAATAATGTATTAAAATTATTTTTTGCATTTAATAATAATATTATTAATATATTATTATTATTAATATTCAATTAAATAAAATTAAAATTTTCAAATATTTAAAATATAAAATATTATTGAAACTATAAATATATGGTTTAGTAAAATTTTGTACATAATGTATATGATACCTTTATCATCATCATCTTTTTGATTTAATGCTGAAAATCCTTTTAATTCTAAATTCTTAATACCATCAATTTCTTTCTCAATTTTTAATTTTAATTCAGTTTCTTTTTCAATTAATTTCTTTAATACTTCATCTTTTTCTTCTTCTGGTGTGAAATCAAGTTTTAAAAAATCATCATATGCATTTATACCTTCTTCTACTTTAATTATAGCTGAAGATTCTGTTGTTGAAAGTTCATCAACTTCCATGGAATTTTGAGCATTAGAATCTTCAACATTTAAATTATTATCTGTTATTTTTTCATCCATTTTAACTTTTTGACTTTTTATTTTATTTTATTTTTTTTTTTAAAAAAAAAAAAAATAAAAAATAAAAAAAAAAAATAAAATAAAATAAAAATCTTAACGAAAATAAAAAAAAAGAAAAAACTTTTATAAAAATTATATCTTCAAATAATATATATCTCTTATTATAATTATATTTTTCAATTTATAGTTCAATAATTAAAAAAAAATTTTTTATAAAAAAAATTAATTATAATAATAATAATAATAAAAAAAAATTTAAAATTTTAGATTTAATTAGTCAAATAATACTATTGGCCAACTTTATGAATAATGATAACATTAGCGTTATAGAGATTCAATTAATGAAATCTGATTAATGTCACATATGAATAATGAAGAGAAAATTAAAATCTCATCTATAATAAAGAAAAAGACACCATAATATATATTTATAAATACATAAATATATATAATCTTTTTTTAATGTCTAATTAAATTAATATGTACTTTAGTAATATTCAATAAAAGAAAAGAAAAAAATTTTTTTTTTAATCATTAAGAATTAATATATAGTGATAATTACGGCTAGTTTGACAAATATTTAGGAAATTAACTACAATTAGTTTAATAAATCATTTATCCAACAATACTTCATATATTATTTTTAACTTATATTATACATATTATTTAATTATTTAAATAAGTTCCTATTCATTATTATAAATCTCAATATATTCTAATTTGCCTTTATTAATTATTTTTTATTATAATTTTATTTTTAAAATACAGTAATAGTTTATTAATTATAGATTTTTATTTTCATTGTCACTTTTATTTAATTTTATTTTATTTTTTTTTTTATTTATTTATTATTATTATTTATTTATTTATTTAATTTAATTTTATTTTGATTAATATAATTTATTATTATTAACTAATATATTATTTATTAATGAACAATTATTTCATATATTAATAGAATAAATTTCTATTTTTATTTTTATTTTTATTTTTATTTTTATTTTTATTTTAATTTATTTTATTTCATTATATATATTATATATTATTTTATTGCTTTTTATTATTAATTTTATTGTATTTATTATTTATTTATTTTTTATTTGTAATTTAAGGAAGTTAAATGAAAAATAAAAAATATTATTTAAATATATAAATATTACAATAAAAAAATTTTTTCCGCTTCGTTTTAATGTTCAAAAAAAAATTTACCAATCATCAACCTTTTCATTCATTGTTTCAGCAGCTTGAATAAATCTTCTTATTAAAATTTGCCAAAAACCACGATAAAGGGATTTAGTACCATACCAAAGTTGAGTTATAGCATTACCTTTACCATCTTCATTATCATAATCATTACCTTCTTCAAGTATAACACGTTTGATAACATTAAGAATACCTGTATATGGAACTGGTGAAACTTCAACAGCTGTTTCAAATTTAATTGGTTCATTTAAACCAGAGTTAATTAACATAAGTTGTTGTTGACGTGAAGATGGCTTCTTAATTTGACATTGAATACGTTTTCTAGCCATTTCAAATGGAGTTATAATTGCTACTTCAGCTGCTAATAATAATGTATTAACAACTGGGAAAAGTACTGGGTTATAAAATGGGGTTAAAAGTAAATAATCATTTAAGATATGACTGGATATAATTCTTAAAGTTGGAACTAAAGTATAATAAATAAAAGCAGGAATAACATATCTTGGAGCATATAAACCTCTCATACCACCTTCTTCATTAACGATAGTTTGCATACAATGGAATGGTCCACGATACTTTTTAACTGGTGTTGCTGTAGATTGAATAATAAGTCTATTTTTTTTTTTTTTTTTTTAATTTATTTATTATTTTATATTGAAATATTTTAATTTATTATGCATTTGTTTATTACTACACACATACATTTATATATTAATAATTAAATAATAATACAGCAAAAAACATTTAATTTTATATTTACCTAGTTTTAATAAGTTCAAGAGGACTTAAAGCAACACCAACAATCATATGACTAAGAATGTTAGTTCTTGGATCAATATCTTCGTATATATCGAAAATATCGTTCAATAGTTCTTCTAAGAATGGTTGAGATAAGGTTGAAGAAACATTGTATAACCAAGAAGTAAAACTGCCTATATTATGTTACATTAATAAAAAATGATTTATATTTATAATTTTTGAGTTAACATAAAAATTTTAATTAACTTATAAAAATATTTCTTTTTATTATAATAATAAAATAAAATAAAATAAAAAAAAATAAAATAAAAAAAAAAAAGACAAGATAAAATAAGATAAAATATAATAATAAAATATAATAATAATAATAATAAAACCTTTTAATAAGCTCGTCCATCCTTCATTTTCACATTCAATAATTTGATGAATTGGTTTCCAAACACCGTCACCAAGTCTTTCAATTCGTTCTACTTCAATATCCTTTCTTTTAATAACTTCTTTTTCATCTTCCTGTTTTTCTTTTTTTGTTTTTGGCTTTTGGTCTTCATTTTCCCAAACATTAGTTGACATCATATTAATTTCATTTTCAGCTTTTTTAAGGTCATCTGGGAAATTATCAATCTTACATTTCAATTAATAAAATATTATATATTAATAAAATATTCATAATAAATATTTCATATTATTATTTTTTTTTTTAATTTATTATTTTTCTAATGATAAAATAATAGAAATAATACTGATTATATTAATTATTAATTATAAATTTAGATGTTTTACTTATTTAATTACATTAAATTATTTGGTTAAAATTATAATTAATTTAATAATATATCTTACCGATGCATAAAATTTTGATTTTTGATATTGAACTTGAAGATAAGTCTCGGATACATTGAACGGTGACATAGAAAAAGAAATTAAATATTGTTTAAGAATATTTGATAGATATTCTTTGCCTTGCCATTCCTCTTCATAATTACTAACTGTAATTTTAAAATTGTTTTTTTTTTTTTTAAAAAAAAAATAATATATATATATATATATATATATTAAATCAATATTTTATATTTATCTTGTTCGTAAATTATTATTATATGTCTAATAATATATACATTCATCTTTTTCGTATAAAGGAATTTTATCCTTTGAATCTGATAAAATATTTGAAAGTGATGGCATCTCTTAATGTATTTCCTTTTAAATATAAAGTAAAAATTTTGATGTTGACAATTTTACGATTTTATTTGTTTATTTAATATGATATTTTTTTATATTTTAAATTATTTATAAATGTTTTAGTAAATATTTATTTAAAAAAGAAAAAATGCTAAAAGATAAAAAATAAAAGTTTATGATAAATATTATTAATATTATTATTATAATTACTTTTATTTATAAAAATTTCCAAAAAATATTCTAAGAAAATTATTTCAATTTAATAATTTTCCTTTTTTTTTTTTTTTACTATTTTATTTTTATTTTTCAAATTTATTCAATTATTTTCCAATACTTTATATTGAAATAATAATAGCTTAAGAAGCAAAGAAAAAAAAATAAAATAAGATAAAATAAAAACAAATAAATATATGAATAAAAAATTTAAATAAATAACAAAATTTACCTTTTTAATATAATATATATATTATTTTAAAAAAAAAAAAAAACGTACATATTTCTTTCTACTCGATATTTATTGGCTGCTGTCAATTAAAGATACTTAATTAAATTAATTATTAAAATACATATAAAAAATATATTACTATTTATTTATTTTTTATTTTTATTTTATTTTACTACATATTTTTTTTTTATTATTTTTTTTTAATTTTCTTATTTTATACTATGACATTATATAACCATTACTTTTAATAGAAAAAATAACATTTATTTGTTAAATTAATGTTTGAAAATTATTTTATTTACACATATATATAATAAATAAAAATATATAAAATTAGTTTTTTTTTTTTTTTTTTTTTTTTTTATTAGTATTATTATTATTATTATTATTAATTGTTTATTTATACAGCATACAGTGTTGAATTATTAATTTATTAATTTAAAAAAATAAATATTTAGTAAAGAAGAAAAAAATATAAAAGTATCCACTCAGAATGGTAATTTTAAATTTTTAAATATTTAATTTATTAAAATTATAACTCTAACCTTAAATAATAAAATATTTTATTACCTCCGAATATATACTTTTACAATTACTTTTATTATTAAACGCAAAAAAAAAGTATTTGAAAATTGTTTTAATATATCAAAAAACAAATTCTATTTTAATTTTTTAATTACTTATCTAATAAATTATAAATATGTCATTAATATAAAAACAACTTTTATAAATAAAAATAAGACTTAATTATTAAATAACTTGGTTAAATGAGTTGATATATTTATAGATGTAAATAAATTCTATTTTTGAAAATTATATGCTACTCAAGATTGTTGAATATTTATACGTTTTTAAGATTTGTTTTCAGTATCAAAAACACCTTCGTCATATTTATAATTCTTTAAATCTAATTTTTCATTGTATTCTACTAATATATGTTCACACATTTCTATTAAATCATCTAATCCTTTATTCATAGCTTCAACAGCAGTGGTTTCTTCTATTTAATGTGAATGATTGTAACATTTATATTATATAATTTGATAAAAATGTTTTTAATTATTATTAATTAATAACAATCTAAATTATTTTTTTCACTTTAATAAATAGAATAATAACAATAAAATAAAAATACCAGTAGTTTGTACACGAATGTTAACTTTAGCTTCAGTTGGGTGAGGAATTGAGTAACCACAATATTCAACCTTTGGACTAAAATTTTTTTTATAAATTTAATATTATTTAAATAATTAAACATTAATAATGATTATTTAATATGACAGTAAAAATATTTATGTATTATATAATTTTTTTAAAACATTACTTTTTCATAATCATATATCTTAAGGCATTAGCTAAAGTATGATCTTCTTCACTAATACTGAAAGTAGCGCAACCTTCATCAGAAGATGGTGAAATCTAAAAATTAATTAAATTAAAATATTAAAAATTGAAATAACTTTTTAATTACAGATTCAGAAATTTTTTTTTTTTTTTTTTTTTTTTTTTTTTTTTAACAGATTTTAAAATCATCATATAATAATTTTATTAATTTCTATATAAATTTATTATACATTATTATTATTTTAGATATTTTTATATTGAAATATTATTTTTATTGTTGATTCAATTAATACGTTTTATTTTATAAAATATTATCCTTTCTATTACTTTTTATTATTATTGAAATTTTATATAGTATTCTATATATCATATAATTTATATTTTATTATAATATATAACTTCCTTTTATTTTCCAAAAATAAAAAACAATAATTACAATCTTTAATTTAGCTTCACTTTCGTTTGAATCAATATTCATTTTTGATATATTTTATTAATAATTTAAAATTATACAGAATCACTATAAACTAAAAAAAAACAATTTATATTTTCTAAAAAAAAAAAAAAAAAATAGTTATATATATATAAATAAATAACAATATCAAAATTAGCCAATCAAATTATATTAAAGTAATAATATAAAATCTTAGATTTTAAAATTTCTAAAAATTATTAAAAAATATTTTTAAAATTATTTTATTTTAAAATTTATATAAAATTAATATTTTTTATTATTTTATTTATAAATTGTATTTATATATATTTATATATATATATAAATTTTAATGAGTTGCATTACTAATTTGCCCAACATTACATACTGCTGCAATATTAATATTTTCAAATGATTTATCTCCTTTAGATATTCTTTCATTTATTATATTTTGGGTTTTTTTAAATATATTTAAAGCATTTACTATTTCATAAACATGACCTTGGGTTTCACTTATTCCCTGAACCTTTGCATCAATTTTACCCGTTATATCTTCTTTAATAGAAATAGGAAAAAATTTAATAAGAGTTAAAATTCCACTAAAATATTTTGCCACTAACAATTTTTTAGCACTTAATTTATTTGCTCTTTCAAGTTCATCAATGTAATTTTGAGCTATATATTCATTACCAATATATTTATTTTCATCAGTATATGAAGAGGTATATCCTTCATCATTATGAACGTCATTGTAATAATCATTCATATTATCTTTAAATCTACTTCTTACATCATTATTTTGATAATATGATGAATAAATAACATCAAAATCAGGTGATGAATTTTTTTCACTTTCTGTTAATTCTTGTTTAGTTATTACACCATGATCATTAACTAATCTATATGTTGGTTTCATTTTTGCCATAATTGCATTCGGATTGTTATCAATTATAAAGGATTTAGGAGCTACGACCACTTTTGCATTTTTACGTTCAGCAATTTGAATACCTGCATATCCTAAAACTGATATTCCTCCATCACTAACATATAAATTTTCTTTATTTATATCTTTAGGATCTTTTACTTTAATTAATTTTTTTCCATATTGTTTAGTATTGATATTTTTAAAAGTATCATAATTTAATTGTACTATTTCATCTGTTTTTCCCTTATTTATTTTTAATCCAGAAGGATTAATAAATCCTTCTTTTGTAGTAGTTCCATCATATTCAATTGCAAATGGAACAGAAAACATTTTTTTATTATTATCTGATATAAATGGTATATATCTAATTTTTTCCTGTTTTGCCATTTTACCACCACTTGTTGATATAGGTTCATTAGTTTTTAGTTTTAATATAGAAATAGTAAAATCTTTGATTTTTACAGCTTTATAAAATTTTTTATAATTTGTATCACTATTAATAAATTCTAGAACTTTTTGATATATTGTTGCTTTATTTTTTGGCATATTTAAGCTTATTCGATTCTTTTTGGAGTTACTAAAAGAATTAAAAAATATTGCAGTAGCTTTTACCATATCAGGTTGACCAGGAATTTCTGTTATTTCGATACTAGTATCAATATCTTTATCATTTTCATCTTTATCCATTAACCCTATACATTGTTTAAACGCATTAGCAAATAATTTTTCATCTTTTTGTGTTTTATAAGTATTAGGAATTATCATTTCAGTTATACTTCCATCAAGTAATCCATACGAAGTACCAAGTAATTCTTTTGTTAAAACTGCTACTGGATCAAATCTTTGCAATAACTCGTCACCTATTTTTATAATTTTGTCTAAATCGTTTTCATTTTCAATTTTAAAAGTAGGGTCAATTAAATTGAAATGCTTGTTTATGGTTTCTAAAGCACTACGATATATTGTATCAAAAGTAACTACTTTTCCTACTAACTCATTTGAATTTTTTGCATTTCTTAATGAAGGGGCTATTTTTTGAAAATTTACTATCAACGGTTCTCTATTATTATTTTCATTATTAACTCCTATATTAGAATATAAATTATTATATGGTGTTACTTTGTTATTAGGAATGATAATTTTACCATATTCAGGGTCAGTACGTTCAGTTATTTTATGAATCCTCATTTTTTAAATTAGTGTGTTCAGCTGAATCACTATCATAATTTCTGTTAACATTTATTTCTATTGGAATAGTAATACGATCGTAGGTTTCAAGAACATAATGACCATCTTTATCTGGGATTTCCTTACCAGCAAGATATGCTTGTAAAGAAACTTCTTCATTTGCATGATTTTCAAAACTACAATATGATTGGTTAATATGTAAAATAAATAACTAAAATTATAATAATATTCATTTTAATTAAAAAAATTTATTTGTAAAATATATTAATAAAATCAATTTATCATTTTATATTATAAAATAAAAAAAAAAAAAATAAAATTTATACTAATTGTAAAATTAAAGTAAATTATTTTATAACTAGATAATAATTATGGAAGTCAATGATAATACAAAAAAGTTTTATGATGAATTGGAAGGAAAATGCGAACCAGAAATATTATTAGAGATAGCAAAAAAAGGAATTTTTTTATATGAACCTTTATGTAAATACGATAAAATAAAAAATCATAAATATGTTGTTTTAATAAGTATATTAGCTGAACAATATTTTATGATTAATAATGACGTACAATATACAGAATTAAAAAATATAATTTTATCTAATATGGAATATACCTTTACACATGAAACAAAAGTAATAAATTTATTAATAGTTAATGAATTTATTTTAAATAAAATATTAAATGAAAAAAACATAAAGGTAATAAATATTTTTAAAACAATTTACAAAGAAATTTTTTTGTGTTTATATAAATACAAATTTATATCCACTAACGTATTTAATTTATTTTATGAATATAATCCTGATTTATATTATTCATATGAATTTGATATATTTGAATTTTTATATTATGATAATAAATGTTTGCTACCTACTAAATTAAATAATATAATAGAAAGAAAAAATAATAACAAAGATATATTACATATGTTAAAAGATATAGTATTGGATTATTGTAGAGATCTAAATTTGCTAATATTTTTATCAAATTTTTTTTACAAAAATAAAATATAATTACATACTAGACCTTATTATAGAGTTCCTTTATTTTTTCCTTTAAATATTCTTAAAGAATATGCAAATAATTTTTTCTTACCTAATAATTTATTTATAAAATGTAATAATAAGTATTATGAAGATTTTTTTAATTTTTGCTTTAGTGATAACAATTTAAATCATGTTTATAGAGCTTATATAAGAAGTAAATCAAATAAAGATGAAAAGTATATTAATAAATATTTATCGTTTAAATACCATATTTATGATTATCTTGAATTTGAATACGAACTATATAAAATCAAAAATAATACATGTGCTGTTGAAAATGTAGAAAAAAAAAATATATTTGACAATGAAGAAGAAATATCAAAAAACAATATTTCTGATAATAAAATAGTTGAGAATACCAATTTTTCAAATAATATAAATGAAGGAATTAAAAATATAATCAGCATAAAAAAAGAAGAAAATGAAAGCGATGATAACGATGTTATATATTATATTAAAGTCTTTGATAATCAATGTGACAAAATTTACAATTTTAATATAATAAAAGAATATTATTATAATGAATATAATATACGTGCAGTATATGATCCTTATTTAATTGATATTAATAAAATGAATACATTAAATTTTGTCAAAACATGTTTAAATAATTATGATTTTTTAAATAATGTATTACTTGATCCAAATTATATTTTTAATATTAATTTATCTACTAACTTTGGAACTGAAATTTTATTAATGAGATTGACATATTTAATATCTTTAATACATAATAAATATAATGCTTTTATTATTGAAATATTATTTAAGTGTATTGATAATTCATATATAACATGTGATCCTTCAAACCGTGTAGATATTGAAATATATGTTTTTGAGGAGCCAACCGATTTAGAATTAATTTATAAAATGTTAACAAATACTCCACACAAAATATTTAACAGTTATTGTAGAGGTTATTATTAATTTTATAATTTAGACATCAAGGTTCATATAGATAAGTAATTAAATTTTAAGAGAATTTCAATTTTTAAAACTATGTATATAAAAATTATAAAAATTTCTTTATTTTTTTTTAAAAAAAAAAATATATGTATATAATTATAAACTGATTTTTATATTTATTGTATTATTAAAAATTAAAATATAAAATAATATTTTTATTATTAATTATTAATATATAAAGTCAAATAAAATTTTTTTTAGTATGAATATTGTAGTAAGTATTATTTTATTTGTATCCATTTTTCAGCAATCTCTTTGTAATGGTTTAAATACAAAAAATGAAAATGGATCACAAAATTTACTGAAAAATAATACCATGAAAAATGAAGTAAAAGAGAAAAGTGTATTACAAAGTTTAACAAAGAATAATACCAAAGAAAATGAAATAAAGGAATCCAAAGAATTCTGCCTTTATAATTCAGAAGGGGTTATTATGATCTATGATCCTATTTATAGAAATAATAAAGGAAAACTAGTACATGCAGAGACTATTGAAGAATATGCCAAAGTTTTAGGACCAACATGGTATGGAGTATCATTTTGTAATAATAATACACTTGTTAACAGTTTAGGAATGTATTTTGATATATCCAATTCGAAATTACATAAAAGAAGTGAAGAAGAAACTCCAGTGAATGATGATAATATTTTTCGAGGAGAAAACCCATTATTAGAATCTGATTATGAAACAATTACGACCAAATATATTGATAATATTTATGAAGAATTAAAAAATTCAGAAAAAAAATGTATGCCATTAACTAGTGTAAGTCCAGGGTTTAATCCTTATCACAAAAGTTTAGTATTTATATATATTTATATATATATATAAATTTTAATGAGTTGCATTAATACTAATTTTGATATTGAAAGTGTTAATGTTAAAATAGTATTATCAATACTTAAATATAATAATATTATTATTTAAATATAATTTTATTATTTGAAAAAAGTATGTATAATAACTAAATGATAAACTGTTTTAAATAAATAAATAAATAAATATTTATTTATTTATTTATTTATTTATTTATTTATTTATTTATTTATTTATTTATTTATATTTCTTTATCATATTTTACTTTATTTCATTTTCTTTTTTATTTTTCTTTTTTGTTTTTGCTATATTTTTAAATAAAACAAAATTATAAAATAAAAATATAATACATACTGTAATGTGAAATTAAATATATTAATATAATTATAAATAAGGGAAAATTATTTATTTATCCATTATTTATTTATATTTGATGGCATGTATTTTTTATTTATTAAATATTAATTTAAAAATTGAATATTTTAAAATACAAATAGTTAAATATATAAATTTTAAATAAAAAATAAGGAATAATGAATATGAAATTTCAATAATGAAAATAATAATAATTATTAAATATTTAAATAGTAAATTTTCAATAGTTTTATATGATAAAATAAATATCAATAAATAAAATGATAAAACTAGTACTATTTATATAGTAATTATTGAAAAACAGAGATACTTGAATTTTTTAAAATATGATTAATCCATATTATAAAAATAATAAATTACTATAATTTCAATATAAAATAATTGTTTTTTAAATTATTATGTTATTAATAACTTGTTTCTTTTACCAACTAATTTATTTTTTGAATATTAAAACTAAAATATTATTTACTAAATCTACTTTTGACTTTATCACCGATATAAAAATAAATATATCATTATATTGATATTTATTTTAAATATATATATATATATGTTTACTTAATATAAAAATTTATAATTTTTTAATAAGTTTATAAAATTTCTATTTTATTTTTATATATATGTATATTTTTTTATTTATTATTTTTTATTTTTTTTTTCATCAAAATTTCTTTATGTTTTTGTAATTGTATATTCATTTTTACTTATTCATTTATTCATTTCCTTTCCATTAATTTACAAAATAAAAGAAAAAGACAAGTAAGCTTAATAATTCTAGCAATAGCCTATAAGATATATAGATAAGTTATAAATATCCTTTAGTTGGCAGTTACTATTGGATAAAAGAACTTGTTCATTAGCATCTATTCATTTTAAGCTTAAGTGTATGCTTTGGTTTTGTATATTAGTATTATCTTGTAATTCATCATCAAGTTTATAAATAAGAACTTCACGATATAATTTTCAGTAACAACCAATTATATTATGAAATTATATTTTAATTTGATTGAGATTGAGAACTAACATAATATAGGAATACCATCCTTTTTCATTTCAACCAGGAAGTATTAAAGTGAATTCAGATTATTATTGACCTTCATCATTGTAATCATTATAGAAAAGTTTAGTGCTTAGAAAAAACTTTACGAGCAGTTTGGAAAGCAAGAATAACAAAGTATGAAATCTTTTGAAGAAGGTTGAAGAGCTATTTCCAATGATCAATATCTTCATTGCGACATCTCATACTTAATTTTACTTTCATAATGCTGAAAATTTTTAATATTGTGATCAATACTAGCATTTTTTAAAAATTTTGACATCAACATTTGGAACCAAAATATATAAATTTTTATCTATAAAGATATATTTATTATATCATTAATTTTAATTTGTAAAACACTTGGAAAATAAAGGTAAAAGTTTACATTTACCGTTATACTATTTTTTTTATTTTAAGAAAACCTAATTTTAATGACATTTATACATATAAAAATGCATTTGATGGATCATCCATACTTCAATTCATTTTATATATAAAAATCATTTAATGTATAATAAAACTTTAATTTATAAAAAATAGCAATTGTTATTATTTAACAAAGTTTATATATATATATTAATATTATTTAATTTACTACGCTTTGAATAATATATACAGGTCACTGTAGAGGGCGGGGTTCGAATCCTCGGCATGGCACCAAATAATCGGATGAGGTTTCTATCCTGTGATCTAAAACAAATATGTGTAGTAACATATTTGTATATTTAATAATAATTATTAAATATTAAATTTATATCTTTTGATAATAATTTATATAATATATTATTAATTATTCATTATTATATTATAATTACTATTATAATATATATTAAATTACATATTATTTTATAATATATTATATTATATTATTTATTTTATAATTATATATTATTATATTAAAATATAATAATATTTTTATATTTAACTTTAATAGGATTTTTATTATATTATACAATATATTATTATGTATTATTTTATATTTATTTTTTATTTTACATATAATATACATTTATTATTTAAATATAGATATTGTATTCTTATATATATATAATTTATATTATATGTTTAAAATATATTTCATACTATTAAATTTTATAATTTTAAAATGTAATTTCTTAATAATAACCAATTTCTAATAAATTAATTTATAAAAGGGGTTTTTTAGTTTTTAGGAAAAGGAATAATAAATTAAATAAAGATATAACTATATTATTATAATTAAAATATAGCACATAAAAGTCCCGTATATCACCTGGGATATCATGAGACCACACGTGATGTCCATAAGGCTTTCCCTCAAATGATTATTTCACCCATCCCTGATACTACGCTTTGAATTGAAGCATAGACCTTGATGATTGTAAAATTTCCAATCGCCAATGATTACACCCACTAGGGAGGAGTTAATGGTTCCGTTCTGATGCTCGTGGTCATTAGAGATATATGTAGGAACGGAATGCATCTCCGGGCAGTGTGTAACGACAATTGAGAGCGGCGAAGCTGATACAGTATGCCAATAACTCATCACCTTACAGTTAATTAATAACTGTATGGCCATATGGGAGATGGGTACCCATATGTGCAAGTCTATGTTTGAATAATATATATTTGTAAATAGTGTAGAATAAAAATGTAATTATTAAACAATAATTATAAAAATTATTATTTATTATTATCTATTAAAACTAATTCATCTTTCCTAAGATAAAACTTTGATATAAAATTTATTTTATTATAAACAATTGATCAATAAATATAACACTTTTAGTATCTTTTATGCAAGTTGTGTAACATATTTTTTTTTTTTTTTTTTTTTTTTTTGTATAATTTTCAACAAATTAAATATGAAAATATACATGTTTATTAGTTTTTTTTTTATAATTTTCAACAAATTAAATATGAAAATACACATGTTTATTAGTTTAATACATTCTTATTCTAATTTTAATATTAAATATCATAATTTGATTTTTAAAAATACAAAAAATGGCTTTTTCAAAAATATACCATATTAACAATACATGGATGCATAAACATATAATATTAACTAATGTATATATCAACTTTAATAATACAATTATAAAATAAAATGTTTTTTTTAATAAAAAATATTATAAGAATATCAGTTTTATATATATATATAATTTTTGTATAGAAATAGAAATAATTTAATAAATTCAGTCTGTATTAAATAGGATATTAAAATAATTTTCCTGAGTTACATCTAATCTAAAATTTATTCATCATATATACTAATATTGAAAAGTATTATATTAATATTAAAAATAACTAAATAATAATTTTTATAAATAATAAAATTTAATTTGTAACTCTGTAAATAATTGTAAAAAAAAAAAAAAAAAAAAAAAAATATATATATATATATATATCTTAACTATATTTATATAATTTTTATAATTATTATACTATTATTTAATATTATTTTTATTATAAAAAATAATTATTTTATTCAATAATTCATTGAAAATGTTTTATAAATTTATAATTATAATTATATTAAAATAAGCGATTATATAAAGAAAAAGTAAATATCAAAGTGATTTAAAAACTATATATTATTATTATAGTTAATATTAAATAAAATAATATATAAATTTAGTTTATTTTTTTTTTTTTCATTAATTGAAAAAAATAAAATAATAATCATTTTTAGAATTTAATTTTATTCTAATTCATAATTCATTAAAAATTTATAAATTTAAAAGGTTGTGCATTAATTTTTTTATTACTTAATAAAATATAAATTGTGTAAATTATCATAAAAAACAAATTTTATGATAAAATGTAAATTGTGTAAATTAATATATAAAAAGAATTTTATGATAAAAATAAAGACTTCTAATAAAATATTATCAATGTAAATTGTGTAAATTAACATATAAAAATAAATTTTATTATTAAAATAAAGACTTCTAGTAAAAATAGTATCAGTGTAAACTAATATATAAAAATAAATTTTATCATAAAAATAAAAACTTTTAATAAAAAGACTTTCAATTTATATTTATTTTTTATTAATAAATAAATAAAATATTTATTATTAGTTTATTATATAATTAATAAAATATATATATTTTTTTTTTTTTATTAATTATATATAAAAATATATATATATATATTTTTTTATTAATTATATATAAAAATATATATAATTTATTTATTTAGTTCTACTTTTTTTTTATAAAAAAAAGAAAAAAAAGATTAGAATAGAAAAACGATTATACTTTTAATAAATGACAAAAAAAAAAAAAGTAGACTTTATTTTTTCATTATTATTTTATCATAATTTTTATTTTTAATTATATTAACATTTAATATACAATTAGATTAAAAGTTTTCAACACTAAATTATTATAAGAATTTTGGTATTTAGATTTTATATATATATTAATTTCATACATCAGCTTTCCAAATTAATAGTATTCATATTTAGTAATACTAAATTTAATCATTTTATTATATAAATAATATATGAAGTTTTATATATCTTTAAAATAAATATATTAATTAAATATTATTTAAAAATAAAATATTTAAAAGATTTTTGGCCTTCATATCTATTTATTTTATAGTATTCAATTAATAATATAGATATATAAATTTTTAATGATAAATATTATAGCAAAATGTATAAAAAAAATTTTTTTAATGTTAAATTTAAAAATTTTTAAATGGATTAATTTATATAATATTAAATATTATATAAGTTTTTTTACAACCATTTTTTAATATATAAAAAAAAATATGCCAGTATTTATATTTTAACTAAAAATCAGAAATGGTTTATATTTAAATTTATTTTAAATTTGAATTTGATTTGAATGAATTGTACTTCGGAAAAGTTATATTTCAGAAAATGTGGCGTTTCAAATTTTAGTATATCATTTAATAAATAAATAATATATTTTTAAAAAAAAAAAAAAAATTCTTTAAAAATAAAATATTCTATAAAAAAGAAAATTTTTTATTTTAATAAAAAATTAAGAAGTTTTATATATATTTAAAATAAATATATTAATAAAATATTATTTAAAAGTAAAATATATAAATAAAAAAAAAATTTTTATTAGCCTTCATATTTATTAATTTTATTGTATTCATAAAATTAATGATATATATATATATTTTTAATAAAAATATTTAATATTATTTTTATTATACATTTAATAGAAAATCTTTGTTTTATATTATAAAAGTTATTAATAACAATATAAAAATAAAAATATTTAAAATAAAATTTATTTAAAAGTATTCATATTTCATTAAATATACATTTAGGTTTTATACTCAAAGGAATTGAATTTTTTCTAATTTCATCTTAATTTTATGTTTTACAATTGATATGCATGCATCATACTTTTTTTCAAGATGATTATATAATCTTTCATATTTTAAAATTTCCTTCATATCGTTTAAAATAATGAAATATTTACACTTTATTTGAAGTTTTATATTCAATCCATCAATATACTAATTACCTTTTTTTTTTTTTTGATGAAAAATTTATATTTTATAATAGTAATTATTTAAATATTCATATAAAATATATATAATGAGTATTCATCTTTCATTAGTGTCCCCAACAGTTATTACTGTAGGTTTGATGATATATGGCATACCAGTACAATGTCTCCTCTCACATCACGTCGTTACTCGTTTTACCGGAGCTGAATTCCCAATATACATTCCTATTTATATCCCCAATGACCACAAGTATCTGAACAAGAACCATTTTTTTTAGTTATAAAGTACTTTTAAGAAAATGTTTTATTTTTTGTATACTAGATAATAAAATATTTATATAATTATTAATTATTTAAATTTAATTATTTATTTTAAATAATTTAATATTAATTATTTAGTCTTTTTTATTATAAAGTAATTGAGAAATTGTTTAAAATATACTATTTTTTAGCAACATATTTATATTTATTTCTAAATCTGATTATAATTTATTTAAAATTGTATTAAAAAATATTAGTTAAATTTAACTATATATACGCCACATTTTTCAAAATGCAACATCTCCAATAAAAATAAATAAATAAATATAAAACTATATATATATAACTCATATATTTAAAAATAAAAAATAAAATTAACCATTATATTAATAATTCTACTTATTGGATAATCAAATTCATTAGATATGATTTGTAAAAAAAAAAAAAAAAAAAAAAAAAATGCAAATATTAGATTAATAAATTTAATAAATTATAACACATCACGTGATTAATTATAATTTTAATTGTATTTTTTATAGTTTTAATATTTGAGTCTTATTGATTGTAATATATATATATTTTATTTTTTATTTTTAATTTTTTATTTTTTTATTTTTTATTTTTTTTTTTTTTTTTTTTATTTTTATTTATTATTATTTATTAAATAATAATTATAAAATAAATTATATTTATTCAATTCAAAAATGTCATCATTATATAATTCTTTAAATGAAATTAATAGTATAAAATCAAAAAGAGTTTTTTTAGAAGAAGATCAAAATGAAGTAAATAATTATGTACATCGAAAAAAGGTAAATATTGATATTATTATCAATTAATTATTTTATTTGTTATAATTAAATATTTTGTAAAGTTTATATTTATAAATTTATTCATAATAATAAAAATTAAAAAATATTGGATATATTTTCTTTTTTTTTTTATATTTATAAATTTATTCATAATAATAAAAATTAAAAAATATTGGATATATTTTCTTTTTCTTTTTTTTTTTTTTTTTTTTTCAAAAATTGAAAATTTTAGATAAAGAAAGCAGAAGATGAAAATAAAAATGAATGTAATTCCTTAAATTTTAAACAGGTTTATAAGAAAATTCTTTTTTATTAAATATAGAATTCTTTATTATTAATTATAAAATTATTTATATACTTTTAAATTTATGTATTAATATATAAGTTAAATATATTATATATATATTTTTATTTTACTCCTAATAAATAATTAAATATAATTATATAAAAATATATATTTATATATAGAATTTATTACCACCCTCACCACCATTAGATTACATGCATTGTCAATGTCAAACTTACTATGAGGATGAGGAATTTATCAAATTCTCATTAGATCAATATCAAACAGAATCCACTTGGAATATTCAAAAAGAATATAATAATAAAGATTGCAATATTAAAGAAAATAATAAAATATCTATATATAATACAAATATTCAACGTAGAAAAAAATATACCCCAAAATTTACTATAGGCTATCGAAGTGATTGTAAGAAGTGCAGAGATGGTGTACCTAATCATTATGGTCATATTAATTAATAATAAGAATAATATGTTAAATCACAATAGCGATATTAATTAGTAAAAAAAACCTTTTTTACTGTTGTATATTAATGTAAAACTTTGTTATATGAAGGTTTTATAAATATCAAAGGAGAGAAAAAAAAAACTTATTGGGTTGTTGTAATGTTGTAATATATCAGTAAATCTTTAATGCTCTAAATTAAATTTATAACAAAGAAATATATATATATTGTTAAAATTTAATTCAATGAATTTTATAAATAAGAACAAGATTTTTATAATGAAATTTGAATTTTTTAAATTTATTAATAAATTTAAAAATTTAATGTAATAATAATAATAGCAATTAATAAATATATAATATTCTTCAAAAGATATATTTATATTTAATAACATTACATACAAAATTTAATAATATGTATTTAATATATTTAGCAATTTGGTTGATATTTGAATTTTTTTCATTAAATATATTCAATATTGATATATTGAATAATAATTTATTTAAAATATATTGAATATTGACATATTGAATAAAAAGTTAAAAAATAAATTCAATATTTGATATATTGAATAATAATTTAGCTTTATAAATCAGAAAATAATTCATTTTTTATGAAACAGTATATTATAACATATTATTTTATTATTATTAATTTATAATTGAATGTATAAGCCAAGAATCACATGATAAATATTGAAAATCAAGATACTTTTAAAATGGGAATGAATTTAAAAAAAAAAAAAAACTAGGACTGTTTTAATGATTATCAATCTTTGTAAAATCCTGTTCGTACGGAGATTATTAACAATTGATTTTAATATATATTCCATTTTGAAAGTATCTTTCTTTAAAAATATTAATAACTTCAACTATAGATGTTTTTAAAAACTTTAACTACAATAAATAATTTTAATTTATAAATAAAAAATTCATAAAAAGGCAACAATAAATAATTTTAATTTAAAAATAAAAAATTCATAAAAAGGAAGATTGCAATAAATAATTTTATTATATAAGTAAATATACATAAATAAGATATTAAAAAATTTTTCATAAAATTTTTCAAAATATAAAAAAGATGCAATAAATAATTTCTATTTATACATAAAAAATTCATAAATGAAATTCACAAATATAAAAAAAAATCCATAAATTAAATATAAATTTTTCAAAATATAAAAAAGATGCAATAAATAATTTCTGTTTATAAATAAAAAATTCACAAATATAAATAAAATTTACAAATATAAGAAAATCCATAAATATAAAAAAATTTTACAATTTACTTTTTTTTTTTTTTTTTTTTGATTTTTTTTTTTTTTTTTTTTTTTTTTTTTTCATTCTTATTTTTTCTTTAAATATGTTCATATAAATATTTTTCCATAATTCACAAATTAAGAAAAAATACAAATTAAGAAAAAATACAAAATAGATACAATAATTAATTTTTATTTATACATAAAAAAGTCCTTCATAAATAATTTATAAATAAAATATCCTTAAAAATACAATAAATAGCTTTATTTATAAATAAAAAATATTAATAAAAAACATTCTTTCAAAAAAAATTTTTTTATATATTCATTTTTTTTAATTATTTATTATTTAAAAAAAAATATATTTATTAATTATTTCAATCTGAATATTAAATTTATACAATAATAATTTTATAAATTTTTATAAATTTTTATAAATATTTGAATGGTTTAATAATTTAAGACTTTTTTTTTTTTTAAAAAAAAACAATTTAAAAAAAAAAAATAATAATATATACGATTAAAAACATTTTCTAATTTATAATATATGTGAATATAATTTTAATATTTTTATACAAATTCAATCTAATTTGGTTTTACATAGCTTTCAACTTAAATACATTGTGAGTACCATTCATTGAATTCATGACATGTTGATCCAGATTGACAACATTTTGGACCGCTGTAGTTGTTACCTCCACATTGTCCCCATTTTGCAACACAGTTACTATCATTAGCGTTGGTTTCACTACCATTGACAGTAACAGTAACAGTAACAGTGACTGGTGTACAGTTTCCATTATTGTTATTATTATTTGGAAGAGTCTTTGTAGCTGGAAGAGTTTTACTACCGGTTTTTGGAAGAGTCTTACTAGTACCAGCATTTGGAAGAGTTTTAGTACCGGTTTTTGGAATTGTTTTAGTAGAAACATTTGGAAGAGTCTTACCTGGAAGAGTCTTACTAGTACCAGCATTTGGAAGAGTTTTAGTACCGGTTTTTGGAATTGTTTTAGTAGAAACATTTGGTAGAGTCTTACCTGGAAGAGTCTTACTAGTACCAGCATTTGGAAGAGTCTTTGTACCGGTTTTTGGAATTGTTTTAGTAGAAACATTTGGAAGAGTCTTACCTGGAAGAGTTTTACTTGTAATATTTGGAAGAGTTTTACTAGCTGGAAGAGTCTTACTACTAACGTTTGGAAGAGTCTTACCTGGAAGAGTCTTACTTGTAACATTTGGAAGAGTTTTACTAGCTGGAAGAGTCTTACTACTAACGTTTGGAAGAGTCTTACCTGGAAGAGTCTTACTAGTACCAGCATTTGGAAGAGTCTTTGTACCGGTTTTTGGAATTGTTTTAGTAGAAACATTTGGAAGAGTCTTACCTGGAAGAGTTTTACTTGTAATATTTGGAAGAGTTTTACTAGCTGGAAGAGTCTTACTACTAACGTTTGGAAGAGTCTTACCTGGAAGAGTCTTACTTGTAACATTTGGAAGAGTTTTACTAGCTGGAAGAGTCTTACTACTAACGTTTGGAAGAGTCTTACCTGGAAGAGTCTTACTACTAACGTTTGGAAGAGTCTTACCTGGAAGAGTCTTACTACTAACGTTTGGAAGAGTCTTACTAGCTGGAAGAGTTTTACTTGCTACATTTGGAAGAGTCTTACTAGCTGGAAGAGTTTTACTTGCTACATTTGGAAGAGTCTTACTAGCTGGAAGAGTTTTACTTGCTACATTTGGAAGAGTCTTACTAGCTGGAAGAGTTTTACTAGCTACATTTGGAAGAGTCTTACTAGCTGGAAGAGTTTTACTAGCTACATTTGGAAGAGTCTTACTAGCTGGAAGAGTTTTACTAGCTACATTTGGAAGAGTCTTACTAGCTGGAAGAGTTTTACTTGCTACATTTGGAAGTGTTTTTGTTAAAAGATTAGGTGGAATTGTTTTTGAAGTGGCACTATTCTTTGGAAGCGTCTTTGTTAAAAGATTAGCTGGAATTGTCTTAGAAGCTGAACCATTATTTGGTATAGTTTTTGTAACTGTTTTTGTAAGAAGAGAAACTGGAATTGTTTTACTTCCTTTCACAGATTTCGAAGATAAAAGATTAGCTGGAATAGTCTTAACTGCGCCTCCAGTCTTAGCAGTAAGGGATGCTGGTATTGTTTTAGTTGCAGCATCACTACCGTTGACAAGTATAGCTGTAAGAACAACTGATAATAAGAACTTATATAATTTCATCTCTATTATTTTATTCGTGTATATTTTAACTACAATTGTTAAATATTTTATTTATATTATTATTAATATATTACTATTAATATAAATAATATTTAATAATATTTTTCAATTTATAAACCTTTATTTTTTTTTATTTTAAAAATTTCTTTTTATTTATTCAATATTACTCTTTGAAGAATTTATATAAAAAGAACTTAATAAAAAAAAATAAGACGAAGAATAAACTTATTATTGGAATTTTTTTTTCTTTTTATATATAATTTTTTTTTATATACTAATTAAAATAAAATAATAATTTACAAATTTAGCGGTTTGTACAACATTATAACATAATATTATAATGTGATACAAACAAATTAATGTTGACTTTATAATAAATAAAAAATTATATATATATATTTTTTAATTATTATAAAAAAAAAAAAAAAAAAAAAAAAAAAAAAAAAAAAAAAAAACATTTATTTTATTTTCATATATTATATTATTTTTTAATAGAAATTTTATTGTATAAAATATAAAAATAAAAAAAAAAAAATTTTAATTATCTCATTGTACTATCAAATAAATATAAAAAAATATTAATTATTCCACTAATTTACTATATCTAATGATATATTTAATTAATATTTTAATATTTTTATCAATTTAAATTAATTACAATAAAAATTAATATATAGATATAGATACAAATAAACATTTTCGGGATAAAAATAGTATATTTATATATTAATTAATTTATTATTAAAAAAATAAATAATAATAATAGTAAAATTGTTTTGAATTTATTATTTTATTTAATTATTAATATAATTATAAATATTTTTCTTTCATTAATTTGAAAAATAAAAAAAAAATCATAAATTACAGATATAAAAAGAAGAATAACTTTTTTTTAATCCAATATAAAATTAATAATTTTAAATATTAATAAATTATAATATATATTTTTATATAAAAACATGTTTTATTATATATTTAATAATAAATACAAAATTTATTTTAATTTGACAATGGATAAAACCTTAATTATATTTTAATAGTATTTTAATAAATTATATTTTTTATTATTTTAATAAGTATTTTATATTTTTTATTATTTTAATAATATTTTAATATTATCAACAAATAAAAATTATTTAATATACATAATAAAAAATAAAAAAATTGACCTTCATTATATAATGTTTCATTTGAATAATTAATGTAGAAACTATATTCATATTTAACTATTGTTTAATATATAAAATTAAATTATATATCAACCATTCTATAAATAGATTTTTTTTTTTTAAATTTTCAGTTGTTAACTTTTTCAATCTTAAAAAAAAAAAAAAAGAAAGAAAGAGAGAATTTAATTTATTGTAAAATAAAATAATAATTAAATTTTAAATTTTAGTGAAAATTTTAATTTTAAGTTAATATTTTTTAAAACATTACTAACAATATCTACTTTTTTTTATATCAAATTTGAATAATCTTGTATAAAATATTTATATAAAATTCAAATTTTCACAAATTTTTAAATGATAAATTATTTTATTTAAAATTATAGAAATATTTATTCATTTTAATTAAATTATTGTTCTTTTTTTCTGTTTATTTTATATATTTATATATAAATATATAAAATAATAAAATTTAAACCTTTATAAATAATAGTGTTTATTATGAAAAATTAAATAAATTATTTAAATTTTTTTTTTTTTTTTACTATTATTATTATAAATATTATAAATCATTAAATATTAATATTATTTATTATTAATTATTATTACTTTTTTAAAATTTTATTATTATCTTTAATAATTTGGATAATTTTAAAATAATATTGTTATTTTAAATTGAATTTTATATATTCAAAAACTTTATACTAAATAAAATTTTTAATTTTATGAACTACTTAATTATTGGTATTTATAAAAAATTAATTACTACTATTATTATAAAAATTAATATAACAAATTTATTTAAATAAAAAAAAATTGCACAGGAACTATTTATCCATTAATTCTATTTGAATTTATTTTTATATATAAAAAAAAATAAAAAAAGAAAAATTAAATATACTAATAATTTTAATAATATTAAAATTACCAGATATAATCAAAAGTTATTTTTATTGGTTGAATTGAAAAAAAATATAAGCATAAATTTATAAAATTTTACTTTAATAACCTTCTATAATTATTATCATTAATTCATCTTAATAGCTTAAATAATAAAAATATAAGATAATCTTTGATAAATAAAAAAAAATTTTTTTAAATATATTACTTCTATTTCTATTATTAATCAATTACTTTTTATTCTACAATAAAAATCAAATATACTTATTTAAAAATTTTTTTAAATAAAATACATATGATTTTATATTAATAATATATATATTAATAAAAATCTTTTTTTTTTTTTTTTTTATTTTATAGTAGTAGTAATAATAATGATTTTATATAATTATTTTAATAGTTTGAAAATTTAAAAATTTAAATTAATGAATATAATTAATTTTTTTATTTTTAATTTATTAGTTCATGGATACAAAATTTTATTAATTACATTTAACAGTTAGTATTAAAGTTTTAAATGTTTAATTCATACATTATGTCCTAAAGAGGTTTTATCTTTATTTTTTTAATTCAGAAATAATATTAAAAATAAAAAAGTATTAAAAAAATTAAATACTTAAATGTAATTTATATATAAAAATTGTAGAAATATTAAAGAAAATTAAAAATTATTACAAATGAATTAATTTGTAATAATTTTTTTATTTATATAAATACGATATCTTAATGATTTGAAATTGACTTTATATTTAAGAATTTCAAACATATATACCTAATATGAAATTAATATTGTAATTGAAAAATATAAAACTAATGAAATCAATGTTGTAATTAAAAAATACAAAACTATAGTATACAAATTAATTGATAATGGAAGAACTAGAAATAGTATTGTTGAATTATGATTTAAATGCTTATTTTAAATAATATAAATATTTATTTGATTTGTAATAAATGACAGAGTAATTATAAAATAAAAAAAGATTATCAGAATTCTTTTGTAAATAATTATTAATAGTTAAAAATATTCTTGAAAATCCATAATTGCTTTAAAATTCTAATATTTTTTTTAAAATTTTAATTTAAAATAAAAATTAAAATATACTTTTATCATTGAAATATATCTAAATATCTAAATTTTTTTTTATTATTTTTTATTTATATTTTTATCATTAATTTTATGGATATATAAGATTAATAAATATATAAGGTTAAATTTTTTTTTTTCTTAAAACTTTTATTTAAATATTTTATTTTTAAATAATATTTTATTTGTGAAGTATATAAGTTTAAAAAAAATTTCAACATATTTATGAACACTTATTATTAAAAAATATGTATAGTAAAAATATTGTTTTATTCGAAATAAATAATTAAATAGTTTAAAATATAAAGATATCTTTATAATTGTATATTAATAATTATTTTATTATTATAATTAGTATTACATTTTTTTTATAGCTTAATTATTTTATTATTATTATTAATATTATTTTTTTATTAATATTTTATTCTACATCATTACATCATTAAATATTTAAGGTTTAATTTTGTTGAATTATAGTTTTACTATTAAATAAAATAAGTACTAATTTACTGGGAGAGGTCCAAAACGCCAATTTTTTCACGTGATATATCAAATTTTGAGGCTTTTTAAATTAATAGTTATATGATACTATTTTGTTGTATTATTAATTTGTAATTTTTTTCTTAAAATTTATTAAGTAAATGATTAAATAAATTATAATGGTTAGATAAAAATAAATATTTTTTTACAAAAAAAAAAAATAAAATAAAATATTCAAACAATTAAAAGGTTTATTTTAAAAAAAAAAATATTAATAAAATACTTTAACAATTATATAGATTTATTTATTTAAAAAATAATATTAATAAAATACTTTAACAATTATATAGATTTATTTATTTAAAAAAAAATATTAATAAATAAAATACTTTAACAATTATATAGATTTATTTATTTAAAAAAAAATATTAATAAAATACTTTAACAATTATATAGATTTATTTACTTAAAAAATATTAATAAAATATTTAAACAACTATTAATAAAATACTTTAGCAATTATATAGATTTATTTATTTAAAAAAAATATTAATAAAATACTTTAACAATTATATAGATTTATTTATTTAAAAAAATATGAATAAAATACTTTAACAATTATATAGATTTATTTATTTAAAAAAAAATTAATAAAATATTTAAACAATTATTAATAAAACTAATTATAAACATTAATAATAAAATATAAAAATATAAAAATATATTATTGATATTAATAATAAAGTATAAAAATATAGGATTATTTATTTTAAAAAAAATATTAATAAAATATTTAAACAATTATTAATAAAATAAATTATAATAATAAAATTATAGAATATTTATTTAAACTACATAAATTTTATCAAGTATATAAACATTTTAACTTTTTAATAATTATAAAATTTTAATTAATAAATTTAATTATAAGTTTTTGTATGAAAGAATTTTAATGATTTTTTCTTTTGGAAATTCCTCTGTCATTTCATAATTATTTATTATTAAATAATATTTATAAAATATTATTTAAATTAGTTAAACATTCAAACCACAATTTAGTAAGATCACTTCTATCATATTTAATATTAATTAACTTGGCTTCTTTATTTTTGTATTTTTCAATTAAGATATTAATTTCATCAGTTTTTGTTTTTATTTTTTTTTTTCATTCTCCAAATTCCTTTTATTTTCATTTGGTAATCATAATATGATAAATGTTCCTGTTCTTTTAATTTATTTATTAATTCATAAAAATTTGGTTTCATTGGAAATAGTTTATTTAAAGAATTATTGAGTGATTCTGAAGCATTATTGGTTATATGTTCAATATTATTATAATAATTCCAACTTTTCATATCGTAACCAATTAAATATATTTCATAAAAATATTCTAAAAATTTTAAAAATTGACAAGAATTTTTTTCAATGGATTTAGTTTTAATTAATGAAAAAATATCCATTATGTATTCAGGGTTGATAAATGGTAAGTTTGAAATTCCTTTGTAATAATTAAATATTTTTTCATCATCGTTCACTTTATTACGGCACAATTCATTTTTTTTAACTTCTAATAAATTTTTATAATGCCAAATACAGTATTTAATATTTATATTAGGAAATATTTTTTTAACTGCTTTGGATATGCCTTTTTCAAAATCGCAATGTACATTTTTTGGTTCAGTTATAATATTATTATTAGAATTTTGTTTTAATTTATTGAATAACATTTTATATGTTTTTTGCTTTTTATTTCTTAATATTGCATAAGAAGTAGTATAAAAACTATTCAATTCTTTAACGTAAGTTCTAGTAATAAACACTTGTTGACTAAATTTAGGTGCGATATAAAAAGTACCATCCACAAATATATCATTATTATATTTCTTAAATAATTTTGCTTGAAAAGGGGATTGAAAAATTACTAAATCAGAATTTTTGAATATCATAAAATCTTCATTTCGTTCAGTTTTATAATATTCAGATTCATTAGGAATTTCATTAAAAGTTGTTACATTGGATGGTAGTTTTTTATTAATACTTCTTAATATTAGAGTTTTAACTGAAATATATTCTGGACACGGATATATAAATCCCATTTCTTTAGAAATTTCATTATATAGTCTTTTTCGTTTTATATCAAAAGGATTTGAATGTTTTTTAATTTCATCTTTAATTTTATGTTTCATTACAGATAGGGATACACTATATTCTTTCCAGGATGATTATGTAAACTCTCATATTTTAAGATTTCTTTCTCATTATTTAAAATAATAAAAGATTTACATTTATTATTTTTTTTATATTCGGTACATTTATAAACTCTTGAATTATCTTTCCTTGAATGTGAAAAATTAAATTTATATTGTTTATTAATAATGATTTGTTCTTCTCCTTTATTAGACTCACTTATATAAATAGTTATGTTTTCTTCCATTTATAAATTTTAATATATAGTTTTTAATTATATCTTTTAAATTATTATATTAATTATCTAAATATTATTTTTTAATATTAATTCTGAACAATTAAATATTCAATTTTTTTTAAAAGATAAAAAGTATTTTAATTATTTCTTTTTCTTTTAATTTTTTTAAAAAAAAACAGATACATAAAGTATATATGAAAATATTTTAATTTTTATTATTTAAAAATAAATTATTTATTTAATATATATAAAAAAAATTTAATTATTTATTTATTCTAAATTAATATTAATTATTTTTTTTAATATATACTAATAAAGAATTTATGAATTAATTAATTATTTTATTTATATTATAATCTAATTAAATTATTAACTTTTAAGTCTTTTTAAAACAACAAATATATATAGCATTTTTTAGCATATAAAGTAGAACTGGGCTTTCTACTGGTTGTTATGTGGCGGACTTAATAATCATCTGGTATCTATTCTTTATCTGATTTTCCCGATAGGGTTTGGAGAAAGGGTAAAGGGGTTATAATGGCACAATTTCAGGTAAGTATTAATTCCGCTCCTACCATTATTGGATTGTCACGTATTTAATTTCTATATTTGATCACCCATGGCATCCTAGTGTAGTTGTATAGCCTATACTGTGAGGGTTATGAGTTCAATTTCTATAGGATAACACGGATGTTATTTGGCAAGACATGTCTACTGGAGCTACCTCTGCTTAGGAATTTGGAGCGCCGACGTCGTACTGATATAGTATAAGATATATATACCAAAGTATATATGTTCTTTACAAGCCCATATATATAATATGGGATAGACATGTGAATTCATATGTATAAAAACCTATTTATATATCTCTACAAAACGGTTGCTGTAATATATAAATAGTAATTGAAATGTGAACAACAAATTTTAATTTTTGAAATTTCAATTTACAGCTATAATTTAAGTCTTATAAAAATATTATTTTGTAATTTTTATTAATATTTAATATTTTATTTATAAATTATATATAAAATAAAAGGTTTAATTCTATTATTAAGATGTTATAATAACAACTAAAGTTTTAGTTATAATATAAAAAATTAATATTTTAAATAATATTAATTTAAATATAAATTTATAAAATAAAATTTTTTAATAATAAAATATAAAAATATTATATTGATATTAATAATAAAATATAAAAATATAAAAATATAATATTAATAGAAAAATATAAAAATATAATATCAATAATAAAATATAAAATATAAAAATATAATATAAATATTAATAATAAAATATAAAAAATAAGGTTATAAGGAAAATAATTATTTATCATTTTCCTTATAACATGATTGTCAAAAAAAAAAAAAAATTATATAAAAATATTTATTTTTTATTGACCTTTTTAATTTTTATTTATTTATTTATTTACTTATTTATTTATACATTTATTTCTTTTTTACTTAAAATTATATTAAATTTTATGGCGTAATAATATAAATTTTAAAAGCCACAAATAAATAGATGGCTTATTAAAATTTCAAAAAAAAAATTGGCGAAATGGACCACATTCTAATTTACCATATATAATTAAAATAAAAAAAAATAACCAGATGAAAAACCATTGAATTTTGTATAAAATTTCTAAAACGCTATTTATTACAATACGCCACATTACAATATCCACCATTGCAAAAATGGGGGGTGTGTCATTTCGAAAATTTTTATTACATAAATTTGTATTTTGTTGTAGTGCATTTCGGAAAACATGGCGTATTATAATGTAATAAATAAATAAATGAATAAATATATTATAAATGAATAAATAAATTTTTAAATAATAATAAAAATAATTAAGACAAACGTTTATTATGACTAAAAAAATTTTTTTTAGAAAATTAAATAAAAATATATATATATATATATATATATATAATTACTACATATATATAATAATAATTATATTTTTTTTATTTTATTTTAAATATTATTAATTATTATTAATACATTAATACCTTGTTTATATTATCAACAGAAAATACAGATTGAATAAAATAAAATGAAATAAAATAAAATAAAATAAATAGTAGAAACATAAATATAAGTACAGATTGAATAAAATAAAATAAAATAAAATAAAATGAAATAAAATAAAATAAAATAAAATAAAGTAAAATAAAATAAAGTAAAATAAAATAAAATAAAATAAAATAAAATAAAATAAAATAAAATAAAAAGTAGAATATTAAATAAGAAAGTACAGATTGAATAAAATAAAATAAAATAAAATAAAATAAAAAGTAGAATATTAAATAAGAAAGTACAGATTGAATAAAATAAAATAAAATAAAATAAAATAAAAAGTAGAATATTAAATAAGAAAGTACAGATTGAATAAAATAAAATAAAATAAAATAAAATAAAAAGTAGAATATTAAATAAGAAAGTACAGATTGAATAAAATAAAATAAAATAAAATAAAATAAAAAGTAGAATATTAAATAAGAAAGTACAGATTGAATAAAATAAAATAAAATAAAATAAAAAGTAGAATATTAAATAAGAAAGTACAGATTGAATAAAATAAAATAAAATATAATATAATAATTATTATATATATATAGGAATCTTATATATTTTAATTTTTTTTCATTTACTTTTCTAAAAAAAAAAAAATTTAGTTATAATAACGTTTGTCTTTTAATTATTATATTTTATTATAGTAAATAAAAAAATTTAAATGAAAAGTAAATAATTTTAATTATTTATAATTCATATTTTCATAAACGATATATATATATATATTAATTTAAATGATATAAGAATTAAAAATTAAAACAATAAGAGTTGAATAATTGATCCTATTAAAATAATTAATTATTTGCATAGTAATATTTATAATGTTTGATCAATATGAATCAATTATTATTAAAATATAATAATAACAATTATAATTTTAATAAAATAATAAAAATCTTTTATTGAATTTAATATTTTTAATAACATAATTAATTTTGAAAAGTATGTTGATATTAATAAAATTTATAATAATATAATATTGATATTGATATTAATAAAATTTATAATTATATAATATTGATATTGATATTAATAAAATTTATAATTATATAATATTGATATTGATATTAATAAAATTTATAATTATATAATATTGATATTGATATTAATAAAATTTTTAATTATATAATATTGATATTGATATTAATAAAATTTTAACTAGTATCAAATAAATCGGTTTTAGTTATAAATTACTTAATAAAAATAACTAAAAGATAATTTCTATTAAGATTATTAAATAAACACAATAGGTAAATAAATTTGTATTTTTCTAGCATTTTTTTAAATTAAGATTATTTAATTATTATTTAAACAATTATAAATATAAATTTAAAATAAATAAATTTTTATTTTTCTAGCATTTTTTTAAATTAAGATTATTTATTTTAAATTAATATTTATATCGTTTAAATCAATTAAACATTCTTTCCATAATTTAATTAATTCATTTCTGTTGCATCCATTATAAAATAAATTTATTTCCTTACTTTTGTAATTTTCAATTAAAATTTTAATTTCATCAGTTGCACTAAATATTTTTTGCTTTTTTTTCCAATTTCCTTTAGTTCTCCTTTGATAATCATTATAAGATAAGTTTTCTTCTTCTTTTAATATATATATTAATTTATAAAATAAAGGTTTATTTGGAAATATATTATTTAAGTAGCTATTATAAGATTCTGATGCATTGTTTGCTAAATGCTCTATATTTTCATAATAATTCCAATTATTAACATTATACTTAAGTAAATAATTTATATTAAAATATTCTAAAAATTGTAGAAAATTATTATACTTTTTTTTTGACAAATTCTTTTTATTATAATATAAATATCAAATATATAGTTAGGGTTTATAAAAGGTAAGTTCGAAATAGCTTTATAATAAATATATACATCATTATTATTCTTCACTTCATGATAACATAATATATTTTTTTGTTTTTCTAATGATCTTTTGTAATGCCAAACACAATATTTAATATTTATATTGGGAAAAACTTTTTTTGCGGCATTAGATATACCTTGTTCAAAATCACAATGAAAATTAATTGTAGTAATTAATGTATTACTCCTAAATTTATTTGCATTTTTTTTTTATTTCTTTAAATAATGTTTCATATGTAGATTGTTTTTTATTTTTTAATATAGAAATGGAAGTAGTGTAAAACATATTAAATTCCCCAACATAAGTTCTTGTTATAAATAACTGATAACTAAATTTCGGTGCTGCATAAAATGTACCGTCCGCAAATATATTTTTATGATAATTCGAAAATAAATATGCTTGGAATGGTGATTGAAAGATTATTAGTTCAGTATTTGTAAATATCATAAAATTTTCATTTCTTTTCGTTTTATAATATTTTGATTCAATGGGAATATCATCAAAATTTTTTATGCTTGGAGGAAATTGTTTATTTATATTTCTTATTATTTGGGATCTAATTGTACTATATTCGGGACATATAAGTCCCATTTCTTGAGAAACGGCATTAAATATATGTTTAGGTTTTATATCCATAGGAATTGAATTTTTCTTAATTTCTTCCTTAATTTTATGCTTTGCTACTGATATAGACACATCAATTTCTTTTTCGAGATGGTTATGTAAACTTTCATATTTTAAAACCTCCTTTTTATCATTTAAAATAATTAAAGATTTACATTTATTTAAAGTCTTATATTCAGTGCATCTATAAATTTTTGATTTATCTTTCCTTTGAAATGAAAAATTAAATTTGTGTTTTTTATTAATAATAATTTGTTCATTTCCTCGATTTGTTTCACTTATTTCAATTTCTATATTGTCTTCCATTAATAATTAAAATTTTTCAATAAAATATTTTAATAAATATACTTTTAAATGCTTTGAAACTTTTTTTTTTTTTTTTAATATTTAAAATAATAAACCTTTTTTTAATTTATTATATAATTATTTAAATAATTATTTAATTATTAATTATTTATTATTTCTTTATTTACTATTTTATTTATTTATTTTTATTTTTATTTTTTATTATATTTTATTTTTTTTATTTTTTATTTTATTTTTCAATGTTTAAAAAAAAAGTTTTCTTATTTCTTATTTTTATTTTATTTTTTAAGCATTAAAAAATAAAATGTTTATTTATTTTTTATTTTATTTTTCAATGTTTAAAAAAAAAGTTTTCTTATTTCTTATTTTTATTTTATTTTTTAAGCATTAAAAAATAAAATGTTTATTTATTTTTTATTTTATTTTTCAATGTTAAATAGAAATACCTAACCTAATTATTATTTATTGAAGTGTTGTATTTCGCCAAAAGTTGAATTTCGTCCAGTTGAATTTCGCCAAATTCTTGGTGGCTTATAAATTTACGTCATAAAATATTACCACATTTATTATTCACGCCATATTGTGAATATATGGCTTTTTAAAAATTGTAGAAAAAAGCCATAAAAATATGATACAATTAGATATATGCCCCACGTAAGATTACGTGTTTGAAAATTTTTGAGAATTGTAATTTAATTTAATTAATTAATTAATTATTATTCATTAAAATTTTAATAAAATTAAGTGGCTTAAAATTAAAAATATTTAAGCCATACAACAAAATACAAATTTTTGTAATAAAAATTTTCGAAATGCACACTCCCCTGTAAAATGAAAATGAAAATACTACCTTAAAATTATTAATTAATTAATTAATTAATTAATTAATAAATTTAATTAATTTTTATTTAAAATAGTTATTTAAAGCATTATTATTTTCTCTTTTTTATAATAGTAAAAAAATAATAAAAAAAAAAAAAGAATAAAAAAATAAAGAATTAGATATAGAAATTAAATTAATACAGTAAAAGCACTATTTTTATGGATAGAAGTTTATAGCAAAGGAAAAAATCATGTTAAAGCAATCAACCTTAGATCTTGTAAAAAGCGAAGAAAATAATTTCAAAAAATTATTTTCAATAAGTATAGTAAAATCATATAGTTATCAAAGGAGATTTATAGATTACGTTGGTAAATATAGTAAATGGAATACAAATGTAAAAGAAGGAACTCTTTTGTTAGATAACAGGAAATTTAATGTAGAATACATTGGCACCACTAGCAATTCAGATAATTATTGGTACTCAGCAGATTTTGAAAAACAAATTCCAGCAG
Source organism: Neocallimastix lanati (nom. inval.) (assembly GCA_016946835.1). Taxonomy (NCBI): domain Eukaryota; kingdom Fungi; phylum Neocallimastigomycota; class Neocallimastigomycetes; order Neocallimastigales; family Neocallimastigaceae; genus Neocallimastix; species Neocallimastix lanati (nom. inval.). The sequence continues at coordinate 114,986 of JACVTC010000134.1, forward strand.
AATATGTTAATTTAATAATCCAAGCTAAAGAAAATTTACAAAAACTTAATATCAATTCTTTAGCTACTGAAAAAATTACACTTGATGATGAGGAAGAGACATTAATAAATGGTTATAATTTATCTTTGATATATATGGCTTTTGCCCCAGTAAATACAGCATTATTCAAAGGCAGTGGACCTACCTCAATTTATATGTTTGTAAAAGATTTACCAGAAAAAGTATTTGAACGAATTACTAAAGATGAATTCCCTTTTATAGTAATGGAAATTCTTGAATCTTTTAATGTAGAACACAAGCTTATGATAAAAGCATTAGCTAATGAATTTGATTACACCTACAGAGAAATAGATAATAACATCGAGGTTACATTTTCTGAAAATTCTAAATTAATATTTAAGTTTAATGGTAAATACTTGGAAAACATTAGTGGTGAATTAAAATAAAATCAATACATTTTTAAAAGAAAAATTAATATTATAATAATATATATAATAACCAATAATAAACGAATTTTTAAATATATTTATTATTATAATTACTTATTTCTATATTAAAAGTGTCATTTTTAAATTTAGAACCCTTTATCAATATTTATTAATTAAAGATAACATTTATATATAATAAATTTTTTTATATAACAACTAATATACATTTTTTAAAACAAAAAAATATAAATAAAAATAAAAATTTTCTTTTATTTAAAATTTTTATAAATATTTATATAATTTATTTACATATAATTTATTTTTATTTTTTATTTATTACTTAAATTATAAGTATAATTCCTTTTATTATAAGAAATATAAATCTTTTTAAGGATGTTTTTATTTTTCACTATTAATTAGATCATTAATTTGCTTATCACAAGTTCTTTCAATACATCTTTTAGATAAACACTCATTATTATTTTTTACGTGGTTCATCATAGTTTGCTAAAATACATATATGCATAACTATTAAAAAAAATAAAAATAAAATTTAGATAGCACTAACCGTTCCAACAAGTGCTATAAAAGTACGAAAATAAACTAAGAATTTCATTTTTAGAAATACATTTGCTTATCCATTTATCTATTGATTATTATTATTATTAGGGGATTTTTAATGGAAAATTATTTTATTATTGCTTCCTTTTTTTATTTTAAAAAAATAATTTCCATATTTTTATTATTTTTCGAATAACTTTGATAATACATTTATTGTATATTAATTTATTAATTTATTTCTAATAGTTTCATTTAAAGTATTTTATTTAATTCTTATGAAAATATTATTAAATTTTTATTATTGAATTATTTAATGTTTTAAAATTAAAAGATTTTTATAGATATGGTACTTAGAACTTTGGTTTCAAATATCATTTTATAATTTAATATTGCATATTTTAAATGATGTGGTATATATGTAAAAAATCTATATTTAAAATATTTTATAAGAAATAAAATATATATTTAAAAAAAAAAAAAAAAGAATAAAAAAAAAATAATATTAAAAAAGAAATTATTGAATGAATATTAAAAATTTAATATAAGGTTAAAATATCTGAATATTAAATATTTCAAAAATAATTTTTAACTTAACTACTTTAAATTTTAGTAGTATGTAAAACGTCAATCATATAACCTACTATTATTTTTTACTAAAAAATATTTTTTATTGGTTATTAATTAATGAAACAAAATAAATGTATTAATAATAAATAACAGTGAAGGTTTTTTTTTTTTAAAAATAGTAAATATATTTTTTTATAATTTATTTTTGAACTATAATAAAAAAACATAACATATGGATACATAATATATAATTAAAAAATATTGGAATAAAAAATTTAATGAGAATTAAAAATTCATATTTATAAATTTTAATGTCATTCGAAATAATTATTAAAAGTATCAGATAAAAAATATTCTCAATGATATTTATTAATGAAAATATAGAAATTTAAATTTTAAAAATTGGATTTTACAAAAAAATATATATAATATATTTATAGGTATATACAAAAAATTAAAATTAAACTTTTAAATATATATATTATATCATATGAATTAAATAGAAAATCATTATAATTAGTAAAGATGTATCCATGTAATTAGCTATATATTTATTTAATAAAATCTAAAATAATTTATATATTTGTTTTATAGCTATTTTTTTTTTTTTTTTTTTTTTTTTTTTTTTTTTTTTTTTTTTTTTTTTTTTCTAAATAATATTATATAAAATAGTAAATAAAAGAATAAAACTAACACTTCATATTAATTAATTTAGAGATTTTAATATCAGACTAAATATTGATATATTGAAATTTACTATATTTATTTTTATGATTTATTTGAAATTCTAAAAATATTCAATTTTTAAAATATATAAATTATTAAGTATTATCAAAATTTTATAATTATTCAGTACTAAAATACCTCTTTTTAAATATTTTTAAAATATTCATTTAATATAATATATAAAATCAAATATTTTAATATTATTAATCAATTTCATATGATTTTATAATTAA